>VYZM01016436.1:54151-143875 GCA_013398915.1 Dromas ardeola | reverse complement strand
CGCCCCCGCGCCGCGCAGCCCCCGCCCCGCGGGGAGGGGACAGGGGACAGGCGGAGCCAGGGGAACAAAGGCGGGGAGGTGTGTGTGTAGGGGGGAGCGGTGCGGCCCCCCCCAGCATCCCCCCGGGAGGGGTCGGGGGTGCGGCAGCCCCCCGGCAGGCGCAGCTCCCCCAGGGGCAGGTGAGCCGAGCTGTCCCCCCAGCTTCGAGGCAGATGCTGGCAGTTCAAACGTGGGCTTCCCAGCCCCTGAGTAAAGCATCCTGGGTGGAGGGAGGTTTTTTCCCCGAGTATATGCTGAAATGTTGCGGTATCATAATCGGAGCTTCAGTGCAGTCCATCCCCTTCCCATTTATCCCCAGGAGATGCATCTGGCCTTCAGCTGGGGGGGGCAATAACACAAAGCGTGGAATTGGAGCTTACCAAGCATGTTGCCATTCACCACAATTTAAGCCCTTTTGCTAAAACGGTGTAAAATCATGCACAGATCCAACATAAAACTGCGTTCCATTGCCTTAGTTTAGCTCGATACAAGCCAGATTTAAATTGAGCGCAAGGTGAGACAGTTTATGTTGATTACAGTTTTTACAGATTACAGTGATACTGATTAAAAATGCCTTCTGAGAACTTAAAGCAGGCTTCAGTTTTCAACAAAATTGCAGGCTGAACCAGTGCAAACTTGCACATGGACAAGGTGGGTAAACATGTTCCAACTTTCACAAGTTCACATATTTTTTTTCTTCTCTACCCACAGAGGAATTGGAAAACTGAGGTCACAGCGGAAGAACATCAGTTAAGGCAACAATATTTCTTCATCTTTAGTCCAGCTGGGTGTTAGAGCATCTTTTCTTTTACTGCAACTGTAACAGTTGGATGCACAAATGTTCTCTTGTGAGGAGTATGTGGAGCATTCTACATGCAAATTCATCATTCTCTACAAGCTCACAGCTTATGTTGTCATGGATCTTAGAGCATACAAGTCATTAAGCATCTTTATTTTTTGGTGAATAAAATTTGGTTTGATCTAGCCAGGTTTAATGTGGTCTTCTGTCCTGTTTCATCACCCTCTATCATTCCAATAGAGTGATACCCAAAGTAACAGATTCAGCCAGGGAAATTTCTATTTATTCAGCATTTACACCGCATGGCCAGCTAGGATATGCATGAGATCTCTGTAGCCTAAACCAGGAGTGCTGAATTCACAGCCCAACCTTGTCAGTTCAAATTATTTAGCCTAAAATCTCATTTTCAGCTGTTCTCTTTCTTGTATGCCTGTGGGTATGGGCAGGGAAGGACTTGCCTACTGGATGAGCTCTTCTGACAGCAGCAGCCTGCTCCTACCTGCCTTTTTTCATTCCGCTTGTTGGGAGCTGGCAGGAGTGGGGTTTGGTGTAGTTAGAAGCAGTGATTTTTCTGGCAATACTAAAGGGCTCAGTTGGCCTTGAAAAATTAAACCATAGCTCCTCTTCTCCACAGTTCAATTGCTTTCAGCTATTGCTGTCTTAGAGCTACTTGATTCGTATCATGACCTGTAAAACACAATCGCTAGAGAGAACAATCCAAGAGTTTGCTGTAAAAGCACAGCTCTTGGCTGCTCTGGTGCATGTAGTGTAATCTGTGCATAGCAGCACTGATTTCTATGCTTGCAGTGAGCACTTCAAGGATTTGGTGGCTTTACTGCCTCCAGTTTGATAAATTTTAATGCCCACGTTATATTAAATAACACGTCAGTGTATTGCCCCTGCCTGCCCACACATTGTGTGGCCCCTCTGCAGTCTGTTAGGAGGGTGCTTGGTTCTAGCAACACTGCAGAGTATTTCTTCCACAGAAATGTCCTGAAGATGTTAGCAAGCTGATCAGCAAAGAAACAAAGATGAGAAATAGTGATCACAAGACAGGCACAGGAAAATAAGCACTTTATGCCCTATGCCAGATGAGAAAATGAGGTAACAAGGGGTTTGTCCTTCGGCTGTTGGACAGACTGGCAAGGACTTCTTGTCTTCTGGTGGTAACTCCATAGGGACTAAAGAATGGGCCACAGAATCATAGAATGGTTTAGGTTGGAAGGGACCTTAAAGATCATCTGGTTCCAACCCCCCTGCCCTGGGCAGGGACACCTCCCACTAGACCAGGCTGCTCAAAGCCCCATCCAGCCTGGCCTTGAACACCTCCAGGGAAGGGCATCCACAACTTCTCTGGGAAACCTGTACCAGTGCCTCACCACCCTCACAGTAAAGAATTTCTTCCTAATATCTAATCTAAATCTACCCTCTTTCAGTTAAAAACTGTTACCCCTTGTCCTATCGCTCCACTCCCTGATGAAGAGTCCCTCCCCATCTTTCCTGTAGGCCCACTTTAGGTACTGAAAGGCCACAATAAGGTCTCCCCGGAATCTCCTCTTCTCCAGGCTGAACAACCCCAACTGTCTCAGCCTGTCCTCATAGCATAGGTGCTCCAGCCCTCTGATCATCTTCGTGGCCCTCCACTGGATCTGTTCCAACAGGTCCATGTCCTTCATGTGCTGAGGGCTCCAGAGCTGGATGAAGTACTCCAGGTGGGATCTCACCAGAGCAGAGTAGAGGGGCAGAATCACCTCCCTTGACCAGCTGGCCATACTTCTTTTGATGCAGCCCAGGATGTGGTTGGCTTTCTGGGCTGCAAGTGCGCATTGCCTGCTCATGTTGAACTTCTTGTCCACCAGCACCCCCAAGTCCTTCTCCTCAGGGCTACTCTCAAACCATTCTCCACCCAACCTGTATTTGTTCCTGGGATTGCCATGGCCCAGGTGCAGGACCTTGCACTTGGCCTGGTTGAACTTCATCTACCTATCACAGAGACAAACATCAGACAACACAAACAAGTTTGCCTCTTGAAGGCAAACTCTCTAAAGCTGAAGGGCTCAAGAGAACTTTTTTCTTATTCGAATTTTTAGTTTCCACAATGCTGCCTTTTAAAATGGCATTCCCCCTACCCCCAGTTCTGAGTTTGGCCATATGCACCCTGTAAGCTACTTCAGCTGCAAAATAGACCTCAGTGATTCAGTGGATTTCTTTCCCATGAGTCTTAATGACACTATTTAAATAAAAATTCTATTTCATAGAATTAAAAGGAACAGCATATAACTCACCTCAAACACAGTACGATCAAAATAAATCAATTAGTTATTAAGGAGTTTCTTGCATGGAAACTGAAGTCACGCCATTGAAAGGAAATTTGTGTTTCACAGTACGTCATACTTTGCACCCAATAAACTTCTTAAACTAATCATCTTCTAACACAAAGTAGTAGAAGGCAATTTTGTATAAATCTCCCTATTCGAAACACACGTCCTCCATGTTGGATAAAGTGCCTTCTAGCTTTAAGACCAAACATCCATGCAATGTCCCAAATATTGTCTTTGTTCTCAATATTTCACAATAAATTCCCACTCTATCAAGAGTAACTACTGTAGAAATAGTCTTCACAAGCTTCAGGCATGACTCGAAGCTGAGCCATAGGGATGCCCTTATCTTCCTGTAATCTTCTTAGTACTGGTTATCACAAAAAAAGAAAAGAATCAGAACAAAAAAAAAAGAAAATAATCAAGTAGTCCCAGCAGTATCCAAATATAGTTGTTTACAAGATTGGGACTTTAACCATCAGATAATCTCCAGTGTGTTGAAGGAGAAAAGTCATGACAATGACAGGCCATATTTATTATCTTTAGGGTGTGCTTAGAAGAGTTATTATGCATGTTTTAAGAATTTTTTTTCCCTTGGAAAATCAACATTGGATGAAATCTGAGAAACACAGGCATGAGAAAAAAAATCTCCAACCATTTGTTGTGATTTATGTCTTGTAAGGAACTCCAAGCAATTTGGATTTGGCTCACTTAAATAATGCAAAATGGCAGGAAAACAGTACTTTAAGCATTTAAAAGTATGGGTCAGTTTTTGGAGATACACTCAATTCCACTTCAAATCTGCCTTGGACTGAGTCCACAAGCAGAAAAGTCGCTACTTTAAGAGGCCCCAAAACCTCAGCAACATCCTAGTGAGAAAACAAGTATAAGAAAAGCTATTGGATGATCTAAGTGATAATTGGCATCCCCTGAAAGTCTGCTCAATACTTTTCAGTAAGACCTTTCAAGATGTTTCTACAAGAATATGGGGCGGGGGGTTCAGTATCTTAAAGTGAAATCATGGCTGTAAGAAAGCTGTGACGTTCTTGCCATTTGGTACCAGAAAGGCTGTCAACACAATCTGCCTCTGGGTTCTTTTGGGAGGGGGGTTTTGAGGGATTTTTGTTGTTTGATTATACATAACAAACCTACAATTGTCAATATGTTGACTTCATGGAGAGACCAGACACTTCCCCATGCAGAAGACACTGGTGTGTTGGGCAGGGGAGAGGAGGAGTCCCTGGAACGAGCCTTGCTGTGGCTGCCTCGCGCCGTGTCCGACCTCCTGCCCTTGCGTCGTGTTGGCATGGGGGGGACGGATGGTCCCCGGGAATAGTGAAAAGCAGGCAAAAATACTGCGCAATCTGGGCTGTCAAGAGATGGAGTGACATTACAGTAATTGCCACTCTCTTCAGTAAAACATAATGATGGCAGGATTTCAAAAACAGAAGGCAAGTTACAGCTTTTTAGAACAAAAATCTTCTGTTACTTTGAAACTGATTTTTCTGCAAGGAAAACATCAGTGTTTCTACAGCTGTCGCGGACGCTTGAGGCATTTACAAACTAGGAATAAATGTCTTTTACCCACAACAGAAAGCTCTTGATGAAGGGTTGGTTTTTTTGCCTTACTTACCATATACTGTGAACCTATTACTGCAGAATCTATTGTTACTAATAGTCTAATACTCGACATCTTCCTGATTTTTTTAAAAGAGTATCTTTTTGAAGTATCTCTTCAACAAGTTGGTTTTTCTCGGGTCCCACATACTTTCATGGTTCAGTGCGGGGAAAAAATAATCATATTTTACATATATTTTAAAATTTTGTTTCAGGAAGCTCACAGTGCTGAGTATATACGTGTCCCAAAAGGACTCCTCATACAGGTAAAAGAAATGCCATTCACCTTTCTGCAGAAAGCAAATTTGAAAAAGTGTGCATGTTAGAAACTTCAAGAAGAGGGATTATGCAGCTTTTATACCATGCATGGGCCTCTCCTATCTCTCTAGAGATAGGTATTCTCCTGTGTAATAAAACTATTTGCAACTATCTTCTCTTCACAGAGATGTAAAATATCTTAAATTAGGGCCTTCATTCCACTGCTAATTGATTTTGAATGGGTGATGGAGGGAATACATAAAAAAGGTTAATATATACTTCATAGAATCTTAATGTGTATCTGAAAATAGTTTACTTCCCACTCATAGTCTTCTGCTTGAGCTAAAGATAAACAAACAATCCCTCCTTCTGATTTCAGTTTTAGAAGAATTTCTATATAACCTGACCTTTGGGGTCTTGTGCAGGTAAGATTGCCAGTGATTTCAATGGGCTTAGCATTTAGCACCTGACATTTTCAAAATGCTACGCTAACATCCTTTTATTAGTTGCATATTAAAACCCCAGCATTACTGAAAAGTAGTTCTACCTTTGGGTACTTTAAAAAAAACAAAATCCTACTCTTGTTACTTTTAGTTATATATTAAGGTTGAACCCACTGGGAGAAGATTTCCAGTAAATCTCACCTCCTTACCTGTACTTCCTTTGAATTCATGCAAGATTAGGCCAAAAATGGAATCTCAGCCCTTCCCTGCCTCTTTTTCCCCCCGCATTGTTCAACAATGTATGAAACTCTACACCTTCCTTCTCCTTTATCATCAGGATCAGGGAACAGCCATTTCTTAAACTTATCATCGGTTAAAATAATGCTTGTGTAATTCTGCTGAAAATCTCAGCTATTCAGATAAACCCACTGTGTTGTTTTACTTGTGCGTTACAGAAACACACTTATGTAAGCACTGGAAAAGCTACTTCAAGTTACTCCTTATTTACACCTTATTTATTCTTGACTTGACTCACTGTGATACAATGTCACTTTTTTACAAGAATAATTTTCTTATTCCTTCAAGTGAGCTTGGCCAGGTTTGCTTTCAATGGTACTTTCACAAGTAACAAAGCCGTACTTTTTCTGCCTCAAACCCCCTTTACGGTATTTCCATTTATTCCAATGGATTGGAAGGATTTTGAAAGAAAAAGACCTTATTTATGGTTGGGCATGTGCTACTTTAATGTTTGCCTTCTGTACAGTGTTTGGAAATAAAGGTCTGATGATGTAGAGTAAGTATATTTACAAGGTTCGTTTTGCAAGTATTAGGCCTTTTTATTCCTTACTGAATTTCTTACAGGAGTTGTTTCACCATTTTTTAGTAAGCAAGACAGGGTTCAAGCAAATTTTCATAAATACTTTTAATTTCAGAATAATAGTTGCCAATCAGTTACCAAACTGATATTAGTATAGAAATACTAATTCTAGTCATCTCGTGAGGCCTGACATATGCTAATTATATGTGAGCCTATTTCAGAGGTACAAAGGTAAAGTAAATGTGAAAGCACATAAACTGATATTTATATTTTTATAGAATACTTTAAAAAACATTTATAGACCCTAGAGGAAAGTGTCTGCCTTAAAATTCAGCACTTCCTAATAACCTACAGCAACAGAGTCCTCCCACTAATGACAACAGGAGTACATTCTTCTGTAGAACACTTTAATTTTAGCCTCTACTCAAAAAAGAGATATATTTCAACTTCTATCGGGTATTTATATTCTCTTCTGTGACATTTAAAATGGAATAAATTATTTCAGTAGCCTTTGATTATTATGTTATTTTTATTGCACTATCAAAATAACCAGTTATTACACTGAAAAAAAGGATTAAGGAAAAAAATGCGATTTGAAATATTTGATGCTTATACAGTGACTCATAAAGTCCTGCAGGCACTACCATCTATCAAAAACTAGATGAGAGATGAAACACATCTAGTATGAAATTGGTAAAAACTGGGGACCCCAAAGTGTCTGTATTCCAGATCCTTACCTTCAGAGATATTTTTTTTAAAGTTTGACAGGCAAAATTGTCAAGTGTCATGAAAGGTATTAACCTGGTTCCACAACTGAATTATTCCAGGCCAGAGAACTTGGAAAATTCAGACAATTAGCAACTTCAATTGTTTAATTTGCTATCAATCGTGTTACCTATTTGATTATCAGTTAATAGAAAAATGTATAGATAATAGTGTAAAAAAGTAAAATTAATTGTATGTCAGAGTTCAGGAGCATGTCCACTCAGGGGAAAAAAAAATCCTCAACCGGTTGCAATAGTGAGACTAGCTCAGCATAATGTATATTTGTATTTAAAAAGTCAAAGTCATTTTACCTTTCTTCTTCCCCTGTAAAAAAAAGATATTATAATGTTTGACATAATGTGGTGAATATAAAGCAAGTACTGTAATGCCTTTATTCTGTCAGACCATCTCCTGCATACAAGGTACGATGGGTTGAGAGGAGCTTGCAGAAGAATTATCAAGGGCAAAGAAAGGCTTGAATCTCAAAAGAAATTGAAAACGTCGCAGTTTTTAGTGGAGAAAAGAGTTAGAGGACGTAATAAAGGAGTGCATCATAGCAAGTGGAGAAAACAGGTGAACTGCAAATTGTTCAGGACACAAACGTAACAAGATTCAGAAAAAGAAATCAAGGATATCCAGACTCCTAACAAATGGTAAATACATCATGGCTGAGACAGTAAACCTCTTCCCTAAAGCCTGAATCATTATAAATTTAGATATGTGGGACACGTTGCTTTTGTCCATTTTAAGTTTCCTACCGATCATTCTGGAGCTGCTGCTGTTGGGCAGTCTGGCACAGAAGGACTATTGGCTGGTCCTGACTGCTTGAATGCTGCGTAGATTTGTTCAACCACCTAAAAAAAACCAGGGAACCTACCTACTTACAAATACCTGCATGCATAGTAGTCAAGATGTCAGTCAAACACTGAGTGGTAGGAAGAAAACATGCTAAATTGTGAGAGTAAGAGCACTTAGAAACTGTAACTCACAGAGACGGCGGTTGTGAGGAGGGAATAATAACCAGCTGCAAAAACCCAACAAAATTCAATTTGCTGTGTGTGCTTCATTACCAGAGAAGTAAATTATTGAGACTTTCAGATGTTTCAAAGGCATGCATTTTTACTGAGTACCACCTTTTCCAACACGGCATTTCACAGAATAGAGAGAGTGAGAAGGAATACAAAGACTTCAAAAGCCTGAGCCAGCACCTCCCGTGAGCCTGTGAGGATTTGGCCGTACCTCAGAAGCGGCCTGGATGTGAAGAAGAAATGCAAGCCTCCAGTATAATTTTAGACGTTCAAGAGGGTTGCAGTCTGCAGCTGTGATAGGAAAAACATTTGTCTTTTTTTCAGATATTCAAGATGTCTGAAAAATGGTAGCCCCACCTGTGAGCTATCAAGTAATCACATAGGTCAAGGGTCAGTCTAGATCTTAGGAAGCTTAGAAGAACGTAACCCTTTTCCTCACACATGAGTCAAAGGGACAGGAGAATATAAGGACCAATGGAACCCTGGAACCAATATGCCACACAGATGGCAGTGCCTGGGATGTCACCTAGCTCATCTGCAAATAGGAGAACAGCATTTTCCTGCAGGTCTGTGAAAGGGCTAATAAAATCAATGGTCTGGCTTGGTCGCACTTGGGAAATGTTAAATAGATGGTTCCTCATCAAAATAAGGAATGCAAGACAAGGCATCTCTCTCCGTCTGAACTGTATCTTTTCTTGTTCATGTAAAACTAATCTTGTCTCAGAGGGTTATTGCATTCCAGGTAGCTTCTCACAACTACGTATTTCCTTGTTTCTGCAATTCCAGTTTTCAGAGTTCTCCCCTGAACCACAAGGAAAAGAAATAGCAGAAGGTCAGACAGAAATGTCCAGCCTTCTCAGACAGCTATAATGGTAATCTGGCACGCCTGGTTTCCTATCTGGAATTGTTGGTCAGATATTCCTCATCAACCACAAAAATCCATGTGTTCCTTTGTCTCAAAGACTATGATGATGAAATATGTTGGCTCTTTCATTGCTGTGCTTGAGACATGCCTTTTTTAAAATACATGAGGTGAGAATTAGGTCATACATCAGGGTTGTCATGAACAGCTGAGACGTACACTTCAGATCCAAGTATGAAAATGAAATCTCTGACAGAATTCCCTTGCTTCTTGTATACATATCAAAATAGGTTCCCCCAAGATCTAGATTGATCCTTTTGAGCTGCATAGCCATATCCATACTTACCAAAATGGTGAAAGACAGCATTTCCTTGAAAACAGGACTATGGAGCAGTATCTTAATAACTTGAAAGAGCATTATCTAAAAAACAGCTGATGATTTGTTGAGACTCTCAGTTTGTTACTGCCAATGCTGGACCACACTATCAGATGGAATATTCTGGCAAAGATTTATCTAATTACTCTGAAATGCATTTTTCAGTTCGTAATGCTATTTAAGATTAGCATATGGAACGCTAGAAATAAGCCAGAACATTGATTATGCACGTGTTAGTCTATTCACATTTAATAAGACACTCTTAAGTTCCTGAAAGAAGACTACATGACTAAAATTCCAATTTTCAGCTTTTAAATGGGGAAAATATGATGTATTTTAGAAACAGAAGTGTTGTATTCTCTGGTATGCCATGTTCTTGTTTACGGAGTTTAGGTGATGTACAGAAGACTTAGCAGTGAAATGAATTACAGCAGTACTCACTTTATGGCCCTTTTACACTGGTGTATTTGGCTGGTGCCAAATCCAGCATACAATATCATATTGTAAATGAGAATTTAGTTAGGCTAGAAAGCATAACTAAGTAGGTCCCTACACCATATGACAGCAGATACTTTAAATATAGAGTGATACACCGACATGTATCATCTGAAAAACAGAACAGCTTATTGAGTTATGCCACCTTTGCACAGAACAGACATCTACAGACCATTTCAAACATTCAGGAAGATGAAATAAGGAGGACACACAAGAGTGCTTGTTCATCTAACGTCAGCAAAGGTTTTGTGTATGGAAGCCAAAATTCCTTTTTGGTTTTGGCTGGTAGTAGGAACTTAAGTTGATAAACTGACTGTCTTCTAAAACATTTTTGCGTGTTTGGCATCGAATACATGCCTGTTTGGTGAATAGTATAATGAATACAAAGAATTACTGTGTTAAGGCGTTTTTTGAGATCTGTGCAATTCAAAGTAGCATCCTGGTGGCTTGAAAGTGATTTGGTAACATGCTCTAAAAACTGTCAATGGTTGAAAGACTGGTATTCCACCAATTTGGTAAAATTTGGCTTATTATTTTCACTTACAGACTGTAGGCATAGAACTAATTTCATCTAAGATTAGGTAGCTTGCAATGCATACTTCTGCAGTTGGATTAGCTTTCTTACTATATTCAGTGGACAGAAATATGATAGATGCAATTCATACAACTATTTTTGAACATTAGGATGTGACTAAAGTGCTTCTTTTCTCTTCACTTACCATAAAAGGGAGCACAGAATAACAAACTGACTCGTAGGCAAATATAGATAGATGATGGGGTACCACTCCTAGGTACAGTTGTGCATTGTGACAAGAACTGATGCTCATGAGCTAAAACATCTACATGGGGGTATGTGAAACAACAGTTGTATCTGATTTAGGTCAGGTAGGACAAGAATCTTCAGGAGACGCTTTTAAGGCTGTTGATGTTATAACAGACTAACTGGCTCAAAACAGCATAAATAGGTCAGAGCTCACGTGCCTCACTCTCCTCACTTGTCATCAGCTATATATCTGCATAATACAGGACAGCAGCATGGAGCTGCTGATCACGTGTTGCTTAGTAATGCACATTTTCCTTTCAGCATAGGTTGAATCCTACACTGGTACAATAGCTGCTGTGGTTAAACAATTTGCAAACTATTTATGAGTATCCACATTGAACCTGATTTGCACGGGTATATGGATTTCTTTGATCAACCTGCAATTTTTTTTACTCACAGAGGAGATGCCTGCAGTCAATCTGATGTCGCAGGAAGGTGTAGATGAGAATAGCGGTCCTCACCAATGTCAAACTTCATCATCATCATCATTCTCCAACCAATTGCTCTCCTGGATTTAGGTTTTCATAGTACCAATGGACCTTGCTGATGATGTTTTAGATTGGCCTTTTTCAGTGTGCTGCCAGTTTTCACATGGAGGCAAAACACAGCAAGCCATTGTGAGGCTGAAGAGCATTATGGATGCAGTATACAGGTGATCAGGAGTTCTCACTTACGACTGGCTAATGGTTCTGTACACTGAACATCACCAGTGAAGCAGCTTTTGCTTGGTCAGATGTGCCAGTTGCTAGATGGATCGCTGAAATCATGACCAACTTTACAGTAACTTGACATTCAGAGGTATGCTTAATGCTCTCCTCATGGTGCAAAACTAATGCAAACTATGTATTATTTACTTTAATACCATGGAAAGACTCTATCTAGAGCAGCAGTCCAATCTAAAAATTATACACTCATTAGCAAAATCATTCAGTTATGTCTCTGTTTTAATGAACTTTTTAAACATTTGTGTCATCAGACAAAACATTTAGGTCATGAGAAAATATTTATTTCCAACAGCATGGATTTCGAAAATTAGTTGGAAGAAGGCATGTTCAATGCTATGGTTTTTCCAACGCTGGGTCAGTTGAAACAGTGTGTTGTAGTGCATATATTAACCAGTTACTTTAAGGAAATGCAAAAAGACATAGTGAAGTAGGAAGTGAGTACAAACATTCAAGGCAGTAAAAATGCAGAATACTGACACATGGCTGAAAAACGTACTTTTTGTAATGCTCTTTTAGTATCACACAGAACTAGCAACTCACTTTAAAACATTCCTTGTCAGCAACCATACTTCTGACCATATGAAATTGTTAAATTTAATACAGTCTTTCAGCTGGAAGAGATATTAAGGTCTAACGCTCATATCAAACGCTTAGATTTTGTTAGCTTTGCTTGTTATTTAAGATAGTTTCAAGGTACCGCACCAGTATCACATAGGTTGGTTTTTTTAAATTGATTTGTACAGAAACATGCAAATAGTAATGCATGAGGGTTTTATATATTTAATTATAATTGGATGTAGTATTGATAGAGCACACCAAGCTTTTTTTGTTACATTTTATGCTGAACTGTTCCATTTCCACGCCTACCAGTTGCCATCACAGTTCTCGTGGCTTACTGTGTAAAGCCAGAAAGTGGAGAAAGTAAGAATGTCTTTACTCAGGACATATATATTAATGAAAATAATTATTTTATATATAGATATACCTATCTACATATAATTAAGATTACATGGTATTTTTATCAGCATGAAATGTAAAAAAAAAAGTTCTCCGAACACCCCAAGCTAGTAGGAAAACACAGTTAACTGGCACAATACACTCTTAAACCAGTTTTGTATAAGGCTTCAGTTTTCCTGACGAATGGGACTAAATTTTTAAGTAGGTCTGTATACATTTTAATCATTATAACTGTTTTATGTCACAATATATTCTTAATAAAATAAAAACTCTTGTGTTGTAGTTAAAGATAGCTAGTTACCTTCTAGACAAATATGTCCTTTTAGAGAGTAAGCTGTGTCTAACGTATAAGAAGTAGAATTAAGGTGCTTCCATATTTTTGCTTTCATTCTTAAAAAGTACCACACATAAACAATTGCAATATTTGCTTGCGGACATGCTTTTCTTTGGCTTTTACCATATTCTTAATAGCATGTGATCCCCCATTGGAGAATTTTGTATTCATTACTTACTTGATTTTGTAAAAAATTGTGTTGTAAAACTTAATGGAACAAAATGTTGGATGCATTTCCTTTGTCACAGCTACACTTTTTCTCTTCCTTTCATAATTTCCGTTTGCATCAAGCAATAACTGCAAGCAACAATAAATTTAAAGCTAGATTTTTTTGCACGTTGTAAACTGGGTAGGACCAGGAGTTACTGACAAAACCATCTGGTCATGCAAGATTAGTAAATTCTCTGTATTCCAACACGTTGCCATCTAATCTGTCCTGTTTCCCCCGACACATACTAACACAATGAAGCTGGACAATGGTTCAACAGCAAGTGCATGTGATAGTTCTGGCAAGACTATTTTTGTTTTGATTAAGCACATATTTCATCCGGGAGGGGCTAGAAAAGCAGGGCCTTTTTCTTCAGGTCATTCCGCTTCCAAAGTGCCAGACGATCAAATTCCTCAATGCTCATTTTGAAGACTTCCTGGAACTCTTCAGGGGACAAATGCCTCTTGAAAATGAAAATACAAAAGGTATCATTAAACTTTTCTGTGCGCAGGAATATTTCTGCCCTTCCTAAGTTTTAAAACACACCACAAAATAATGCATTAAGATTTGCATTTAAATTCCAAAATTGCTTCTAGAAAAGACTGTATCAAAACCCAAAGAGCTCAGAGTAGCTGGGAAATAAAATTATTGATGGCAGTAGTAACTTTTGAAAAAAAAACCCCCACTTTTCAATAGAGTTCCAACTAAGCAGAAGCTGTGGTCCTCGGAAAAATGTTGTGTTTATACATGGTGCTTGATGACAGAGCATGCCGAGACAAATTTAAGCTATTCCAGGACTTTAAAGAGATTGATAACAATGTAATTTCAGAGTTGGATTTGTTTTGCCTTGATCTTTAATGAGAGTGGTGGATGCCACACTGGTCCACTAATAGCAGCCTTGTAACAAAGGACAGAGCACACTGCTAAATTCTTAAATCCAAAATGTGCTTATCCATGGGGATAGACTCATATCAGAAGCCCAAGCTGGATAACGATTTTTTTTAATGCCAAGAATTATGCTTGTATTTGATGTTTTCATGATTCAATATTAAAAAAAAAAAAGGGAGAGAGAAAAAGGGGAGAATACATAACATAAAGAATTGGAAGGAGGTAAGATAACAATTGCCTAACAATTATTAATATACACACAGAAAAGGCAGAAAAGGTGTGAGTTAGAAAGGAATATCATATAAAATTCTTCTGATAATTGCGGACTAACTCTTGTTCAAGCATTTCAGTTGTATCAGTTATGGTTCTCTATTTCTGATGTGTTAAGCACACACTGTCTAAAAGGGACACATTCCGTGCAATGAGAATTAAAAATTGCAGTTTTTAAACATGGACTCCATAAAGATTTCCTTGAAACCTGGGACCAGCCCTGCAATCTAACCCTCTCCTCACCAACTGAGCTTTTTACTTGAAGTTCCCAAGGTGTAGGTTTCCTTCCAGACGCAGCCCAGCAGACCTGTCCTAAGCACCTCGGCGCCTGCAGCCAGAAATGAAGTACCCAAAGATGCTAAGTGGAGGAAATGCTTGGACATCCCTCATGCCGCAGAATCAGGCTCATCACACATTAGATAACTGCGTTATTTGAAGGGAAGGATATTGGCCTTTTCCTTTTGTCTCACCGCCTCCTGGTTGCAGGACTTCCCAGGAGGTGAGAAACCTGGGTTCCATGTCCTTGTCACTTGGAAGAGGCTCAAAACTGCCATTTAGTCCACAACACTCACTCTCGACATGCATGCCAGCAAGCCAGCCAGGAGGGTAATTTCAAAGGAGATGCAGTCCTCATGAACGTGAATAATGCTGAGTGCAAGATGCTGAAGGTAGAGGGGTGCACAGCACTCTCCAAGGGAAGGAGGGCTACTGGGTCCTTTAGACTATGGTTTTACTGGTAGTTCAAATAAGCCAAGGTTGTCTATCATTTGAATCCCGGTCCCAGCATTGTCTGGAAGAGCGCTTGCCACTATTAGCCAAAATTGTGGCAGGGAGCATGCTGACATGCCCTGGTAATCCCACAATGGTTTACCTGACCAGGATGGACACAGCCCCATTGGCCTACCTTACCCAAAGCTATTTTTTGGACAAATTTGACTTTCCACTTATTAACAATACATTCATATTTTTAATGTAAATTACCCAAGGAAAATTAATGAAATTGCTTATAAGAAATCACTACATTTAATTACTTTGAATGGTCATTAAGGGCCCTTGTGGTTTCTTAAAAATGACAGCCTTGTTTTTTTTTCCCTTGAGATTCCACATATTCAGAACAACAGTGACTAAGAGTTTGGAACGGAGCCTTCATTTTTCATTTGACCAATGATAGCAACCCACCATAAGCACTATGCATAGCATGGAACAAACACGCCATGCATATTTGGCAAAGGAGATCCTGTTTCGCATGGAAATGAGCAACATCTGACAATGTATTTTAGAAACAATCTCTCACTGACAGAATTTAATTCTACTAGGTTTGGAAAGAAAAAGTAACTTCTCTCTGCACTGAATTTTTTGTCATGTTTTCCTGGTAATCCAGTGGACAAATGTGAGCAAGCTTAACTTCACTAATTTCTCACAGCAAGGAACCTGTCTGTAAATTGTGGGGTTGAAAAAGAAGTCTGGATGAGCAAAGTATATTATATTTTAGTTTATGTTGCTTTCCAGATTGTGGGTAAGACTTGAGATCCTGAAACTCCTCACTCTGGAGAAAGCAGTGACAAACTGTAGTTCATACTCAAAGAGAAAATCAGAAAGCCCATATCCTGCAGGTAAATCCACTTTGCCAATCATACAAAACCAGAGGAAATGTAAAACTTCAAAAGGAATGTTCCCACCATTTTTAATCTTGAGGTAAATGACACCATATCTTCCTACAAACTGCTGTGGTCTCATCAGACCCGTTTCAATACTGAAGGTCAAGTAGGGAGAGTCAGCAAGCCCTACGTCAGGCCTCAGGCCTTTTCTGCGGGGCGTTGAATACTTGCTACACTTCCCCTCCAAATGAAGCTTGCTACCAATCTCAGAACAAGCTCTGCAATTCCCCCTTTCCTCTCCAAGGCCATACTCTGCCATTTATCATTTTGCTTTGCCCTCAGGCTTAGCAGATTTTCAGTCTGCAGGCATCTGTCCAAGCCAGTATGAATTAGATTTGTGCTCTGCTCCTCTGCTTGTATCCAGATGACATCACCTTCATTCCTTGCATACACTCATTTTCTAATTATATTGAAGTTTTGTTTTACACCAGCACCATTTTTTTTTTCCTCTCACAGAAGTTCTCACTTGTTGCCACCTGGTCCAAAAGGAGTTGAAACTTTCCATCCCAGGGATGCAGTAGCAGAGACTGAGGTGGGGAAAGCATGAGTTTCACTTATTTTCACCTCCCATTCCACTAGGAAGTTTCTTTGCTTTTAATTCTTCACATACTGTGTTCCTCATCTCAAGGACTAACAGTCAGACTGCAATATTAACAAAGTTTCTTACTCCATCAATGCATCACCCACACTCAAAGTTAATTCTAGAGGAAAGGAACACTTCCCTTTGGTCTGAACCCTCTCTGAGGGAACCAGTCTGTGCCCAATGTAGCATTATTCCCACCGTTTTCCCTGCGTCTCGGAAACTTTCACCATCTCTTTCTTAAGCATCACGGGCTCTAGTTTTGGGGCCAACCCTAGAAGCAGCAATGATTATGGTCCTGTCTGCAAATTCTGGAATAAACCTTGATCCCAGAAAGATGTAATCAAATTGGCAAAGCTTCAGATAAAAGTAACAAAAGTAATCACGGGTTGCAGAGTTTGATTTATGAGGAAAGACTAAAAGGCCTAAGTATGTATAAGCTTAGCCAAATGATGACTAAGGGAGAACATGGTAAATGTCTACAAGTATTTGAAGGGTCTAAACACCATGGGAATAGGGCAGTGTGGGAAGTTTATGTTCATAATTTTCTTTGTATGTGTGATGTTAAATTTTGTCTGCACTATTGTTGGGACTTTCCTAAACCTTACAGCTTTAAGACCTAGAGCTCTTCCCAAACAAAGGCAGAGAAAATGCACCACTAAGCAATATTAGATTGATTTCTCTTTCTTCTCAGCTATTTGAATATTAATTTGTCTTAACTGAAGCGTTACCTTGTCTCATTAGTCAAACAAAAGAAGGGAAATTGAAAACTATGTGTAGGGAATAGGGAGGATATTCATCTTGAGGTATGAGAGAAGATGTGTGTGTAAAGCTATGCTTTACAAGGCCAAGAACATCATCTCTTTTATTTTTTTTTTCTTCATTTTTTTTTTTAGGATTGGGTCAGCTTAAAACATCCAGCTATGTTAATAGTGCATCATTGGGCCATTAAATGAATGCCCCAACTTATTAGTAAAAGTAAAATTCATTCCTATTTTTTTTTTACTAGTCTTGGACTTGTTTCCGTAGGAAGTCTGGGTGTTTTACAGCATACTAGTAACCAATTCTTAATTCCCTTTGTGACAATTTGGCCATATTCAGGCAGTTTAACTCAATCTAATTTTCTACTCTGCATCTACAGCAAAGCTGGGCACACTGCAAACACTGAGGAGAGTACAGAGGACCAGATTAAGGTCCCCTTCTGCCCACACTCTGAACTGGCTGCATTTAGGTGAGCTCAGTTTGGAAGCTGCATAGTTAACATGATGCTACCTGAAAGTCCTGCTAAAAGATAAAGTGAATAGCTTAAAGATGGTTCGTCACTAAAATGACTGCTAAACTGGAGCTTGCAGCATCAGAACATCAGCATTTTGGATATATTTGTGAAATTGTCACACGAGAAAGGACTACCACATCATATTGTTTTGATAAAATTGTATTAATCTGAGGCTTATAAAGTCAATAGTGCTCAACCTTTTGTTCTGGATAGCATGTCGTGTCAGCTTGTGTGAGACATGAGAGAAAGACAGTGAGACTCAAGTTCATTAAAGTGCTGGTCCTACCAGCAGCGTCCACAGGTCGCAGCAGTGGCTTAGTGTGGAAGAGGAGAGGTGTGTCTCCAGAAGCACAATCTCTCACCTGCACTGACAGCATTCTGGATTACAGAAATGGGGTCAAAACATTGGGATCCCACTTTGGGAAGCCTGAAGGTGGCCTGCAGCTTGGGAACCGAATGCTGCTGCTGTAATTCCTCACCTGGATGTTACCTATATGGCACAGTGCTGTGTAAGAAGGGTCACCACACCTCGCTGTAATTATGCAGCTCGCCCTCCTACAACATACACATGCACAACGGAAGAATTAAAACGCAAATGCTTCTTATTAAGATATACAGAACTAAGCAAGGGCTGAGCTAAGCCTCTCTACTGCAGCACAACCACTATAATGGAAAATCCTCATGCTTTACGAAACACGATCATTAAAATGAGCCGTACAGATACATGCTCATTTTTGAGTCTCTCAGAACAAAAGTAATTAATTGCACATTCAAATACTTGCTCCACAGTGTTATCTCAGAAAGAAGTGATGCTTTTCGCTGTAAATTAATGAGGCTTGTCTGTATTTTTCTGTGGCCTGCTAAAAGGTCACTAATCATTCTAAATAGAGTTATAATGTTTATTTAATTCAATGAGATTTCTTTTCCCCAAGAATAATTGTACTTTTAATGAAATTCACAGATCTTCAAAACCAATACGTAAGAACATGACATTAAAGCGGATAAGTCACAGGAAGGGAAAATTGCAATTAACCTACAGACATACTGCAGTAAGCTGTGACCAGGACGCGCCGCACAAGCATGTTTTTTCTGTGTCAGTAATTGGATGGGAGTCTTCCTGTGAAAACCTGCTGATGTAGGACATCCAGGGGATATCATACTTCTTCATGAGTCAATATTGAACCAATGAACCAACACAGTGGATGGCAGGAAGTGATGAGCTGAAGACTAGAAAAATCAAAGCCCAAATTCCTAGACGTCATTTAAAACCTCGAGTTTGTTTCTCTTTTGCTTTTTGTTACATTATGTTATAGGAAATGACAGCTGAGCATTACGTTGCCTTTGCCTGAATCCATAGTGAATCTTTCAGCTAGTCTCTCTCTGAAGCACTACTGTGCACTCTATTTTATAGAGTGAAATTTTAAGTAGTTGTCCATTTCAATTCATTTTTGTCCAGAGTCCTTGTAATACTTCCAACCTCTGATCCACAAAATCCAGAAGTAAAAGCTACAGGATCTTTTCCAGGCTCTTCAAAATGCAAACCAGTCAAACTAAACGGGGATTTACTGGGAAAGGTTTACCCACAGGTAAGCAAGCATTCATGTAAATAACCAGATCTTAGCTCTTTAGGGTAGTTAGTGCAGAGGCTTTGCTGGTGGGACATAGTCTTCTCCTGTATTCAGATTTAGCATGTTAAAAGTATGTCAACTGAATACACTTCGAACAGTAACAGTCACATCCCTTCTCCAGTTTTTCTCCTTTCCCTCCCATTCCCTTCTCCTGTGCCTCTCAAAGTTAGCCCAAATATTACTTTCAGATGCCCAGTCATAACTTTCTGGAAAACGTTCTCTTTTCGTCTACTGAATTTCGAATCCTCATTCTGCTTTCACAAGGCTAGCACTTTTCCCCCTTTTTTCTGTTGCACTGCTGGGGCTCAGCAGGCTTTTCAGAGGTTTCTTCTAAGCCTACTGCATGGCTAATTACAAAACTGTAATTAGCCATGTGCCGTGTTCCCAAGGGAGTACTGAATGTTATGCTCATCTACAAAGTAATTAAGCTTCACGCTCAATAAATATTTCAAACTATTAAGTAATTACGTGATAGGGGAGGGAATGTTAAGAAACGGCATGAGTTGCCACCTAATGAACTTCAAAAAGGTATCAAAAGATAACTAGAGCAACTCCATTGATCAGGGGATGAGGCAGTAGGTGCTATGACTGCGGTTACACTAGATGAGGGCACTTAGTCACAACACTGGATAGTTGTGCAACTTGGAGCACTTGTGCAACTGATCCCCTCCTCTCCTCTGCTTCCACATAGCAATGGGGGTCCCCAGACAGGCTCCCAGGAAAATCAGTGCAACAGAAGCAGTGAGGAAGGGAGTGTGAAACCTTTTCCCCTGCCGATGTAACCCCAAGCATCTATACAAGGCTCCTGGACCTGTGGATATATCTCATTTAGTATCTCAGGGTATCATGAAACTTCACAGAGAAGCTGCATTCCACTCAGCATTACTACTGTGGGGTATTTAAAATCTAACCTCTTATAAAATATCACAAGGCACAAGCAAAATATTCTGCAGTAGCATTGTACATTCAGTATTTTCCTCAGCTCTGTAATTACGCCATAAACTGAAAAGATGCATGTATTTCACTCAGGGATATCAATATATTACCTACATAGTGGTAAACAGTAGAACATCTCTGAAAATAACTTGTGCCATCATTCTGTCATTCAACTAAATGAGCCTTTTCATGCTGACAATTACAGAAGTAATCACCTTCAACAGACTGATAAACATGTTATATAATTAAGGAAATAATTCACAAGTAAAACTAAATCTATGAATCCATAATGAATAATGAAAATACATAGAGGATCTTGAGTTTCAAAAATTTAAGACATGTAAATGCAATTTTGTCTTCAGAGGTAGATGACTATTGAACCGGAGAATCTAATGAAGTTATTTATTGCATTTTCATGTATGTTAGCACCTGCACTTCTTTGGATATTTGTCCCAGAATCACAGCCGGGGCTCAGAGGTTTGGTTTCAGGTGGTACGTCTACGGTCTTTGGGCGTGATCCAAACAAGTATGCTGGAGTCAACATGAAACTTTCCATATTCATTTGTTTTAGGTACAAAATACCTGAAAGCAGGTTTTACAGTTTCCCATAGCTTTGGCTTTAGTGCATCCATAATATGAATGCTCCACATCTAAATCCCTGTTCCCTCCCACAGTGTTTCCACTCTGACAGGAATTAGCTTTTGTAATTTCTAATGTGTATTTTAATTTTACAATGGGTCTTTTCATAAGGGCTTTGAAAACTGATATAGACGTCCAGCACTGATCAAAACGCAAGCAAATGCCTAGAATAAGAAACATCACACCAATGTTTTGCAAGTTTAGACAGTGTGAAGTTCCACTGAATTCAGTGAACTGCACTTTTTCACTCCAGATTCATTGTGAAGTGAGCCTGTAACCTCAAATTCAGCCCCAAACTACAAACTGCACTTCTCTAAATTAAAACACACAGCATTCCAGTTTTGCTCTGATTTTCTCCATCTGAGCTCCAGAGGAGATGGGATGCACAACATTACTTGTATGAATGACATCTAGGAGCTGGGGCTGTTATAAATTCAGGCTCAATTACTGAAAACCAGTCCTAAAATGGTTGGAGCCCAAATGGCTAGAACCCAGGGTGATTGTTGAATAAAAACTAGTGGAAAAAATGTCATCCTTAAAACAAATCCAGACAAGCAGTTTCAGGAGGAAAAGCATGTTTTTGAATTAATGTGAGTGCTCTGTTCAAACAAGACCGCACCCATGTTTAAATCTCTCATTTCTGTTTACAAGAGAACAAGGTGGCAGATGAAGGCTTGCTACTTGACATTCCAGAATTTTTTTTTTTTCCTTTGCAATTGTTTCAGTGTATCCTTGTTAAACAAAGAATGAACAGGCTCAAACAAAAGTGGAATAATATACTTTCTACTGTATTTGATAGGCATGAATGAATAATGCTTTTAACTCTCTGACATTCAAAAGAAAAGGCTAAAGAAGCTAAGATACATTAAGATAAGAAAATCAAATGAAAACACTAAAAGATGGTTTCCAAATGGATGACTCCAACCATGTTGGCTTTCAAAACTACTAGCTTGTGACCACAAAAGAAATCTTATACTCTCTGATAAAAGCAACTTCAGGAGGAAAAAAATAAATCTATGCAGCTGGGCAGGAACCACCAATTTGGATGTGCAAACACTGAATCACAATGTTGTGACTGAATAACAGGCAAACAATATCCAATCTGAGATAAAAGTATCAAGTGCATGCTTTTAGGAGCCCAAGGCCTAAATCATAAAAGGCATTCAAGTACTTAAAAGAGATATCAAGATTTTCAAAAGTGTCCATAAGCCCAACTTCCTTTGGAAAAAACCCCAAAACAGGTCATGTGGAACACCACTGGGAAACCAGCAGGTAAGGAATGTGCTAATGTGTATCATCCAAAGCTGATGGCTGAGTCCCTGGAAACACAGGACTTAAGTTGTCCAAAATATGGAAGTTTGCTCCAGGACACTTATATTTAAACCTCTGCATAATAAAATGATCCTTTTGATACAAAATGTTCCAAGATAGAACAAATTCTGTATTTTTTTACAAATGCTATTGCAGCAAAGGTAGATTTGAATCCAATTTTAAAGCTATGTTATCCAACCTAAGCAAATAAGAGACCTATGGAGGTCTTCAAAGCAGGGCCAACTTCAAAATTAGACCACATCCCTCAAGGCCTTGTCCCGCGAATTTTGCCTGCCTCCAGGGACGGAGACTCCACAGCCTCTTGGGCAACGTGTTCCAGTGCATTATCCTCCCTGTGAGGAACTTGTCCCTTACGTCTAATTGTAATTTCCCTTCCTGCAACTTGTGACTGTTGCCTCTTGGCCTTCCAGTGCCTACTTCTGAGAAGGCTATGTTTTCCTCTATAACCCCTTTACTGCAAAGGTGCGCTGCTGACTCATGTTCAGCTCGTTTTCCATCAGGGCCACCAGGTACTTTTCTGCAAAGCTGTTCCGCCCACCTTGTGCTGTTGAATGGTGTTATTCTGTCACAAGTGCAGGAATCTGGATTAACGTTCATTGAACTTCATGAAGTACCTGTCAATCCATTCCCCTAGCCTGGCCAGGTCCCTCTGCTCACCAGAGCATCACCTGCTCTCCTCCCCAGTTTGTGTCACCTGCAGACGTGGTAAGGGTCCAACTCCTTGTCTTCACCCAGACTGTATGACCCCAATCCTGTCCTACTGCTTTTTTGTTCTGTTCGTTATCTGAATTAACTTGTTCTTCGCCATTTCCCATTAGAATAGCTCACAGGAATGCTCCTCTGTTCATCTAACATTAGAATAAACAGCTCTGTGGTATAGAGAAACTTCTAAAACAACCTCCTGAGCCAAATCCTTATCTAGTTTAAATTCCTTGCATTTCTAATCAGCTTGTACTAAACGAAGATACAGGCTATTCATTCAAAAGTTGGAGTGCCAGTAAAGTATTTAAAAATCAGCAGGTCATTTATTATAACTAGTTCTTAATGCTGCATGTATTAGTTCACTGTTGGCATAAATATCTCCTGTACTTCTACCTCACTGCGGAGCTAGAACAAGCAAACAAAAACATGCCGAGCGCTTCTACGCTTAGATATATGTGCTTTTGAACAAAGATTTCCTATTATTTGAATGCATTTATTACCAGTTGAGCCTTACTAATCTCTAGATACATCTTGGGCTTAGAAAAATATGCATTTTTACAAGAAAATATGTTCTATAATCCTTAAAATAAAGTTCTTACACAACAGCGTAATCTTAAAAATACTCACAATGGGAGCAAAGTTAGGAAAACACTACCACCCATTAAACCCCCACCGTCCTGTGGTCCTTGACCATTAGCTGAGGCCTTCATTACAGCCTCCCTTAATTTGACTGAAGGAGCTAATACCATTTACTTGAGATCACTTTTCATGACAGGAGCATTCAATAGAGGAGACTTCCCTTGTAAGAGGGAATCAGAGACAAACAACAGTGCCTTTTCTGTGACATTTATGCCAGATCATTCAAAGTTCATAACAAACTGTTTCACAAACAGGAGCCTGCTTCAAGTCAACTTGCAAGAGGGCTGTTAAATAAAGCTAGCTCATGCAGACTTATTCAACTTGTTACTCTTAAGTAGACTAGGAAATCAGAAACATGACACGTGAGGTATTATAATCATACTGGACATGGTAAGACTGCTTTCATGTTTGATAGCTGATATAAAACACAATGGTTCTAGGTCTCCTTTCAGTGACACCACCTGTACCCTGCCCACAGCCATCACAGCCAGGAGCTCCCTCTGATTTGCGGCAGCAAGAACAAGGTGAGAACAAGGTGAGGCTTCAGTCCACAAAACTGATCATAACAAAACTGGAATATTAGAACATGGATTTTTTCTTAAAAGATTTTCTAAGATAAATCACCCTACAGCTTGGATAATGCATGGGCTCAGCAGTCCTATTACCTTCACCACTTCTGTAGGCACAATCCAGCCCTTTCAAGAGTGACACTTGCTGTGCAGGATGAAAACACGAGACCAGCTGGCAACCCATTCTGCTCAGAGAGAGCACTTGCCTCCTAGAGATCTGTGAGCATCAAACCATGCCCTCTAGTGAATGTGAAATGGAGCTCAAGAAAAGGTGAAATCTAACATTAAAAAACTGCTTCCAGTGTTGCTTCCCAAAAGCCTGAAGATACCAAAATATGCTAAGCGGGTCCTCTACTAACAGATGGTGGGTATGTCTAACCCTGGTCTGCTCCTGTGCAAACCTATAAACCCACGTAGTCCTGGGCTCTTGGTGTCCTGGGTCTTGCCCAAGCCTGAAATCCGCTGAATGCACAAGTCAGCAACTAAGTTACAATCTTCTTTTTCCGCCACAGGAGGCAATAATGATAAACTGCTTTTCTATGCAAACCAGCAAGTCTGTAATGCAGAAGGAAGGGTCGGGGAGGAGGGGAAGAGGCCGGCAGGGAAGGCAACAGTTTGTGCCTGTCAACTCTGCATATGGTTTGAATGTGTACATGAGCTGCTGCCTCTGTTTCTCCAGTAGTTGTAATCCTGCTAATTTAATTGTTTAAAAACCTACCAATCCCTAATAAATGTAAGATGGTCTCCAAAGGAGTCCTTCCTGCAGACACATGCGTTTAACACAGGGCAACAGTCAGCAGGATCAGCCTGGTCCCCTTATCGCCTTCCTGGTGCAGGTTTGAAGCAGATCTTGTTTATTGTTCTTTTTGCAAACCTCTGTGAGACCTTTGAAGTGGTCGGGCTCCTTGAGCCATCAGGCACTGGGCTGCACCTGGTGCCAGGCAGACCCAGCAATTCCTATGTTAAACAAACAGCGATCCCAGCTGAGGACAGTGGCTGAGTTACGGATAATGGCAGCCAGGACAGGCACAATCCATCCAAAGCAAACTATACGTTGCCTTAAAAAAAGCAATTTGGAGATGTATTTGCTATTCAGACCAGTCTGATGTGTTTAAACAAAGACTCTATTCTTTAATACACACACATATATGTATATATATAAAAGAATCCTTTAGAGGATGTGTCCGGATGAGTATCCCTCCAACTCCCTGCTCCTTTTTCTGGAATCATTATGCTTTTTATTACTGCTATCATGCCTTGCTGTACCCTAGGCTTAAAACAGCACACACTTGAGGCTCTTTTTTCCTTACATTCAAATCAATACCACTTGACGGGTAGTCAGGCGACCAGCACATTGAATTATTTAAGAACATAGCACTATTTCCAAAATATACTTCACGTATAAGAATTTGGTAATTTTTTTTTTTTTTTTTAAATAAGGAACTTCCTGCTACTTCAGTTTTTCTTCTTTTTTACTTTAAGATTAAAGTTTCTTTCTTCTTTTCTTGTCACATTATCAAGTTAAAAACACAATAAATTTATTTAAATATAAATCTATCCAAAAGTCCAATATTGTTAACCACATAATTTTTATTGAACTCTCTCTTCTTCTGAAGAGTAATTTGCACAAAGATATGTTAGTTTAATAATTTAGGGGAGTCTTTATTCAATCCTGTCATTACTCACTCAAAAAAATCAATCTCATGAATTTTGCCTGAACATCAGCTTCAGGATTTGGCCTTTGGAAACTAAGCTTTCCTTTACGATAAATTAGATCTGCATTTCTCCAGCTTATACTACTACTCCTTGAGAGAGGGGGATGCTACAGCAAACCTGTAGCACAGTGATCATGGAACACACAGACAAAGGATAGGTTGAATAAGACAATGGACCAGAAACACAGGCCTATATGTTTGCAGGATAAATGCAGCTCTTTTTCATAATACTCAGGTTATTCTAGGAGGGTGTATTTTATAGGAATTAAAAAAACAAGTTTACACCCACCCCGTTCCAACTTTCAGTATCCTGTATAATCATGGGTTTCATCAGTATCTTTGTAAAACACCATTTGGTCAGACATTTGCCAGGCTTTTGGCTACTCCTTTTTAGTTAATTTGCCTACATACTAGTCTTTTGAAATAAAATATAATATGTAATGTTATTCCTCTCTTCTCTCTATTCTTTCATTGCTATTACTTGGGCACAGGAATATCTAAGATGGTAAACAAAGAGGACAAAGACTTGCAAAGCCATCAAGTAAATATCATTCCTACCTCCAGCCTGGTCCTGTCCACATCCTTAGGCAATTTCACACGAACTCGGTTTGTTACAATAAGTGTTTTGTAAGGATAAATCTGTTAAAAAGACAAGAGCATGTGAACTCCAGCCAAATCTGATTCTGACGCATGGAAATGACAGTGTCGGGAACTTACTAATTTAAATGGTACATACTTGCATCCTGATTTGACAAATATTTCACTGGGACAAAAATTAACAAAATAAAATAAAAAAAGGAACACATGTAACCTTGCTAGGAAGTGCTGAATCTGATTGTTCTTCCAGTGTTGGAAAAGCCCTTCTTACCTTGTATTCTGCAAGAGAACGAAAACAGGTTCACAGTTTAGAATTTAGAGGCTTCTTTTGGAGTAACTGCAATGAACATCTGGGTACATCAGCATTTTGTTATGCTACTACATTTCTCTCTTCTCAATAGCTGTTGGACAACTGCATGCATAGTAAGCACTTCACCCCTATGCTCTGAATGCCTATAACACTGTCACTGAAGCAATAGTCCTTGAAACCGAAGGCTTTATTACAGAAAATCCATCTCCCGATGCCATTGGGTTACACAGTGAGTATGTCTGGTAAAATTGGGAATTTCTTTTTACAGGGGGCTTTCATGCAGAGTTAAGTCAGTCTGTCATCCCAAAGTCCTGCCCTTATTGTTTTTCACTGAAAATAGTTAAAATATACAGATTATTACAGGCACGTCAGTTTGGGAACATATATGAAAACCATTGAGTTAATACAATATTCCAAGATGCCAATATCCTGCACTTGGGCTGACTGCAGTAGGAATAACAATAGTGAAGAAAAGATCACATGGGGATGTGGGGAAAATGACTCCTGGATCTAAACTAGCACAAGAGTATTCTAGTTAGGTCAGTATATGGCTATATATGATATGACTACCACAAGTTCATCTGTTCACAACAATGATTAAATGCAACCAGGATAGCTAGTATGTTTTCATAGACCTTTTTATGGTCTGAAATGAAATCAGAGATAAGTCTACTTTTCAGAATCTGTACTGTAAACTATTCAAACATAGACAAAAAGATTTGTATCAACACAGAGGCATGAAGTGAAGTGTTAGAGTAAGGTTTTTAAAACAAGATTAAGTGTCTTTGAAACAAAATCCTGCGCTTCCCCATGAGTAGATGCATGTTCCTAAATTGCTCAGCTCTTTTGAAAATTCCAACCCAAGTTCCATATTAAGTTCACAGTACACTTAAATTGTAATAAAAAAAAAGGATTAAAATAAATTCTGCTTTTTTGGATGCTGTACATTTTAACCACACTAGCACAAACAAGAAGCACAATGGACTTTTTTTTTTTTAAAAAATTAGGTACATCTTGAAGGAGTGACTATCTTAAATTTCTTCCTCTATTTGATATGAAACCACCACCACAGAGGCTGTTGCCACATATTGAGGATACTGAGATTGACTCAACCTGGTTGCACCACTTTATGATGCAGGACTTCAGTCAGGCCTTTATGTTCAGTTAGATAAAAAGAAGATTCATTGTGATAAACATGATACTGAGATGGGTCTCTGTCTAGTCATTATTACGTGAAGATCTGAGAATAGTAACCTTTATGGCAACATGTTAACGAGCATCCTCAAAGGAAGAAAACATGAAATGGAGTGGAGTGGAAATGACATTGCAATGTACCTTTCATCCCCCAGCTGGCCTCCTGGTCCGTTTCATATTGGCCCATATTTTCAGGCTGAAAGAGAAAAAAAGAAGAAATGTAGGAGCAAAATACACCACAAAACAACTCTGCACATTCTTGGGAGAAAAAAGAAAATCAGCTGGTACCACACAACCAAAATACAGATCCTCGTGACAGAGAAAGAGGAATAAGTCTCATTGGAACTTGACCTAATTGCTCACAGCAGGCATCCCAAACGCTCACAACACCCATCGACCTACGATTGCAGAGATGGAGTTCTGCCTATAGAAGAAGATGGAGTGTCAAATGAGTGCCTGGCTCCTTGGAGGCACTGCAGGTGCAGTTTGCTGCCTATGCTGTGAACTTCTACAGACCAGTGAAAGCTGGAGCTTGGATGTCACTCAGAGAGGCAATTGCAGTGTCATGTCAACCCACCTCGCCTCTAAGCCTTTTGGACATTTTCGAGCTCTGATTCCTCGCAGCTTTCAATGAGACAGAAAGGTGTCAGAAAGCCACCAGCCACCCCCATTTGAAGACCTGGCAGTAAGGTAAGACTGAGATTGTGACATGCCTTTCCCTGTGATGCAGATGTCTTACTGCCGTCGTCACAAATCACTTACGCTGCACTGAAACTTGTCTCATTCTGCTTTTGGCTTCACACTGCTGATGGCACTAAGACCAGGGAGAACTGTCCATACGTGCCACAGCTTTGTTTGACCCACTGTCTTTTTCCTTTGCTGGCTGATACTATGATGAAAAACATTACAGGAGATCACTAAAGCAGTATTATATGATTTTTTTTCCCCCAAGTCTCATTTTTGCCTGTTAAGTTATCAACAGTGTGCACAGCTATGCTCACAATAACCTGCAAGGCTCCTTATTGTTTGGTTTTGGTTTATTTTGTTATGCAGCAGTGGGATGGCTGATTAAAAATAACAAACCACAAAAGCTGGTATGAACCTGCAATCCAAACAGAGGACACCCCTTCTGAGAAGAATTTTGGCCTCAAGGATTTGACCATGAGCAACCTTTTAAACTTTCGTAGTTTTCAGATGGGAGGTTGGATCCTTTAGGTGGGACAAATGCTGCCATCTGCTGCTTTCATATTACATTGCAGGGCTTCAGCTGATGGAGTTTGCTCCACTGCTGATGGAGTTTGGCTTGGCTTCATCCGTGTGAAGCCTTCTGATGGCTTTGGTGCCTCACCAGCGCAGAGGCTGGGCACAGGTCGCTCCCTCGCTCGCTTGAGGTTACTGGTAACTGTTACTCTGACAAGTCAGAAAAAAGCTTTTGACTCATAGGTGGGGACAGGTTTATCTAGACCCTTTCAAATTCCTAAATCCCATTTGGTCAAGTTGCCAGTGCCACTGGTTCCTTCAGAGAGGAATTCAAGCAGTCAGGTATTGAAGCAACGCAGGCACAATTATTCTTGTAATATTAACTCAAAGGGATGGGCGTTTCAGTAGCTACTGAAAAATTCATTTAGCTACTCTCTGACAGTTGTTTCCTTGTAGCTCCTTCCAATGACCTGCAGTTTGACTCTTATCACTGGGGAAGTTTAATCCCGCTCGTGTACTTTTGCAGCTTCCACATTTTCCTTTGGAGAAAGGAGGGGATTTGAATGAGGTCCTCTCCATGTAATTTAGACACAAATCAATCTTCAAAATGTAGGTGCATGTGCATCTATGTATTGCCAACTTATCACCATAATGAGTACCTAAAAATACAAGCCATGAACTGAGAATCCATAATGCTAGATGCCAGAGAGAGACACCACAGTGTCAAAGAGGCCTTTTTCCTAAAGACTTTAAAAAATTATAAAAAGTGATTAGAAAAAGAACACCTAGTCTGATCTGAGCATAATTTTGTTATGCATTTTGCTTTCTAGATTGCTGCCTGCCATTCTCTCTGTATTGCTCCCTCCCCGCCTTAGAAGTACAATGATGCTGTATGTATATACATATATATACACACACACACACAGAGGCATACTAGAAAAAAACGGAACAGACGGTTCAAGAAATGCAATGGATGTGGGCTGCTCCACATTTGCTCTAAGATCATTACTTGCCTAATTAGGCCTAACCCACTCTATCATTAATTCAAGCTATACTGTGATCTATTAATGTGTGCAGCCTGTACATTTTGGACCGCTGTTTGTTTTGGGAGGAGAATCAAGATTCCTAATGCTTATGATGCACACAATTAAAAGGAGAAGCCTCAGTCTGTCTTACTCTTGCAGACAGACAAACTGTAACCTACATAGGGTATGAATCTGTCAGACAGGGCTGGCAGCCAAAACACCTTTGAAGTGTTATTACTGTGTAGATTTTCAGCTAGTTACTCAGCTGCCTATTTATGATACATTATTGGCTGGAGAATGCATTTAAATGTACACCTACCTGATGTAAGCCATTCTTTCCATAGCCAGGTAGAGAAGCCGATTTAGAATATGGAAATCCTGTAAAAGACATAACATACAGCTATATTTTTCGTAAATCCTTTACAGCCTACTAAAACACAGAATTCAAGAAAACATCCAGAAACAGAAATTACAAGAACAATATGTACATTCTATTAACAGGATGAAATATAACTGAGTGTAGTAATAATGCTCACGTCTTCTCCATATTTAATGTGCATGAAAATGTACATGTCAATGTCTATAAATAACAGCATGCCAGGATGCAATCACCTTACCAGGCATGACATGAAGAAAGTTTTGGGACTCATGTTACGGAAGCCTTATGGAGCTTCGTGATGCAAAGCAGATTTGAGAGCTTGTGAAATCTCTGCCCTCCAACTTGGTGTTAAGCCATGGCTTAAAAACGGGATTAAAGGTACCATCATTTTAGAGTTACACCACTTCTGATCATGGTCTATGTGGTCTGGTTTTGGTTCTGTTTCTTAAAAAAAGAAGGGTTGATATCCTACCACTTAAAAAAACCCACAAATTTTATTTTGCTTTCTTTAAAACTTCTTCTACTGCTTCAAGTGGAAAAAAGCATAAATGAAGATATGGCAATGGATAAAGTAAATCAATGAGTGTATAAACACTCAAGGGAAAAAGAGTTTAAAATAGACGAAATCGGCAAAGTGGTGTTATCATCAACAAACCGGATCTAATGTGGTGATGAAACTGTGTTTCACTATGAAACAACTGAAGAGACTTATTTTTGAGAGTCTAATAAGAAAGTTTGGAAGTTCCTTTTGTCGGTGAAAGGACAAAAAGTGCTTCAGATTAGTTTTTGGTTAATAAAAATAATGCTGTATAGAAGTGACAAGCTGAATCAGTTTAAATTAAATAGAAGATGAAAAAAACACATGTGTAATAAACATTCTTGATTCCAGTACAGGAAACTTTGATGCAAAGAGTTACAGAAGTCAGTTAGCTCGAAGAACTGAATGTACAATTCTTCTTTCTGTCAAAAATGTTAGCAATCTGTGTCCAACGGGCAATGCAGGAAGGGAATCCAGACCCCACTGGATTAATAAATACCCTAAGGAGATGATTAGGAATAAGCATACAGAAAGAAAAAACAAAAGATGGATCAGCAAAGAGCTCACGATGTGCTGAGATAAAGTGAGAACTGCCAGAAGTCAAGCTGAGTTAAACACTGAAAATGATATTAAAACAAATAGCAAAAGGTTCTCCAGCTATCCAAATAAAAAGAGAACGAGGAAAGAAGAAATGGGATCATGGGGAGTTACGCTATGTCAGTAAACAGCAAAGGTGAAAGGTAACCTAGGTAGGGCTCCAACACCGAAGGAGTATTTCACCTCTGGTTTTAGGAACAAAAGGTAGAGTACTGAGCAAGGAGGGAAAGCTTGTGAAATAAGGGTACGCCAATGAATCACAATCGTGATGGAAACATAATTCAAAGCCCTTATGTATGTAAACAAGGAGCGATAAACTCATATTGAACTGCAAGTCCAATACCCCTTACCATTGGAGAACAGCAACTATAGTTTTTCTATTTAATAGGGGAAATAGAAAATGAGGAGCTACCAGTTTGCTTCCAACAGAAACTTAAGGAAAGACTGAACAAAACCATCAAAGTAAATAGAAAATTAATCATATTCACATAGATTTTAATTGGTCTGACGTAAGTTGAAGACAAAGCGCCAGACTTGTTTGGTAGCTTTCTTTGTTAAGAGAAATGACTTCTGCACAACCTAAATTTTATTGGATCTCATCTAATGTGATATCATTACAGTGTTTGGTACTTGGCTTCACATGAAATTAAATGCAAATCTGGAGAAGATGGAATTTATCAAAGGAACTGTAGGGTCAGTAAGAAAATAATGAAACATAAGAAATGGGTAGTGAGAACTGAGCAGAGCTGACAGAGAAAAGTGTCAGCATGGACTGGTGTCGAGTTGAAATTGCCTCATGTTTTCACTAATAATCTGAACACCAGAAATAGTAATGGGCTAATGAACTTCCAAGTCTAAACAAAGTTATAAAGCACTACCAAAATAGAAGAGGATTGGGATATCATAAAGAACTGGGATAACCTTGAACATTAGAGTAACAGAAATGGAATAAAATTTAATAATTCATAGGAAAAGTCATGCACTTGGGGACAAACAAATACCCCAAACTTCTACTATTTAAGCTGAGAGCTCATAATTTGGAAATAGTGGGGAAGAAGACAGGCTTAGATATACAGTTCAATCATAAGATGACCTTGAGTTGCCAATATAAGTTTAAAAAAAAAAGCAAAAGTTGGAAATGTCTGTCCTGATACATATAAGATACAGAAATAATAGTATTTTCAGGCAGTGGCAGGAGATCCTGGAGGAATCCTTTGTGCTGTTCTTGTTCATCAGTGTTCAAGTGGGTTAAATTAACTCCACAAGACCAATGGCCTAGAGGATAACTGGGGCAATGATAACTCATCGCAGGAAAGAAGGCTTAATAAACTTGACTTATTTAAGCTAGTAAAATGAAGATGATCTATAAAAGCAAGAGAATTTTTGGAAACATAATCAACCACCATCTGAGAATTGGTATAAACTATGAGCAGAACTTTTGTTTTCATCCCCGCAGGGGCTTTCCATGTCTGATACAGGGACGTAGTGATGAATACTGAATTAGATGCGTCACTTAGCTATTCCAGTTTGGAAACTAGAAACTTATCATTGCTTGTTATCGGAATGGCAGTGACACCACAGGGCAAAGAGTATAATACCTGCAAGACAGAATGAATGTATATGCAACAAAACTGTCACCTCTGCTCCTGCCTGGAAAAAGATGCTGGTGTTGAACATCAGTGTGGAGTTCCATTTCTTGGGCTCCTGGCTACAGAGAAGATGGGTGAGACACTTTTGTTCTATCACCAAATAATACTACGCAGTTACCAAGGAAAAATGCACTAAGGCTAAGACCAGTTTGAAAACAAACCCAATTCACTTTAGCACGTAGCAGCCGAGGAGCTGCCTCCCAGGCTGCCAGGACTGAGCCACAACGGCGGGCACAAGCGACATCGTGTGGCCGTCTGGAAAAAATCCAGGAGCCAAATAAAGCCAGAATAGCCCAAAACAAGCGAGAAAGACCCACTGACTCCAGCGGGAACTGCATTTCACTTCGCTTTTGTTTCCCATGAACTTAGTTGCAAAGTTAAATACTTTTTAACTTTCTGCTTCTTTTTTTTTTAATATAAAGAAAAAATGGAACACTGAAAGCCAACAACCACTTACTGCTCATTATCACATCCAACTGCAGTTGTACCATTATAGTAAATTTTCTGGAGTAACTGGCCAAGATAAAGCAATCTTTCCTTCTAAGTAGGCACTATCTGAACAACAATTACTCTCTGCATGGATTCGGTTCCTGCTTTTTCCAGTATGACATTCACTCTAACCTGGATATTCTGAGCTTGCCCCTCAGCACACCAGGGACACATGAACAGCACGGGTTACAAAGTAAGGGGTTACAACCCTTTCTAGATGTCTGCTTTCCTAAATATGTGACACTTAAGATCATGAATTATGGTAAATGATTAACTATTAAGCATCTACATATACAGAAACAAGACACATTTACACAGGTGGATGTAAGGAGACGCAAGCTCCACTCTAGATGCCTGCTAATGACACAAGCCTCATACTGATGTACTTTGTTGTTAGATGCATTCTTCTGGGCATATAGCTAATGTTATGTGGCTAAATATCTTCTAAAGCAGGATAACCCTTCTCCAGTTTGCTCAGAGGCTGGACAGATGAACACAGGGCTGTTTGCACAGTATGTTTGGACACATCACCAGAGACTTGCCGTCTGATGCCTGCTAACTTCCTCCACTCTGCATGTAACCCCTTGGCACCAAACCTATACCTGAAAAGTTCATTTTCTCTGATACTCACTGACTAAGCTACAGAGATGGGGCTGAATGTCAGAGTTCTCAACCATAAGCGCAGGAAGCAGAGAAGCTACTCTTCCATCGCCAATGGGACACGTGACAGACTACAAATATTCAGAACTAAATAGGGAAACACTGAGTAGAGAAGGAATTACTTAGGGTGTCCATGGATATTAAAACAGTCAGATGACTGAATAAAACCATAAAGAAAGGAAAAAAAAAGTGTAGATGTCAGGAAAAGGAAACTTCCTCAATGTCATTTCTGTGCAGCTGCTAATTGTGTAACAGGGCCAACTTTCACGAGGAACAGAGAAACACTGACAAAAGCAATGGAAAATGAACTACACAATTATATTGCATTGGCACAGAGGTGATATCGACCCTGACAGAGGTGTGAACCATCTTTTGCATTTCTAGTTTTAATAGCTCCATAATAAAAAAAAAAAAAACATAAAAGAAATGCTGGTATAGAAGACGGACAGGTATAGCAATATTCTCATAAAAAAACTGACACCTTATGTTGTTCCGGTATGACACAGTTCTCCTTGTGCAACATACTTCTCCCTACTTAAAACTTGCACGCAAGGACTATTCTCTCAATACATATGTAGAAAAGCATTGTATCAACTCCAGAAAGCTTCCAAAAATACCCGACCTGCGCATTACAATGGAAGGTTTAGGTGTTCATTTCTGGGCAGTGACTTATGGATGTTCGGTGTGTGAGGCGGTCAGACTCGGTTTCCCCTGCACAGGGAATCCTACAATACGCCTCGTGCACATGTATGCAATGTCTGGTGAGGACTAAGGAATAAAATACCCTCAAGTCAGACCAGTGAGACTGATGATAGAAAATAACTGTTCCTCTTTATCTTGTTACAGCCTTGTGACAGACTTTGTAGCATCTGTTTTTCCTCTTCCTTGCACAGCTAAGCCATAATTTCCTTAATATAAGTTGATGGAGCCAGCTATCACATTACCAAAATGCCCACAAGACTGACATCCTAGCCCTGCCGCCAGACATGCCTCGCATTGGATGCATTCTTTTGGAAAACTGCTTCCCCAACTCGTTTACCCCAGATGACCTGCTACTGCTGTATGGTGTAAAGTGGAGGAGGCAGGGAGAGAAACGGCCCAGTTATCTGTTAAAATTAATTTAACCTTTTTTTTGTGAGTTAGGTAATCTAAAAGTAAAATTCAGACTCAATTCTGATGATCATCTCCTTCACCTCCTGACTTGTTGAAATGTGGAGTAAGAAATGTGTAGAACATGCCTTTGGTATTGACAGCAAACATGGACATATGGTCTTCAGACTAGTATTTAGCAACAAAATTGTCCCATTATTCCACCTGGTTACTCAATGGCTTATATATCTGGAAGATTTCTGTGAATTTATAGGTGTAACTGTGAGAAAAAATAAAAAATGTCTATTCTAAATTAATCTATGGAGCCAAGTGTTCTTTATGCTTTATCACGACACAGAAGAAATGGCTGTACTAATATTCAAAACACGTAGTTTGTATCAAGGAGTAATTAGCACAAATCAACCATCTGCCTGATACTACCATCCTGCCTATTGAAAATAGGTAGCAGTACTCACGGGAGTAGCCGGCCGTCATGCCTTCCTGTGCCCTCGGGAAGTTTTCTCTGTCGGTTCCAGCAGTAAGAGATAGGGACCGGGTGTCTGAATCCGGGGAATTAGTTCTGGTGTCCATATCCCCTTTCAGAATAAGCCAACTGGTCTTCAGCTGGAGAGAGTAAAAGCCCATTATAGGATTCAGGATTCAACATCTCAATGCAGTTCTCCTACTTCACCTGTCTGGGAAGTCTTGTGAACTGGTTGTGTATTTATGCTCATTGCAACTTGTACCATCCTTTATTAAATGATAAAAGTTGACTATATCGTGGGACTCCCCATTAGATGCCACAGCTACCAAAAAATTTTAACTTAAAGCTGGGTTGAGGATAGTTTCTCTGTTAATTAAGCTGCCCACTGCCCACCACTTTCAAAGATGCACTGTGCAATTTTCTTATATTAATCTTCTGTTAACATTTTTCTTTTTGTTAATATGCGCTGTAAGTAAAGGTCCACAGGCTTAGCTGAATCACCAAAGTATATATTGAGACTGAGTGAAAATCCATGAGCTTATTGCTCTTAATCTCAATATCCCTATTCCTTTCTTTACTGTAGAATGTAGATTCTAAACCCTCTGTGTGAGAGATTTAACTTTTCTATATCTTCTTGGAAAGACCTAAAAGTATTAATGATTATTTCAGTTATATGAAAGAATACCTTTACGTATGAACATGTTTTAAAAAACAGTTGCTTCAAGAAAGATCAATAAACTACTCCCTTTTGTTCTTTCTGATCATTACCTTCTTACTGTCCTGATCCAAGCTTCCATCCTCCCCTTCTGATCTTCTCGCGGCTGGAAGATTAAGTTAATTTTAAAAATTAGAACAGATTACATTTTTTTGTCTTCTGTTTTGACTGTGGTTATGTTCCAAATGTTTTTAAGAGAGGAAAAAGAAACAATTAAAAAAACCCAAAACATCTGGGCAGAAAATTCGATGTGTAGAGCTATGGTTTCACAGAATTACTTAAAATCATTTTGAAATTTATTACAGTAATACTCATCCTTCAGGCACACAGTGAATTTAGACAATCTATTCTTGCTGGACTTTGAACCTATCTTTTTAGGAAGAAACTACATTTGGAGAATGATTGGTGGGAAAAAAACCTACATCATAACTTAGGGACAGATTTATATGGTCACTGCACACAGGAGCAAGTCATTTCCCCATTGCTCTGCCTTACCACAACCATGAAAGTACATACGGTTACATAGATAGTTGTGGTCTGCACACCTGGGCCTCCTACCTTCCCAAAAGGATAGGCAATGATGATAAAGAAAATAGGAACAAATTTGGTGTTGCCTGTTCATGAAATCTGTCAGAGGCTGTGTCAGACTCTAAAATTCACAATTCTGTGACCAATCACTTTTCTGACTATATTGCACTCTTTAAGAGTATTTTAATTAAAAAAATATTGCTGATATTTTACTGTTGGTTTATTTTCTTGTAGCTTTCCAGCTTGCTGAGAAAAAAATCTCAAAAATTGAAAACTTAAAAGCTATTAATTAGATATGCCACAACCATCAAATGTGGTTTTCCTTGTCTTTTATGTTCCACACACTGAGTTATACCTCAGAATCTTATAAATTGTGCCAAATTTCACATCATTTCAGATAAATTCCCAAAAGTTGAGTCCTACTTGCCTTTGTATCACTCTATGTTGTTTTGGGGAGAGTTTAATGGTACAAAACTGGAGTAATGCAATGATCTAGCACAATTTTAAGTCCATGAGAAGTCATCATAACAAGGGAGTTGTCTGCAATGCCTGAGTACAATGGCAACACAAGACCCCCATGCAACAAAATGCAGTCAGAAAACATATTCATTAATAATAAAAATAGTATGGTAATACAAAAGTTAAGGCTCAGATTAGACTCTCGGAGACAGAGATGAGGAGGAGATCAAGTTGCGCCGTTAGAAGTGCTGCAACGCTCCCAGCAAGTTGGGAACAACTCTGCCCTCTCCATTTCCTCAGCCAGCGTGTTTGCAGAGGACCTGACCTGCATCTAAACAACAACGGGCAAAAGGCCACCACCATTAGTATTTCAGTGCTATTCACGTTTATTTTGTGGTGCCATTACACAGCTCACATCCAGACCTTAACCGGTTTTGTTGAGGAGGTGATACTTGACAAATTGCAGTAAGTAGAAAAATCTATGGGTTAGAGGTGAAAATCTGTAACTGTAGAGGGTTTTTTTTTTTCCTCAATTTAATGTGGCAAAACAAAACTGGGTCATAAAATAAAAGCAGCATTATGAAAAAACTCAAGGTTTTTACAGTTAGCTAATAGCATCCTGACAAGGGCATTTTCCCAAGATGGCAAGCTGCTTCTCTGAGAAAGAAACAGAAAGAAATATCCATATATGACAGATGAAGAATAAAGTCCCTGCATGGCAAGAAAGACTTAAACCTCATTCACTGATATTTTGGGAGCATACCCTAAAACACCAGTCAACAAGTTGTTCCAGGTTATATGTATGGATCTTGCTCTCACTAAATCAGAAATCCATATAGAGATTCTGATGCCTTTTTGGAAAATGTTTTTGTTTCAAGATGTTGATGTTTTCAGAGGAAAAAAAACAAGTTTAATCCAAAGCATTATTCAGAGGTTTCAAATGTTCCACAGGATCTTGAGAGCATCTGACTTCAAAATATTTAAACACCAAGGTTTTATACAGAGATACAGAGGGGTACAATGAAAACCTACAGGGGCCATGAAGACTGGCCCCTCCCAAGTTCCTGAGAGTGCTTTTACACATGGTTGGCAGATAAATCCAAGTGGCCTGAATTTCATCAGCACTGAGCATTAGCTTCACTGCCACAAGGGATACTCAGTTCTGCTGTGAACCCCAACGTTTCACATGGATCAGTGCTTATACTGCTCAAGAGCAAATCTCTTCAGTTTTTTTTTTTTAGACTTTGAACTATGTTAAACTATTTCTGAAACATGAACACACAGAAAAGAAAAACCACAGAGGCTCCCGCACTCTTCACTTTCCGACCCCAGCTCTCAGCCTGGTCTCTCATATGTCCCATTCTTCCACCACCTTTTTTTTCATTCTGCAGTTGGGTGTTTATAATAGAAACACAGAAGCTGTAGCTACAGCAAATCTGTTGGGCACTGCTGTAACTGAAACCTTTTAAAGCCAAATGTTCTGGAAGAGCTTCTTGCCCTTTTTGTTTTAAAGAACATTTTTGTGCTTGTTTGTTCAAACTTGGTCTCTTCAGTGAAGGAATGTTCTCTGGCTCCTTTTCATCATGTACCAGTTCAGTGTCCCATTAGCTTGAGGAGCTGAATCATCAGCTGCTCGTGTGTTCACGCTTTAGCCGCCTTGAGTTCTTCCAGAATAAAAGGTAAATTTTATTCATTTTTTTATTTATTTTTTTATTGAAAGGAAAGTTCATTGATTTTTTCTGGTTTTGAGTTAGAGTAAATCATGTTTTGGTCTTCAGTAGAAAAACGAGCATGTATTTTCAACGCAACTTTTCAGAACACCTATAATCTATAACAGAAAGTTTGAAACATATATTCTTGTTAACCCATAGAGATTGCTGACTCAATAATTTAATTCTCTGCTCACTCCAGTGATTACAAGGAACAACTCCATATAGCAGTGCAAAATTGACATAAACCAGACTTCGACTGCATATCTAAAGGATGGAAAACCGATATAAAAATGCCTGGCCTGGAACAAAAAAAAAAGCTGCTGCAACAGCAAAAGCTGTTTGCATCTTTGCAAATCAAAAGTAGCTATAACATTAAATGACGCAGCCAAGATATGGGACATCAGAGCCATATCATCAGCTGGTGTAAATCAGTGAAGCTATGCTGATTTACACCAGATGACTATAACTTTGCATTTGCTCATGATCTTTCCAAACACCACTGTAACACTCAACTTTTTCCTTTGACAGTAGCTTTTTTTGCTCAGCCTGAGTAGTTGCCTCAAACGATTTGTGTATCTAAAGACAAGAAGGAATTAGAGAGCTTGAGCAGATTATAAAGTTGGCAGATTACATTAAATCAAGCACTAAACCAAACAGATACTATCTTTTTGCCTTAGGGGTAACATTAGTTTGTCCAAGATTAGGATATTGTGAGCAGAAAATGTACATCAAAGACCAACACCTAAAGTGCACTGAAACATCAGTGAGTCTGACTTTGCTCAAAACCATACCCAGAAAAACCACAGAGGTTATCTATATCTGGATGATTTGAATGTGCAGTTACTTTAGCACGAAGCACCAGTTTCTGCGAACGTGCACAGGCTGACTCGCTCAGTTGGGATACATCAGTTGACAATTTTCTTTCTCCAATTACTGTATCAGATCCAAACTAGAACTTCACCCAAAACAGAAATAACTTGTTTTCCGTGAAAGATAGTAAAAAATGATTAACTACATAAAAGCATTCTTTTTAAAACTATGTTAATTGGGTATTATAAAATGAGTTAAAGCCTCCTGTTATCACAAAAGAAAAATACGTAAAATGTATTTCCTTGTTCTGACCACGAAGCCAGTGATGTATCTGCAGTTCCCTAACCTCTCACTCACAGAAAGTTTTCAGCTATCAGCTGAAGCCAGGGAGAACAGACACACGGAACTATCTCACTCTCACATACAACATGGGAGGTCACCTCTGTGCGGACAGTGCTGCAGAAGGTTAAGAGGATGGGAGGAGTTGCTCCAACAGAGACACAGCTAGCAGGCACAGACCGGACCTTCCCTTGCCATGAAGAGTGGCATAGCTTCGCTCTCCCATCTGCATCCCCAAAGATACAAGCTTGCATCCCCAAAGTGCTGTAGCTACTGCTCATTGTGTGATAAACACCTCTCATGTTTATTTTATTCTCTCATTCATTCCCAAGATGGGGAATAATCATTATTAAAATACAATTTTTGGTTTGGGGCAGATTTATATAATGTATTTTACTTTGTCCTTTGCTTCTGAGTACAGGAGTACCCCAGTCATGCCTCTTAATCAGAAGCGCACTTCTGCACTTCTCAGGCACCCTATTGCAGCAGAATCCATACACGTTTGATTCAAAGATTAACAATGGAATTCAGTTTAGAAAAATGAATTCCGTATCATAAACCTGTATCCTATCATAAGCCTGTATCATAAACCACGATCATTGTCAAACATCACTGAGAACACAGTAGGAACCTGACACCAATATGGAAATTCCATTGATGTTAATCAGTGAAATATACAGCAAAAATAATAACAGAAGAATGCAGACTTCGTACTTCTATTTTTTACATTTACTAGAGTCTTATGTCAGATCCTCAGTGGTATAAAACATCACATATTTCTTTCTGTTGTTTAGAAACTCAGACAACAATTTTGTTGCTGGGTTTAGCAAAGTTTTTCCAATCATATCTTGCCAACGTTATCAGCTACTGAATTTTTTCCTCACTGCCACGGTGTGATTACATTTGTTCCTGATATTTTACATCTTGAACAACCTGCAGATGAAAAATAGGTATCCCATATACACCACTTATCAATGAACATTTTTTCCCCAGCAATGTAGAAGTCAGAACTATTTATAAAAACTAGATACCCCAAGACATGGTCTGAAAAGAGAAGAACATCCTCCTACATTTACATGTTTTGTATCATTCCATAAATAAGAAAATTGCTTTCACGTTATAATCAGCTCTGAATTACCAAGACAAATCAAAATACCATTATCCCAGTTTTAGAGAACTTACTGAATCCTTGGATATGATCTTATATAAAATGCTATTTAATTTTCATGTTACTTTTTTTCCTTTTCTATTTGAGATTGTGGTGACGTAATGAAATGTGAAAACTACAGCAAACTAATTCAGAAGCCAATAGCATTTCTTTACAAGGACATGTAGAGAAAACTGCAACAGAGAAAAGCAGACTGTACCATGCTGTTTGTAGATAGGAGGTTTCCTATAGATGTTATCTTTTACGCCAGTGTCTGAGAAAAAGGAAAGAGAAAGGAAAGAATAAAAGAGTAAGCCAGCAGTTCAGACCATGCTGCTCTTGTCTCCTCTCAACAACACTAAAAATGCAAACACTTCAGCAAAGACTACGCATTCACTCAGTAGTTTGTCATTCACTCATTATTACAAGAGGATGAAGCCTTACCCATCATCTTTATACATTTAAAACATTGTCTACACCTACCTCTGCAGTATAATCACCCCTAAGTCCCTCAAAATGCTTTAAGACACCTTGAATGGCATCCGTTTACTGAAACATGGGTGGTTACATCTGCACTACTAATGTATACTTTATAGACAACAAAGAGAAACTGGCTACACTTGTCACTACTTAAAATAAAATCCATATACAGATAACAACAGACAACAATAGTCATAGCTGAAAAGGGACTTTCTCCATTAATTATGTTCAGATATAGATGCTTATACTGGAAATGCCCAATATTCTTACAGGAAATTCTATAGTTTGTCTATATTTTGAATTGTATAGCTAGCCTGGCCTTCGAGGAATTTTTTGAAAGCCCCCAGAGCCACAGTCCAGGGTTCCCATATCATCTTGTACAGACATCAGATTTACCTAGTACTACAGACTTCAGCAGAAACATTAACCCCAGAAGCTAAACATAAATAAACTATTCCATTGAGCAAGTAGATGTGCTTAGCAGTCAAAAAGCTAAACAGTGTGGACATAAATTTAATGTGCTTGTTGACTGAATGTGAACTTGAAAACAGTATAGTACAGATGCAAAGACACAACCACAGTGAGCCTCCTGGAGGCCTACAGTCTTCCAGCTATTTTTAAAGTCTATGCAGATATGACTCCTTAATTCAGAGAGTAGATGGATAAGTTAAAAAACAAAACCAAAAACCCCTTCAGCCTTCCCTCCTGCACACAAGTTCAACAGACCTATGAAGCAATGGCACTATAAATAATTGTATCTTTGCAGGCTTAATAACATTTGTCACTGTCTGCCTCCTCTAATGCATTTTTTTATATACACAAGCACACAGCGCTCTAACTCCTTTATTTCTGAGACCAAGTTTAACAGTTAACAGATTTTCACTTATCAAACGTTTTCTTCTCTTGCAGTTCGAAGTTCACAAATCAATGCAAAAATAAAATAAAATTACATTCAGAAGAGAATAAACAGGTGCCAGCAATTGAAGATCAAAAGCTACGCAGTGAATGCCTACCTGGAATATGGAAATGCTTAGGAGCCTGCTGATAGACAGAAGGTGAAGATTTGCTGTCTGAGTACATGGATAAGCTTGGAGTGCTCCGACCACTTTCACTGCCTCCAAGGGGAAGAGCAAAGAAAGCAGATAAAAGAAAAAATGGAAAGCAAAGTAGAGTATTTCAAGCATAAAAGCTTGTTCAGAATGACTTGTTAATCCAACAGTTTTAAATAGACGGTCTTTGTAAAACCCATTATTTTTCAGCACCGTGTATTGGCTCAAGTCTCCAAACACCTCATCGGTAACGAATATCTGATATATAGTATCAGATTAAACTGCCCCACTTTGAAACTAACGCTTCTCTTTTAACAACATTTTAATGAAGAAAATAAAAGGATAAGAACATCCACAGTCTTGTAATGTATTTTGCATAGCCGTAACGGAATAATCTATCAATCAAGTTTTTGAAAAGTTTAATGCTATGGCATATAGTCTGCCCCTGAAACCAGTAATGAAATCATTCATTAGTTTTCAAATTATCTCAAAGCAGGACTAGGCCAAACCCCAGATGTTATGGTTAAGTCAAATATTCCTGCATACATCAGCGACAAAAACGGATGTTGAAATTTGGTCCTTAATTGCAAACTTTTCCCACAGGTAACATGCCACAGCATATTTATGCAAACAAGGTTGGATTATCAAGTCATGAATCTATAATGCCATAGTCACTTCACCAAGTTTCAAGATATACATAGGACTGATCCGTATTCATTTTCCCACTTGTTTTGTCAAATGCTCAGTAGGTGCCATTCATTTCCTCTTAGCTAATTTCCCCGAAGCACACTCTATGGCATTATAGTGCTGCTTGGCAAACAAAAAAGTAAAGCTCTACTTTTTTGGGACTTGTAAAATCCATATAATTTACAGCACTGTTAAGCAACTGGAAGCCAAACATGACATTTATTCTAACATAAAATGGTTGTTAATTTGCTGTTATTGTTTTAGTGGGGATGGAGCACAAATTTAATGGCTAGTAACGATGAAATTACAGCAAGTTTTTTGGGGGTAAAGAAAATGCAGCAGCTCAGAGCACTAGATCTCTAACTGAATTTTGCCTTCAGGGAGGGGAAATTTTATAACCATAAAACTACCGGATTACCATAACTGCCTAGGCCATGCCCATGGAGGCAGCCTCTGCTAAACCCTTGCCTCTCTTGACAAGCAGTGGACACATGGTCATCGGTCTGTCACCAAAGCCAGCCTTGACACGCACCACTGAAGTCAACTGGGTAGCGCCACTGAGTTCAACAGGAGGAAAAGCAAGCCAGAAGAGGTCAGAAGAGCGTGCTGCGTATCTCATGACAATTCTAAATTCGTTCTAAATTTTGTGTCTATTATTTTCATAGTTGGTACAAAATTAAAACTTGAATGCTATTTAGCCACTACCACTGTGTACTCGATAACAGTGATTTCTTGCTGAAAAGGAATGTAATCAGAGCAGTTGAGAAAGTGAAATTACAACTGCGCATGCTGATAGCCTATGACGCTTCCAAAAAGTAAGGGAAGGATTATGGCATTACTAAAAATCTGGTGCGTCACCACCGGCTACCAGTCAAGTTGTCCTCAGACAAGGAACCACACCGTTACTCAGTTTCTTGATTCCTGCTTTGTCTTTGGAAGGAAAGAAGTGGTGACAGGTTTTCACTGCACATTTGCTAATTCCTTCTTTCTTTGTTGCTTGCTGCCCAGATGCTTGGCCATCCCTATGAAGTGGAAGAAGCCTCAATGTCACTCCAACTTTGAATGCAAAGAGCAGTCATAGACACTTATTTAAGTGAGGACCTTTAAAACTCCAACAACCTTAAAAATCTTCATCCCAAAGTGATGTTACTTTTAGAATTTTTTAACTTAAAAGAAAAGGAAAGCTGTCAAGTGACTTTCACAGTGTATCAATTCCTCATTTACTTAAAATCAGTGTATTATTAAAACCTCATATTCATATATGACTTGCATGAATGATTACTTCACTGAGCAGTGATCCCAAGGTGCTCGCATTGTACATACATAGAGAGTCATTCTTCAGGGACAGGGATAGAGTGTCAGCGGGGAGTCAGGAGTGATTGAGAGGAATCAGTTGTAGGAGAACAGGATGCAAGCACAAATACCAGGGGACAGAAAATCCATGAACTGCTCAATGCAAGGATCACCTCGGTGGAGCGATTTGCAAAGCCATCACCTCTAACTTGCTCAAAAGGGAAGAATTAAGGATGAAATGAGGGAAAAGGTTCTTCTTGCAGCCCACTCATACAAGCTGATGCGCATCTAAATTGTATTTATAACTCTGCCATTGATCTGGACAAACACAAAAGAGTAGTTGTACTTTACATTTTGCATACAAAATAAATATTTAACAATAAAGCAAACTGAAGACCGATGTAGAAAGTTCACGTGTAAGAACTCCAGACAGTCATTTAATCTAGCCTGTAATAAAAATCTCTAAAATGAAACTTTGCCAAGAATTTGTCTCTTTCAAGGTCTGCCTGGTATACATTGAAGAACTTCAAATAAGGTCTCAGAGAAAATAAAACTACCCAAGAGAGATATTTTTCAAACTTCTGGTTTTGTCTTTTGCCACAACGAGCTGCAGGCTGTGATCTGCTCTACTGGTCAGTGCAGAGCGAAAAACCAGAGTCATTAATTCTTCCCTGGATTTTATTTAACTTGGAAAGAATCTGGAAAGGTTTACTTTGAACTTGAGTGTCAACCACAAAAACTTCCTTGTGTCTTTTGGCTGCTGAGAGGGTAGGCTGCTCTTTTAACCTTGTGTGCGTGGAGCCAACTGACCAGAGCTCAGACCAGCTCAGACCATGCTCCCTTTTCAAGGGATTGTCAGGAAAAGTATCATATTGTTTATACCTCCTTCCTAGTCAGCTTCCATCTTATCTGGGAGGATGAGACATTTGATAACAAGTTACAGTAAGAGCTGTCTGAGTTCAGGATTGAACAACAAACAGATACCACTGGCCTAATGAGGGAGATGTCAGAGCCTACTCCCGAAACTGGATCCTTTAGTATCTCTGCACATGGTGCATTAAAGTTTTTTGAAGTTTGATGACTAATTCTTTTCGAGCTTTCAAAGCCAAGTGAAATGGGCTTTGGAAGCTGTGCTCCTGCACTAGAAAGGCAAGATACTTTCCACCACATTTTAAGTAAACATTTTTTTCAGTAGGGCTCAGCACAGCCTGTACGCTCACTGACTCCATCGCCTCAAGAGGAAGAGTTACACCAAGCGTCGGTACTTGGAATATCACACCCTATGATTCGCAAGGGCGTGCACTGTGAAGCTTTCTCAAAGTGAGGTTGCCACAGGATTTATTTTGAAGACGTTTTGAAGACAAAAATCCTTAAAAGAGCACAACCAAACCATTTGTCTGCGTGATAAAGAGTAGCTCATCCTATTACACTTTATGGGAGCTAGACTACAGTATACAGAAGAAAGAACAGGAACTCAGTCATCATATTTTTCACTCGAAAAATGATGTACCATGTAATTCTCAGAAAGAATATGATGCAAACCCAGTGAAGTCAAAAAGAAGATTCTGCCTCTTTTAATTTCCCTAGGGTAGTAACATTTCTGTCTCCTGAAAGCTTGAAGAAATACTTTTAATGACAATTGTGGAGTGCTGTTCTTACAAAGATAATAAGCCAGCATTATTAAGCAGGGTATTATTTTGGGATTTAATAAAAATCTTTTAAATGAGTGTGATTTCACTATTTTAAAACTGAAGTGGCAACATTAACCGTGGTCTGGATACAAAGCAACTATTTCTACAATCCTACTCTCCCCACACTAACCACTTTGAAGAGAAAAAAATAGCACATTGACGCCCTCAAAAGGCTTCTTGAGATAAGGAAAAAATACAGTCTGCAACTCAGAGAAAAGAATTTAGGGAACTTGAAGAGGATGGGGACAAATCTTCTGACTCCTTTCGGACTGAGATGTTAACTCAGTGTAAAACAGTGGATAATCTATACAACCTCTGCAGGGCTCAGGATAACCTCTACAGGAAAAGTATAAACAGGCTTGCCTGCCTCACAGGAGAACTGTGAGGGACTGCAAGCTACCGCTTGCAAAATATTTCAGGCTCCTTGACAAAAAGAGCTGCAGACTTGCAAAACATTATAATTTTGATCACACTACTAATAATTGTTTGGGCACAAGGAGCCGCCACTTGAGGATTTCTTCCCCCAAACAGCAGCACAAAGTAATTGCTGCTGCTCTGAGCAACAGCGGGTAGCACTGAACAGAGACTCATTTTAACAGGAATGCTGCTAAGCAACTGTAGGCAGGCTTTCGAATAAGAGCTTTCCATACAGTGAAATCGTGCACTGCAGCACACTGAAGAGATTTTTCTTACTCAGTACATCAGGTTGGATGATATCACCCAAATTCAGAGGACAGATCAAAAAATTGTTCACACAGCGCCTCAGGGAATACCAGGCCATGTGCCAGCCTTCCAAGAAATGTTCCCACACCCCTGAGTGTGTGGGAAGGAGTTTTGCAGGTAGATTTTAAAATGGCAACAATCAGTTTAATCTCATCAGCTTTTTCTTCCAAAATTTTCTCTCAGGGTTCACGTTTGTGAGACTTGAGCCCGATTCTGTTCCTGCTTATACCAGTGAAATTCAGTTGACTTTGGACAGAACTGTTTCTGGATGTATTAGGGCCCAATGAAGATGCATTAGTTATTTTTTCCAAAGGTGATGAGCGCCTGCTATTCATTTGAGTTTGCAAGTTTGGTTCCTGCAGAGGATCACTTCCTTTTCTGTAACGGTTACGAAGGCAAGAACAGTAGTTTTGCTTTATTAAATCAAACAGTACATGAGAGTCAAGGAACAGGCACTGAAAATATCTGGCATTCATCATTCATGTCTCCTCCCCACTTGTATTGTTACTAGAGAGGACAGATGCAGGGGAAGGCACGCTTGGTAGCTGACTGTCTTCTCTTTCTGACAATAAACTAACTAGCTAAAAAAAATAGCCTTTGCCTCAAAAGTTCTTGGCGTTACTTGTTACTGTCTCACATCCGCAACATGAAGGTCATTAAAGGTTAACATCCACTGCAAAAAAATTTAATGGCAAGGAGACTATAGAATCACTTACTCTGTTTTATAACATTATTCGCTAATCAGTGCGGGTATATTGATTTAACCAGCTTATCTGGCATAATTTTTGGTAATGCTACAAAAAATACGAAAAATCCCTAAATGTAGGTTAGAAGGCTGGGTAACTAACCATCCAATGTTGGATCCAACATATAAGCTTGTTATATTTATTTAGCATCACCAAAATAGGGTAAACACTATATTTTAGAACAAATTGACTTTTAAACTATTTCCCTCCCTCATTTTCATTAGAAAACCTAATCCCTTCCCTCCACCCCTTTGAAAAACACTTAACACTCACTGAAAAAAAAGCAAAAATAAAACAACCCATACCCACTCAGTTCTTAAAACTTACACAGTACATCAAGAAAGCACTTGCACAAAATTAAGACAAATTTTATCCAAGTGGAAGCCATGCTTGCACAGACATAAAAGTGAAACACATCTGAATAAGTCTACAGTATCACAGCACGGTTTTGCATTCCTGGACCTTACCTTTGAAGAAAGGGATGTAATGATGCCTGAATGTAGATGTAGGGCTTGGGTGTTGGGGCAGGGAGATGCAGCTACTGGTACCAAGACTCTGAGTACCAGCTGGGGGCAACAGAGAGTAAGTGAAAATAAACTATTTAGTTCACTTACTGAAAGCCACAAATTACAATGCCATCCTTTTTTTCAGGAACATTTTCCTCCTGATGCTTAGAAAACATATAGTTTATATTTAAAACTTCTGTTTATTGCTAAAACATCACAGTGGCCATACTATGCAGTTGGCCAAGGGACACGGGCTTTCTGCAGACAGAAAGGGTATCATATAAAATACTGATAATGTAACGCATCAGAAAATATTCCAGAAAAGGCACCACAAAAAGCATAGCTGCACTCAGGGGAAAACCTGCATATTCAAAAGCTGCAAGAGGGAATGATATATGCTTATAATGGATCTAATGAAATGAAATGGGGAGAGCCTTGTCTCTGCCAAGAACTGTGCTATGAGTGGGTCCAGTTCTCACTGCCGTCAGTGCACAGCGGCAGGATTTAGTTCACAACGCACCAGGATACTCAAATGCATGACTAATTTAAGCTTTGAAAGTTAGACATGTGATTGAGTACTTTGAAAAACGTTCTCAGAAGTCATCTTTGCTTTGTTGTAATAATGTCCTGATAACATGTTTTGGAGGACTAATGGCAATTATAAAAAGTGGCAATTATGATGACTATCTTCTAAATTTTCACTGAATCTGTAAAACATTAGAATTAATTTGGAATTTCTTTTGTCTTCCCTCCTTTCTTTAACAGTGTGCAGCTAAACTTAAGCATGACACAGCTGCCAGACCTTCAGCAGAGACTAATCTTCCTCTCTCTAATAGATCTTTGATACTCTGTCTCGTTTCCACTTCATCAAAGACTTTATGTAGTACAAATATTCAATTCCTGTAAAAATTATTTGTGTTAACCATAAAATTTTCATTTCCACTGGAAAGATTAAGAACTCCCAATTTTACAAACTAGTTCATAATTATAATGTATCCTCAATGAAATGAAAAGACACCAAGAAAATAATACAAATGGTCTGTGTTTTCCACCCAAATGTCATGAGTGGAGGAAAAAATTGGAATGAACTTTGAAGAACTTAGTTGATTATTTCTAAGGATAAAACTCTGTACAATGCCCAAATACAAACGGGCCTTTGTAAGGGGCCCCCATACAGAGACTAAAAAGGGGTGATCCCTCCTTTCTGTGCAACAAGAACAACAACACAGCTGCCACTACAGCCCAAAGCTGCAATAAACATTGTTGTAAGCTTCTCAACTAAAGCAACTTGGCCCTCAAAATCCAGCCAGTAGAACCACTAGTCACTCCTCCAGCTCTTGCACTGTGGAGAGGAGACATAGGCCATAATCCTGCAGTACAAGAAGGGATACAAAGTCACTCAATCACCCTCTTGGCTTTGTGTGCATTCACTGCTACCATGCCCCACCATGAAAGAGCTGTGGATTGAACGTGTAGCTTCAGGCAGGATGGGACCAGGATTAAGTCCTTTAAACTGTTCCATCTTTAGAGATACATCAAATCAATCTTTCTAGACGCCTGTTTTCGTTTTTTTTAGATGCTCATTCCTGAAGCACTTGTTTCCTTTCTCCCCATGAGACTCTCTGTTCACAGTAAATAAATCACTGCAATGAACTGCTGCTTCACCTTAAACCCCTGCCTACCGGAGTCTACTCTACTTACAACATAGGACAAAGTAGTGGAAAAATCTAGAGAATAAATAAGGCTGCTTTTCAATTACCTGGTCTGCTGTAATGCTGAGGAGAATGGGAGGTTGGAGTGTAGCGACCATAACCCAGTGAGCCAGCAGAGCTAGGACTTGATGTCCTGTACTGCTTGAAAGATCTGTCATCTTGGTCACCCTGAGAGGAAGAGAGGAAATATATGTCATTAGGGAAGAGAAATGACTTCCGAAACAGGCAGAATGTGCTGTTTTGCACATTTCTGTGCCGTGTAGATGGAAGTCGATGCTGTCATAATGCTCCATGCAATCCCAATGAAATGAGGTGGCTTTCAGCCATAAACACCTCCACCGCATTGTGACCAAAGGAGCTTTGCCAAGTATCAGAGAACGGTCATGTTTGCAGGAAAGTCAGTACACACATGAATTTAAAACAACAATGTAATCTGAAAAGAATATAACACTGTAGAAGTGTTTTTTCAGGACAGTATAATTCCCTCAACATACATGGGAGAGTGGAAGATGAGATCAGGTTAGCGTGATAGTACTATGGTCACTTTGTACCCATATGAATGAATGCATATGCATAATGGTTACAGGCAACACAAAAATAAGTATTTGTTGGCTCCATTACATCACAGAAACAACTGTATTGGCTGTACAAATTGCCCGACGTACCTTATGGTCATTACTAGTGAGGTAATTGATATAAACACTCACATATAGCATTAGCATTAATACTGCAGCGTTGCGCAAAGCAAGCCATACAACACATTTCCCACTAAAACCTTGGCTTCAACCACTTAAAACCAGGTACACCCATTCCAAACCCCTCACTCTCTATAGCTAGTTAAATTACAATTTGTGTGTCGTGTCTTCTTAACAGTAAACACATTATTAAGTGAATTAGGTCTGGAAATTACTTTTTGTAAACTAGCTATAAAAGCAAATTCAGATTTTTTGTTTCTTTTAAGCCAAGGAAGAATTGGTTTGAGTTAACTTCAAACTAGAACAAATCAAGGTAGCCTGCAGATACTCCCTTATGGAAAGTCATACTCCATAAAATGCTTCCCCTCTCCTATTCCAGTAGGTGTGAGTGAAGATATGCTACACAATAACAGGTGCTAGTCACTTGTCATGAATCCTGGGACATCTTTAGGCACCTGTGTGACTCCCACAGGATCATTCATCATCAAAACACACAGGAGATCCTACTTATCCCCATCATCATCTCCCAGATTCCTATGAGGACAACTGAATTATATCCATCCATTCCTCTTTAGGTGAATTCAGTTTCCCATTTGGCTTCTCTGGGATTATCCTTGACTCTATGGACACATAGAATGTTTTCCCACCATCAGTTTTTCTCATCTGTCTCAAGTATGCTCCATCCCTTCCACCTCACCCCAGACTGCATTTTCAAAAACGTAAAAATCAGTTTTGTATAGTGTTAAGAGGCACTGTTGCTTTAATATCCATTTCAGAAGAAATTATACAAAAAGGGAGAACAACTGATGCCTTCCCAAGCATGCAGCATTCTGTAGGCATTCTGCCACCAACCCTTCTATGCCCAGTTTGAGATGTTTCCCTCCTGAAGTAGCTACGCTACTTAATATCCATTTTAACCCTTGTGAAGAGAGTTACAAGCAGTGTAGCAATATCTAGAAAGTCTTACAATGATATTTAAATACCATACAATGTTAGCTAATGGTCTATGATGTGTCCAATTCTATGATAGAGTGGAATTTTCCTCTAATAAAAATCCCTGCAATAAAACTGGTGCCAAGTTTGCAGACAACGATGCCTGAGCACCTGATCATAGGTTTTAGAGAAAGACAGCAAGCATGGCAAAGCTAGATAACCTGGAGAATTCACACAACACGAAACATGGCAGCACCAACCTCCATACCAGTGTCACTTCTGGAACTTAATAGTACGACTGCTTGCTAACCAATAGCTAATTTAAAGGAAATCATTATAATCTTCCGAAACACACCAAAATTTCATATAGATTATTTCACACCTTACCTTTTGCGTACTTTGTGTCTCTGTAAGGAACAGCCAATCAAGTTCATGAAATCCAGTATTAAATAAAGCATGTTTTTATTTTTAAACTGTCAATTAAATTACATTTCTTTTGGTTGACTTCTCTGTTTAACCAATGCTTATAGCGACAGTTGGTGATTTACAGACCTTAAGGAAAATTCACAATTCCCCACTATTACCGAAATTCTGCAATACAGTTCTCAACATAAAATTGGGATAGTGGAAAAATTAGCCAGGCCTATGATACGTAATTGAGTAATTGTATCTGGGAAGCTGTGTGAAATGCTTTCACTGCTTCCAAGGTGATGTTTTTTGAAACAATGAGTTGTTTTGATCATTAATACACATCAAAATACACAGACCTAGAAGTTCAGGTATGTGCAAATGATTTAACAGTTTGTGTGCACAAATAGTATAAGTAGATTACTATTTGTGAAATAAAAAAATAAAACAAACAAAAGAGAAAACTATGCCAAGCATTAATTTAAGTCCATTCATGCTGGCAGCTTTAAATGTAAATGTAAATCATATTTCCCAATGTAATTTATTTAGTAGAGCTTGAAGAAGTGACCACAATGCAACCTTTATTTTGGAAAGCAGAAACATGGATGACAGTGGAGGTAGATGCATACAGATGACAATCCAGAAGCAGAGCACGCATTCAACACAAGTAACACTGTGAAAAACATAAATTATAAACCCCCATGCACTGTAGAGGCAGGAGGCAAACCCCGCATTTCAGACTTTGCTTGTTATCAATATGACCAGGTTTACGCATCACAAAATGGGTCAGAACGGGAGTACAAAGGGATTGGGGATTACCTCAGTAGGTGTTGGAGAGAGCAACTGAGGTGACTGCAAACAGCAACACACAACAAATTAGTGATACAAATTCATGCATGATGTTACTTGTGAGAAGAACTACTCTTAAAATACCAATATCCATATATAACACAATACAGTTACAAAAAACACCTGTCAATTAAGTTAGGCCAATTTTTCTTTTTTATTAATTTTTAAATAGGTAAATAAGGAATAAGATATAAATAATTTCATATAAAGCTTTTCTTGATTTCTTTACTACAAAACCCTTGAGTCTGTTGAGGGTGGTACTGTACCACAGAGAGTGCTGCCAGAAGGGAAACTCACATTTAAAGCAACTGCCTGAGACCAGACACAAGCCCTTGTTAAATCTGGACTAGAACTTTGTTGCTCTCAGAGCTGGCTGCTTTAAGGGAAAGAAAAATATCTGTACTATTTAATTTTTAATTAAACGTCATGTAATTTGAAAAATTGCTGTTCATTCATTTTCCTTTTGAAACTAAAGTCTAAACTCGGTTAGTTGAGCAGAAATCTACTGAAACTATTGCGGCTGCAGGTATAGCCAGGATGCTGAAACGTGGAAGACAGGATATACTGGGGGACAGGAGTCCGGAGAGCAGACCTGCAGGAAGAAATCCGGGGGTCTGGGTCGATGGTAAGTTAAATATGAGACAACAGTGTGCCCTGGCAGCCAAAAGGGCCAGCCATGTCCTGGGGTGGATCAAGCACAACATAGCTAGCCAGCTGAGGGAAGCGATTGTCCCCCTCTACACGGGTGGGGCCCCACTTTGAGTGCTGTGTGTAGCTTTGGGGCACCTCAATAAAGGACATCAAATTATTAGAATGTGTCCACAGGAGGGCAAACCAAGACTGTGAAAGGCCTCGAGGGCAAGAGTTACTAGGAACGACTGAGGTCACTTGGTTTGTTCAGCTTGGAGAAGAGAAGGCTGGGGGGTGATCTCATTGAGGTGAACTCTTCTCTCTGGTGACCAGCAATAGGACATGAGGAAATGGAATGAAGCTGCATCAAGGGAAGTTAGGAAAAAGTTCTTCACCAAGAGGGTGGTTGGTCCCCTGGAACAGGCTCTCCAGGGAAATGGTCATGGCACCAAGCCTGTCAGACTTCAAGGACAACCTGTGAGCAGGAACTCAATGATCCTTAGGGGTTCCTTCCAACTTGAGATATTCTATGATGCTATGATATTTTTTCCCCTAGCAATATCAAGGATGTACGTATCGGGAGCATCACAAACACGTGCATGTTGGATTGCGAGCACAGACCAACATCCCATCCTGGTTTAGGTACCTAGAAACAGATGACTTGGCCCCACTTTTTTATTTTTTAAGATATCACTGAAGTCTTGCTGACACAAATGCCTACCTCAGCACAGACCTATCTGAGACAGCATTGGTGGTGCAAACACTGTAGGTGTCTCCTACCACCTCAGGGGAAAAGGCCCCCATTCATGATGTGGTCCCTTTTATCTTCTGTTAAGCTATATGTTTACTGAAATGGGCAATGACTCCACTTGTCTGAATAAACCCCTCCTGCTGTGGTCTCACCACTAAGCTAACCCACTACAGCAGGTGACAGACAGCCCTCTTTGCTGTGGTTTTATTTCTTTAGTTGGTTGTTATTTTTAGAGCTCAATTGCAACTATCTTCTATCCCACTCCTGAAAGTGCGGTGCTGAGGTTCCCGCAGTTCACAGCTGCTGGGTCCCAGCAAAGGCTGGTCTCCACCAAAACGGGCAGTTTCACCGCACCATCAGGCAGTTGTCCCACCTGTGGGATCTCCAGCCTTTGAGCGATGGCATGGAGTCAGATCATGCCACGGGTTCAGAAGAAATCTAAGCCATGTGGACACTTGCTTTGGCAAAGGGGATGAGCAGAAGCAAGTGGCCAAGAAGATGGTGAGGGCAGGCAGGGGCAAACTCACTCCAGCAGCAGCACAGATTTATGCTGGGTGTGATGGTTTTACAACCATCACCTTGGAGAGGATGCAATGATCAAGTCCTCACAGGAGCTGGGCAGAAGGTTGTTTGGTTTATGCATCTCTGCCAAGTCTAGGTGTCACCTCTACCAAGTCTGGATGGAAACAGGCAGGTGAGAAGGGCCACAAACATTATCAGCACCCACAAATTCTGACGTAGAAAGGAAAAGTTTATACTTCATAGGTTCAGAGCTAGCAAGCAGCTTTCAGTTTTGTGAGTTCAGAAACATAAATACCATTTAAACCCTTTTGCCAGATACAATCTTAATTCTTTTAGCATGCAGTATAATAGAGCTACTGTGGTTCAGCATTGTACAGAGAGGGTCTGGAAAAGAGACTACAAGATCTAACATACGTGCTGCACTTTACCTGAGAGTAGTACCGAGAGTTTAGTAGTAGATTAAGTGTAAAAGGTGGAAGTGGTAGAAGAACTGGGGCTCTTATAAACAGTATGGCTATTATTTACAGTATTTATTTTTACCCATTCACTTACACCTATGGAGAACAATTCAGACTTCCTTTCTAGACCATATATATCTTGATAGTATGCCTAGTATACATAAGAGGTTTGATTTGTAAAAAAGTATCTAAAATTATAAAAGAAATCAGAAATTCAAACAAAAGGTAGATATGGTTAGGGAAAAAAGCTAACTTGCATGACAGGAGTTATATCCAAATATGCTTCACAGAAAAACAGAATTAGTATTAGTAAGGTTATGTTAAATTAGATTTCATTAGCACAAACTGCGTAATATTAGCTCTGCATATGAATAGGTTGAAATGCATGCATGACATGAGGATGAACTTTAGTAAGGGACAGTTAAAAGATATTTGTGCATAGGAAAGTGATACCATTGTTGTGTTACCAAAATAACATGGTACACTTTAAAAAGAAAAAAAATCATGACAGACATTTGGCTTCGCTTCTGATTTTTGCATTATAATTAGCAATGGCTCCTGTTTCCTACCACATGCATGTAGAACTCCTCTCATAGAAAAACATATTTTAATTACATGTCATCTGTTTTAAAAATGATCACAGAAAGCAATTCTTTAATTTCCACAAACTAAAAAAATGAAATTAACATCTCACTTGTTTTTTGGAAGGCCTTGTGAATGAATGAATGACATGACTCAATTTACTGAAGTTATAAAAGTTAGGGCTTTTTTTTTTTAAATTATGCACATGTCTAAGAGCGATCAGCAACATGTTTAATGATGCACATAAAATCTCAAATTCACAGTAAAAAAAATACCCATGTTTCAGTACCTCCCCGTAACTATGCCTGTCATCTGAAGAGTAACTGATATATGGAGAATAGGAGATCATATCTGGGCGGTCAATGTTATAGATGGCTTTATTTTTAGGAAGAGCAGCCAAATCCCTGTAGTCAAGAATTTCATCTCCAAGCTTTGCCTAAGAAAAGGAGGAAAGAAAGCAGTGAGAATAAGAAAGAATATGATCAGGATGCAACCAGAAAAGGACAGGTAAGTGTAGGTAGAAAAGTCATCATCATAACAATAAACCATTTTTTCTGTTTGTGCACGTATAAATCTCTTATACTTACTCTACAATGCTAAGTATTACTGCTGTTTTCTTTTTATATACTGGTGCTTTCTACTTTTCTTTGTCACTCACATTCGGCTAATAGGAGTAGCATGGCATCATTCCAGGTCCCCTGGTTATATCCCGCTTACTGCTGGTTGCACAAAGAGACACGGGGGATCTGATTTGCCTGATTTCAGGCAAAATGCCCTTCACTTTAAAGTGGTTTCAGTGTGCAGGGCTCCCCTACCATAAGCAGTAGTGAATAATCAAATACGTATTTCCAACATATACTCTCCAGATGCTGAAAAACATTAGTCAGGTCTTTAATTTTTGCCATTCAGCTGTGTCCCACAGCTTCACCTCCTTTCCTGACTATGTCTAAGCAGCCCTTAATTATGGGTCACAAACCAGCAGATGACGGATTTGCACCATGCTGGATTAGTTGGAAGATCACAGATGCCACTTAAGGAAAGTTCAAACTCTCTCATGACACTCACACGGCCAACAAAGGGAAAGGGCTGTGTGGCTCCCCATTCTCCTTTTACTATGCTTATTCCAAAAATATAATTACAAAATGCAACATTTGCACAGATTATCTTTAGGACAATGGCAACGTGCACCAAAACTGTATCCAGCAGTACTGTCTTGTAGATATGACAAGTTGGCCACATTGAGAGTAGAGAAATGGGCAGTGTAATTCTCTCATTCCCCATTCAGGTTTTGCAGAATGATAAGCTCTTCGTTGGCAACAAAATGATGAGTGAATCCCACTATTCTCTGAAAATCACAGTATGACCAGCTATAAAAATATGATAATGTTTTCCACATGCAAAAATATGAAAGTATCCAGGATTTACGTGTGCAGTGATTACGTTTTTTCTTAGCATGAGCTAAGAAAAGGTCAAGAGATTTTCCAGGGAAGTTTTCTATTAGGTTAATCATACAGGAGAAATTTAGTGTGACAACTTTCTTTTATCCCTTTCTCTAAAACAATGCAAGAATTTGTGCAAGCATAAGCAACACGGAAAGGAGGAAGATTCCTCTTAATTAAGAAAGTTGAATGAAGCTGCCATAACCATCACATATTCTTATCCTCAAAACTAATGAAAAAATGTGTTTTAATCAAATATGTGATTCTTTAGTGATCTACAGCTCTCACCTTCCTTGCAGCTACTTTAAGAAGCTAAAAAGCAATGAAACAGCCCCTTAATGAAAATAAATCCCTCCCTGCTGAGAAGCCAGTGGCAAGCTCTGATGCAGGGATAGGTCACACTTGGATAAGGAGGAGTCAGGTCTGTTTCAGGAAGACTTTGGGCAGCATTGTACCTACAAGGAAGGCCAAGGACGTTGTGATAATTTCTTTTTTAACGTATCCAGAGTTGTGGAGATGATTCTAGTGAACCCAAAGAAATTCTTAATTGGGAATATTTAAATGTGAATTACAGTAATTTTAGCCCCTATCTCTCCGTGTAGAAGTGCAACTTGAGATCCTCACCCTAGACTTTAGAACTGTCAGGAGTAAAACATCTAGTTACGTAATTCCTTTCAGTTTAAATATCAAAACGTAGGCAAATTTGGATGAAAAACCACCTTAGAGATACAGTTGCTTTCTACACACTCAATTTTACAAATATTCAGCCTACATTCTTTTCTATTTTATTTGTTTCACCCACTTTCAAATATGTGAAAGGAATTCAAATATGCTAGGGAAGGCTCAAAGTACAGCTAAGAGGCTTTAAGCCATTTCTTCAATAATCTGGTATTTTGGATTCTGTTAAAATCATGCTCTGAGTTTAGAATATCTGTTTCATTTGGAATATGTAATTTTACAATTGTATAAATGCAAATATGATCTGTATAAAAATATAACATGATTTCTATTCCTAGTATGACAACACAGCTACATAACCTAACCTACACCTCCCAGGTAGATATATCTTTGCAGGGAGCTCCTAATTCCCTCTTCATGAAATTTAGCTAAGTATAAAGAAGGACTTTTATTTAAGCCCTATTTAATGTCATCATTTAGAAATTAACTAATTTTTAAGTGGTATTTAGGACTCTGAGGGCACGCCTGCACTGGGGTAAATTTCAGTCTAGATATTATCCAGCCATCGCTGAAGTTAATGAAAAGATAACCATTAACATCAAAGGGCAAACTCTCTCAGTGCAAGAAGACACCAAAGTCTCATATCAACAGAAGAAGAAAAAGTACGGCTTTAGTAAATGGTCTGTATGAGTCACATTCAGGTTTAGTCAAAATACACTTTCTTCATCTTTCCCTAGCTGACCACTCAACCATGACCCAGGAACACGTCTCCCATGAGATGGTGTGTTGTTCAGAATGATAGTTTTGCTCTGACTTGATGACTTTGAAAATATGAGCACTGGAAACTCACGGTTCCTAAGCTTTAACTGTTTTCTCTAAATTCTCTTTTGTCCAACATTGTACTTCACAGACCTCACCAGCTGTTAAGGTACAGTTTCACTATTGGATTTAATGATCTGAATCCATACTACTGCTGAAAGTGGCTGTCCTGTGTGTGCCTTCACATTCTGCTCTGCCTTCTACATTAGCATTAGAGACATTTAGATGGCTGGGTCTTTTTTTGCCTCTTTGGTTAGCTGGAGGTTTTTCCTGGGTTATTTTTTAGCTGAATCTGGTCTCAAATCTGACTGATCATACCTCTGTACCCACTAGTAGTAGCACCAAAAAGGAGATGGCCGGAGAGGGCCACATGTGGGTGGAACCTGCCTTTCAGTGGCAGCACAAATTTAGGTTTGGTAAAGCCAATCACAAAAGCACCCCAGACAAATCTTGAGCATGTCTGTATGTCATAACACTCATGTAATAGAAAACAGCTGCAAAAGATAGCTAAACAATCATTTTGATAATATGAAAGTCCAATAACGTGTTTTTAATTCTTTTTACTTTCCTGTTTGTAAAAGCAAAAACAGAATTTAATCCATCTCACAGCTTTGACAATTAAGCAGTCAGAGATGAGAGAGAGATAGAAAGAACTTGCACACTTCTGGGGAATGTTTTTTCCTAATTGACTCATATTTGCTAGACAACATTATTCTTTCACGGTCCCAGCTGCCTCTAAAGTATATTACAGTAAGAAACATTAGAGTTGTGTGCTGATGTAATGCTATCCTTTGAAAAAACCAGAAAGAGATTGGAGGGTCGTCCTTGACTTTTAACAGCCTGTGAAGTAGGTTTAAAGCTGTAATCACAAACATCAAGAAAAACAGTACCATCCAAAAGTCTGATAAACGTCACTAAAAACATCCAAATCTTAGAAGAATGCTCATGCCTCTAAAACAATGAAGTGGTGCATGGCTGGAGAGATACAGACCATCTGGCCAAAGAAAGCGCTTACATGATAACAGGCTCCTAGCACAATGAATTGTCTTCATAAGAGTTGAGGCAACGACATTTTTTTACTGGGAATATACCACTGGTAACCACCAGCATGGAGCTCTACTGGAAGGAGAACTCAGAAAAAATGATGAGCACTTGGATAAGGGGCAGTTTCCCCACTTCTAATTCACTCTTACTCACATAAAGGGTATATTGCGTTCGAAGTAATTTTTACTTGAAGAAAAAAAGACAAGTTTAGGTCCAAGGCACTCTTTTGCTTGTCTCAGTGTAGTAGACCAAAGCCCTTAAACTTTGTATAATAACTTCTCTGCCAGTCAATCACATCTCCAGCAATTTCCTCTGCATATGGTCCTGTCAGATGAGAATGACCTGCCTACCCGAGGGATACTTGGACAGGACAAAGAATAGCCTTGGAATACTGAAGATCTCCAAGAGATGTTTGTATGAACATGCCACACTTGTGGATACTTTTTACCTGTTGGCAGTAGCCTTGAGAATTTGTCCATGAACATTACCTAGAGCAATTATGACAAGCAACGTACACCTGGTATTGAAAAAAAACCAAAATACTCAGCATAAGCTTTTATCATACTTGTTATTTTAAATTCTCTCTGTGAGCTTTCCAGAGCTAGCACTTCTTAGACCATAAACACATCAAAGGCCCTCTGAGACAGGTCCTCTGCCAGTTAGGGACTGGCATTTGTCAAGGCCCGAGTCCTGCAATCACACACACGAGTATTTTCATAAGCAATCGGATGCAGGCCCAAGAGCTCGATTTAGACAAGTTGTGTTCAAATCTAGGCTTGTAATCTACCTGTGGGTTGTACTGTTTACTCAAACTTTTCTTTTTAGAAAGCACTGTGGTGTTTTGCATGCTTTGGTATAAGCCAGCTCTAGTGGTAATGTAAGTGCTATAAATACACCACAAAAAATAACAGGAAACTGCCAGAATTCTGTTATGGTAAATGCAGTATTCAAACATTTTAAACATGAGAAAGTAAATTCTGTTTTAGAGGAATCGCCAGCTGCAGTGGTTTGGAGATACTAGCTTTCCACAAACGTGCTAAACTGTGGGAGGAAGCACGGGGTTTTCCCCATCCCACAGAACAAATTTCACCGGGAAATACTCACATAGATGACACGGCTTGGGGAACCCGATGTACTTGAAGCAGGTACAGAAATAATACTCTCAGATGAAGTCCTTGTTTCCTATGGCAGGATAAGAGAAGTGAAACAGTTAAGAAATAGAGGAGAGGGAGAGAAAAATTAACTGTTACTTCAAAAAGAGTTTGCAAGACATTTCATTTAATTTAACATTTACCACTCAAAAATGACATATTACAGCGAGCTCAAAACATACCAGTATACCAAAGAATTAAAAATGAAAGAACACCTTTATTCAACCAAATTGACCTTTGGAAATGCAAAAATGATCTTACATATGACTTTCTTTTCCCCTCCCTTCAGAATGAAATGGCCTGGAGCACTTCTGGGCCACCAGGACAGCCTTCGGGCACTGTCAGGGACAGGCCAAGTTACAAGAGCTCTGAGTCTGGGGTCACAAGATGATACGGTGGCAACATTTTTACTCTAAGGTTATACCACCAAACCAATCTATACCCCTTCTGGAACGTGTCACGTTACCATGCCATTGACTCATAGCAAACAGCACGACATCCTGCAGAGCACCCTGAACGAGGCACCCGACAGGTTAGCTTTCCCCTCTTCAATTGTAACACTACCAGATTAATTTTAATGCTCAACTGGTTTTGCTCTGTTTTCAATCACTCTGACTTTCAGAGTGACAAACCTTTACTGCTTTCTTTTTGGTAGATTCCTTTATGATGAAAAATATAATTACTTTTAAATAACAAAGGGTTGTGTGACACAATGATATTAACCATGAGCGAACAGACCTGACATTCATAACTGCAGTTTAAACAAATCTTACTATGAAATCAATGGTTTTATACCCTCTTTACCCAGATATGTTAATTCATCATAAAATACTCTTTCCCATGTATGAAAAAGTATGTCCCTAATTGCAAAAAGTACATCTTTTTCCATGCACTCTGAATGACCACCATTTACTGTCTCACCAAAGGCTGGCACTTCTCAACTGGAGGTTACAACTGTTCAGATCCTTAAAAGGATTTTAGCATTATTAAGCTGTCAAGGAAGCATCCTTCCTACTACTACAGCCCTCGCTTGAAATATTTACTATCTTTTAGAAGCAATACGTGAATGTATCTGTACTGTACTGTGTTAGCAGCACAAACAAACTCAACGATCATAACTATCCTTCCACAGACCTTCTTTTGCCCAAATAGTCCTATGGACGTCTCCAAGACAGTGCGTGGAGATACTTATCCATACAAAAAAGATTCAGTTTAATTGTTTTAGCATGTCTGACTGGGATTTGGGAATTTTATCCCTTTCATTTTCAGCTGTCTCACACTGAGGCTCTGGACAAGCTCAGAAGGTCCAAGGGGACAAGGCAAACACTGGCATGGAAATAAGAGTATTCTCTGAGAAATACTTGTGGCTGCTGTTGAGATGATAATTCAACACGGACAGCGTAATTGCATAATCTTCTGCATAGTTAAATCATACTGCAATTTTCTAGAACTTGTGTAAACGACATGAAATTGTCATCAATGCATTATGTCACATGCAAACCACGCTTCTCTTTCATGATGTCCCTACAGGAGGTCCAATGCGGTAGAGAAAAAAACCTTAATAAAACTGCACTATTTCAATGTTTTAAACCCTGTTAAAGCTAAGTGACAGTTTTGGATTAACCTCAGGATTCTCTAGTTAAAGCTTCAGAGCTTCTTTCTGTGTCACGTGCATCAGTGGAATGTGTTTTAAGATCACACAGTGTAGCATGACCTTAAAACACTTAACATACCTGGCTGAATACACTTAATAAATTTTACGTTTATTTAATAACTCTTATATTTATTAACTCTTTTTTAGGGGCTTTCCTCAACTTAGAGGTGCCATGTTGTTTTTAAGAAGAAAGGTGATTCATTAAAATGTCTAACTTTTGCAATCGAAGTGTAGAGTCTCATCTTTCTAAGGTACTTTTGCAGATTGCTTCCGTGCTTCCTTACGCTATTCAGTTACTCCCACAATTGTCCCAATTTCTCCTCCTGGTGATTAAAACCTGCTCATTCCACTTCTCATATGTTCTCTTTAATCTCTGCACGATACATTACCCCTTTTAGCATCCCCAATCCACACCTGTTGCACATAATCTCCTAGCTTTTGCAATAAAAACTCACTTCTTAGTTGATTCCATTGCTTCTGTTCAGTTTTTTCTCCATACTAGGCATTTTTATTCTTCCTTCACCTACCTCTTTTTCCTTTATGCCTTTTGATAATCCTTATTCTTTCTCTTGCTACTTTGATCCCTTCTGCTTACAATCTCACTCTCCCATCATTTTTCTTTTTGTTGTCACTCTCTTCCACAACTTCTTTTTCCTTTCCACTCCATCTCCAAAGTTTTGGAGTGTGCTGCCACTTACTCCTTCTGCCTTTGTCACCTACTTTAATTACATGCTATGCATGTATCTATATAAAATGTATAAAAAGATAACTTCTAAGAACAACAAACTACAAAAGTTGGCCAGAAAATTTCTCCATCAGTATATCCCATTCCCAACTTTACAAGTTATGTTGAAAAGTCCATTACTACCCTCTTTAAAATGGTATCCTTTCTACTTGGTTTATTTTTTCAACAATAAGCGTAAAGAAGAAAAACCTGAAGAAAAGGAAAAATGACTAGACTTGGAAGAATTATTTGAGCTCCATTCTGTTTTTTTTCCTTACTCAGGCAAAACTCCTGCTGACTTTCAGATACAGATGTCTTCCTCTCTGCTGGGGACAGGGCAGACTCCCAGCACTTGGAGAGATGTGTTACAAATGAGTCAGCCTTTACACAGTGTCTTACAAGTACACTTTCTTTGCCTTTGTGAGGAAAAGGCAGCCAGTATGAAGCCAGTACAACTTTATCCACTGCCGTTCTTTGAAGGAGGGGAAAAAAACCTCCCAACCTACTACATTTTCAATAAATTACCTTGGGTTTTAGGCTTGCAATTTCAGTTACTCAGCCAGAATAAAATCCTTAGGAAGCCTGAAATACTCTTAAATAGTATAAGGCTGAATCAGCAGCACTTATTAAAGTATTTTGACAATTTTAAATACACATATATTAAATAATACATTTTACACTGAAATACTACTTATTTGATATTCAGAGCTCGCCATGAAGAATACCAGAGCAACCTCTTCTCAAACACACGGGTACAAAAAATACAGCCAAGATTCTTCAGGATAAAGCCCAAACCAAATCTTTTTTCAAAACTGTAATTTAGTCAAAGTTGCACTTGCTAACATACCAGATTTGTAAACACTCTTTTTATAGCTGCTGCCTGCTGTTCTGACTTGTGCCTTCCATCCAAGCCTTGATGAATCAAAGCAGAGCTTTTTTGAACAAGGATACCAAGGGTACCAACTTGGAGCATCAGAAAACATCAGAACTGAAGAACCCCATACTTGGCCTCCATGTTAAATGGGCTAGTTGCATCTCAGTCCCACCACTTCAGAGAGACCATTTCCCCAGCTACAGATTAATTCTTCATTTCCTAGGGGCAGCTTATTCATCTGCTAACCTTGTAATTATTAAAGTTGCCAGAACTCCCCCCTTTTCCCCTTGCACACAGACAGATGCACAAATCATCCAAGTTAAGGAGGTACTTAAAGCCAGAGATTAAATTAAGTTGGGGCTGGCTTGCCAACATTGTGCAAACAAACGATAAAAAAGAAATTCCAAGGAGAGATTTTTTTTTTTGTAAAAACAAATAAAGTGAAAGTCCTCTGATCTTTTAAGTGCAGAGCCACATAAAAAGAGAAGAGGTCGTGCACTGATCACATCATAATCAGACAGAAGTTAAAAATTAACTTTGTTTTTTCTTATTCATATTTTTACATTTTTCCTTATTCAGTTTATACATATAACTCTTAGGTCAGCATTTTCCTGAACCTGTAGCTTTAATCACTAAGTAAAAGCAGAATATTTATATCACATTATTACATTACATTAACCTACTAGATTTCTGCAATTTAAAATTTAAAATTACAGGAGTGAAAAAAATGCAAATCCTTCCCTCTATGCCCACTGCAAAAAAAGGGATAGAGAATAATATGACAATGGAATAACTCTGGGTAAAAATATGGTCTTTTTACCTTGTTTTTTTCTTCAGCCTTTGCAGCCTGTCTACAAACTGGATGCCAAATGGATGTACCTGGAAAATAAATTTCAAGTTCTGTTTAATTCATTCCCCAATAACAACCTTAAACAGTTTAATAAGAACCTTATTAAACCTTCCTATAAGGTTTTCTGAGATACAGCATACTGAGTGATTCCACGGCAGTCACCATTTCACAGATACTTTCAAAGCTAAAACTGACAACTTCTCAATAACAGTAAGCCTGATCACATACATTTTAAAGACTAGGTGCACTTCAGAAAGTTACATGTATTTGAGTATGTGAGATCAACATATTGTTGAGTCCTAAGAAGGTTGATATGGGATCTCTGGAGCTCCACCAGCCCAACCTCATGCTCAGAGCAGGTCCCACTACAGCAGGCAGCTCAGGACTACACCCAGTTGCGTTCTACATATCTCCAAGGATGGAGATCCCACAGCATTTCTGGGCAACCTGTTACACTCTCATGGTATTTTTTTTTTTTTTCTCTTATACATAGCTAGAATTTCCTGTACTCTTATTATTCATATTCTTGCAATAGTCTGGTTTAGGTCATACTAAGTAGCACACTGTGATGGGATGGCATAGCATTGTGGCATTTAACACTAGCTGAAAATCCAGTCTTTCTTTCTGAATTATTCACTGTACTGATCTTGCACTTCCTACATGTTTGTCTCTCATACATCAAAATACTAAGAACTGTCCTAATTCAGGGGAATATCCATCCTGGAGGAAGCAGAAAATACAGAATGAACCAATTCTCTACTGCGTGTAAGTATAGAAGAGAGGGTTATTAAGTCTAGAGATATAAAATTAAACATTAAGTGTGGGAAAGAAACTTAATAGCTTTGCATTAGTCACAAAGGTAAAAAAGTATTTTAAAAAATTTGAACACAATGCTCAATACTCAGTGTTCAATGGAAGTGGAATGTGTGTAACTATATAAAATTAAAAAAAATGATTTGTAAACTTTAATAATAAAAAGGAACATTTATGTTTATGCCAGTCTGAGCTCGGACAAGCTACAAACTGAAGCTCTCCACAGTTAAATAATGGGCATACAGTGCAACTTCTGCCTGACTAAATGGGAAGCTGAGAACCTTTGTGTTATAAATATTTAATGTTTATACTGGGTGGAGTGCACCAAGAAGGTTTATTGGAAATGCTTTGTTTTCACTGCAGTTTGATAGTTTTCTAACCAGTGGATTTTGGAAACAAGATAGAAACAGAAAGTCTATTTCCCAGAAGACAGATGGAGATCATTAGAATTTATTTCACAAAAATAACCCAGATGAACCCAGACTCAAGCAGTAAAAGACTATCTGTAAGTACAGACCAGATAAATTATGATTACTAAGTTACTGAAGTTTTTTGGGACTTAACCGCTAAGACACATCTTTATAATACCTTCAAATTTAATGCTAATTTATCTTCCAATTGCAAGTGGGTCTGAGCTTGCCTACTGAAAGCATTTGTCCCAACTGCTGCGTAAGTTCATGTAAGTCTTCCCCATGGTTTTAAGAAGTTATTTAAATCAACTTCTTTTGCGTTGCTCCTACCTGTCATCAAGTAAAACTGTCTGGGAAACTTTTTCACACAAAAGAAAAAGAATCCTTTCACCCAAAAGTCATCTGCTGGATGACCACTGATGACTCAATTTCTGCTAAGGAACATGCAACACCTAAAGGAACTTTACAGTAGTATAATAAGACGATGAACAATAAGTCATAAAACCCTGGGCTCTGACATTTTTTATTATCTACCACATCAGGCCAGGCAGCCCAAATGCCTGATCACGGATCTTTTAGCACCAGTTTCTAATGAAAACTGCTCTTCATGTGAAAGACTAAAAGTAGGCTGGTATGAATGTTTCATACATCAGAAAACAAAGTGAGTAAGACGGGTCCAAATTAACAGAACCTGAGCATACTTTGCGACTACTTGAACTAAAAATCAGCACAAAACCTAACAAATATCCACCTTTATAACAGTTTCAGAGGGTTTGAAATCTAGAAACAAATTTGTAGTCTGATATCTTTTTAAAGCATTGATTTCCCAGGGGATTTTAGTACTGCCAAGCTACTTTGCCATTGGAAGAGCCACAGCATTTTCTAGCTCCTAAGGGAGAATCCATGAGCACAGACAAGGATCATTATGTCCTTTAATGAGCTAGTTCTTGTTGCAAACCAAAGTGACAATAAAATTGTCATTTTAAATAACGTGCTAAATTATAATTAGATCTTACTGAGACCACTGTTGTGTTTTAAATAAAGTCTAACTTTTCCAGCTTTATGAAGTATTTCAAAGTATGCTTGTAGAAAACTGTGGACAATTGTGAAGTTGTAATACAGATCTGGGCAAGCATGTGGTTTTAGGATAATACACCAGCCAGGCAGTTCCCACATCCCACTGAGTTCCTCTTTTCTGTTTTCCTTTGAAAAGATACTGCCAGTCAAAGACAGAGGCAAAAGCTTTCATTTTCTCTGGTGTCTGACCCTGTATTTAACTGTGTAGACGTTGTTTTCTTTAGTCAGTTTAGTACAGCTAAAATTTGCTACATAAGAAATACAGATTTTAGCTCATATCTATGTTAAATAAATTTTTGTTTTCCATGGAATAAATTATTGTGCAAGTCCTTCTCTATTACCACTGAAATTCCCTGACAAGAAACACTGAATTATTCCTGTGCAAGCTTATGGCTGCATAAGGTATAGGCATGCTGTGTGGTAAGGGCTTTAGCTTCATGGCATCCTCTGCGCCACCCTCTGAGGGCACTTAGGTCTGACTGAAGGCAATTCAGGTAAGGACCTTCAGATTTTCTCCTCATACCCAAATGGGCATTGGGTACAGAACTAGCCTTAGGACTGCAACAGCAGCTTTAGGGAACCTGCTGTCCTGCATGCATGTTAACTTTCACCTGGACCATTAATCACTGCAGAAAAATCACAGTTTCTTTAGTAAATGGAAATTCTTATAATCTTCCCTGTCAAGTACTTCCATCTGCAGGAAATAATTGCTACCACTCATCCTTTCTGTGATTCACATTTGCTATTGGATTTGAACTGAGAGAGAAGTAATCAGTGAGTAAGAAGCAATAAGGGTTTGGTTTTGTTTTTCCTTAGCCTACACATTGCATTCTTCACCTTCTTTGGTAGTTATGAAGTGAGAGTATGTGGAAGATAGCTCAGGCATGCTAGCAGGTATGGGCAAGAGGGTGATGCTGCCAACTGGTTTGTGTTTTGTTTGTTTTTGTTTTTACCTTGAAGATACATTTCTTCTCCTTCTGCAAACATCTGACTGCACCTGACACATCGTGCGCACGTTGGGTGATAATGTTTTTCTCCTGCCTGTTTGGGAAAAAAGGCACAGATGATTAAGTACACTGATCAATTTAGAAGCTTCACTATGAGAAGTTTTTCTTTCATCCTCTAGAATATGACTAATTAGAGTAAATTAGTTAATGCCAATTAGTTCAACAATCTCCTCCAACCACAATGCTTCTTTTTGATTATAGACAATTCATGATTTAAAATGTAATTATGGTCTTGCCTACACAAAAATATTGATATGCAATAGTTAAGTCTCTGAATTTACAGAAAAGGAAACAATTTTATACAGTGAACACATTTTCCCTGTAAACAACTATACTGTGCACCAAGCCCAAGACGGTTTAGGACTTACCTGCACAAGGAAGTTGGGACGTCATAGCCTTGGGCATGGATTTGCCACTCAATTGTATGTTCATCATGATCACACTAAAAATATAATCTTAACGCACAGCAAGAATCATCTTGTGCAAGGAATGTTTGTATCTGCTTTGAAAATGTCTTGCAGGTAATGGGTACTAAAGGATTTCCATGAGGAATGTGTATGGCATGCCTATAGGATTTTAAGTTCAGAGCTGACACTTTTGGGTACTGTGCACTACCTCCCTCACGCAGACAAGCCAGGAGTTTTGCCAATTGTTCTGAGATTTATCCACATAATTTTATACCACTCTTTTCATTGATTGGAATGAGAACAGGACAGAACCCTGAATTTGCTCATAAGAGCTTAGTAACTCATCAATTTTCATGTATTTAAATTTCCAATTACCTTATAACCCCATTAATTTAAAATGTTTCACCATTGACCTCAGTGCGTTGTTCAAGAGGAGGCATCTGCCTGCTAAAAGGAGCAAGAGCTTGTCTATATCAGAACATCAATGTGTAACACAGACAAGGGTGAAACTAATGTCAAATGAGTATCAGAAAAGAAAGCCCAGATTCCTGAATCACGGGATTCATGCAGGACTCAATTTTGGCAGTTTGGCCAAAATTCAATTCTATAGCTGACTGTGGGTGAAATTCTCAGCTTGCTTTCCCACACGCAAGGACAGCAGCTCCACAAGGCAATGTTGGCTTTAGCCAGTAACAGAAACAGCATTCAGCGAGTTCTGCTCTTCTGAGTGAACATCACGGACCAGCCCCTCCAAACTGCACCCCTACCCCATCTTTCAGATGACACTCACAAAACAGAGTTCAAGAGCCCAAAGCCAGCACTTGCTCATGCTCCCAGCACTCCTCACTCTTCAAAATCCCTACAGAACTGAAAGCCAAGCCTTGGCTTCTCCTTCCTCCTCTTTGGCCCCACACTCTTCTGTATTTGATACTGTGAATGGCAAAATAGCCCCCAGACACAAATTATGTTCTGTAGCATAAATACCTCTGAAGGCCTCAACATTTCCTCAACATTCAAACCATGAATGGCCCATGGTTTAAATGGCTTAAGGTCAATGCCACTTCCATTATGAACAAAAGCCAGGAGACCAACTAACTCTAAAGCTTAGAGCTAAATTAAGCTAAGCTTAACCTGAAGTTAAGCTAAGTCTAACTTCAGTAGAAGTTCTCCTGGAGTTAATAATAAGGAAATTTTAGTCCATGTAGGATGTCTCATAATCTGTTTATCTGGAATAGGTTGAAAGGACATTGGATGTACCTTCAAGAAATTACTACCAAGTATTGCCCCACTGTCTTCAGCATGTAAATATGTTCTCACAGCATTGCACTGTAAACAGCCCTTCTATTAATCTAGAAATTTAACAGTCTTACTACAGGGATGACTTGTCTTACTCTTTTTCATTGACTGAATGTTGAGGCCTTCAGAGGTATTTATGCTACAGAACATAATTTGTGTCTGGGGGCTATTTTGCCATTCACAGTATCAAATACAGGAGTGTGATAAACTTAGGTCAAAAAATCTCTGGATTTACTTCATCAGTTTTTACTTGGTCCACCTCTGAAAACCTGTTACTGTATTTTAAATCAGCAATAAGGAAGAGCAATGCGTCACATCAGACTTGCCATTTTGAAAACAGCTTTGTTCCAGTTCACTCTTGTTTTTATTGCTGGGCAATTTCTGCAACTTTAGACACGGGAGATGGTCAATATGACCCGTGTCAACACCTTAAAGTACTAGACTGTGAAGTATCAGTACCGGGTTTAAACCTCAGGTTTAAAATTGTTTGAGTGAGTGCAGGTGTTTGAGCACAGAAGGTTATTTGACTATCATGAAATAAACTTAAATTTTGAATATCAAGCTGAAAAGAAATATAATTTCCTTTGGAAGATTTGTACTCCAAAAGCATTGCTAATGCAATGCATAACCTCAATAATTCAATTGATTCAGCACAACTGATACAATTCCCAGGCTAACACTCTCTAGGGGAATTCAATTATTCCTTTGCTAAAATAAACTGTCAGAACACATTCTCAGATAACCTGGATGCATTACAGAATAAAATCTATTTCCCTAAATTTAACAACACAACCAAATACATCATTTTAATTCACTCTGTAGAGTAAGTAATATCAGCTAGCTGTAGAATGGTACAAAGAGACCTCTTTTTGTAACTTAGGTACAATTATAACAGAAAAATCAGGAGGAAAAGGTGTAACGATCCTTTTGTTTATGCTCACACCAGCTTAACTCCAATGGATTTTGCATAATTACCTCTGAATTAAAATGGGACATACTCAAAATCTTCGTATAAATCGAAGTGCTGACAGTTGTCTTTGTTCCCCCTTTTTATAATTTTTTATGATGTCCCTCTTCAAGCAAAAGCACAGAAGACAAGACATGGCAGATTCTTCATCACTTGAAGTATCTAAAACAGATCGCACCATCTTTCTAAAGGAGAGGTGACAGCTGAATCTGAGGCTAGGGGCTTGATGCAGGAATTAACTAATAATATTCCCCGATATGTTTACACAATTAGTCTGATTAGATACCATATACTATATTCAGACCCAGGTGTGTTGAGTCTGAATGTGAACTATAACCCCACTTGGGTACATGCTAAGGAGGCTTTCATCAGTGCCCCTGTCTCCTCTCTCTTCAGACTATTTCAGAGTCTTCATCTCATAGATAACAATCGGCTCCAGCAGAACCCAGAAATTTTATAAGCTTAGGGCAGTAACTGTTTTATGTTTTCAGTTTAGTTGTAATGATGGCCTCGTTATTTTTTCTTTTCTCGGTTATATTGATGTGAGGGAGTTTAATGCAGCAAACAAATTCCTAACCATATGGTTACTTCTTCTTCGCACAGTTTGACAGCTTAGTTTGACAGATTGTTGTCTCAGTGTTTAATAAAATATCAACACACACACAGCCCAGAAGAAGGGACATTCATCTCTCAGAGATCTCTTCTGGTTCAAGTGGTAGATTGTAAGAAACCTTCTCAATATCCTACATTTGCTTCAAGACTGCACCAGGTCTTTGTGCCTAGGCATCCAGATGTGAAGATAGTATTATTATGAAAGTTAATATAGAGATCAATTCTCAACTGAGATTTCCTCAAAACTGAACAGTAAAGCATGTCCTTAGGAACACAGTACACTATCAACAGTTTAATTTCTCTTCAAGTGACGACACCAGCCTTCCACAGTCACTGAGTCGAAGACTTCGTGTGTAGTTTAAAGGTGGAATCAAAACAGTCCTTAACACTCTGGGACAAAGTATTACTTCATTCCCTTTAGGCATGAGGGACCCCTTTGAATGGTAAATCTCCTCTGCACAGAAGGCAGAGTCTTCTGGGCTGGGTCAACATGAGGAACGTTCTCCCAGCGGAGCTGAGGACCTCCCCACACTCCCTGACTAAGCATGGGGGGCACTGCAGTGTTGCCGCCTGTCCCACAGCACATTGACAAGTGAACCTTAAAAAAGGACCAGAAAGCTCTGCAAAAAAGTACGTACAACCTCTTTTTCTCATTTCTCCTAACTTCAGGGCTTGAACTAGATAAAAGAAGAATGAACCTGATGCAAAAAATATGAATCACATAATTTAAAGCACAATTTGAAGACAGTAAAGGGTGTTATCCTAAAGTCTGCAGAGCAGTATGAACACCAGGCTTGGGAAACATGCAACACTAGCAAAACCAGAGTAATTCATACCAGAAGGAATAACCTTATCTAGTTAAGGCTGGGTTTTAAATTAGCTGTCATCACTCAGGAAAAAGATACTACATTATTGCAGACGGCTCAGCAAAAACCTCTGTTCATTCTCTGGTTCCAGCTGCAAGAACTGATGAAGTGGTAGAATTATAATAAAAGATGATATGGATAATAATTGTAACTCTATCACAATAACATTGCTTGTCTGGCCTCTCATGTCATTGCTAGGAGTGTGATTGATGTCATTTTTTACTGCAGTTGGTGAGCAACAACTGCTTATGGATTGACACATGAGGGGTTGAACCAGAGCAGTCTAGAGCTCGAAGCACGAGCTGAGTCCTGGAAACAAGACTCAAGATTTCTGATGATTCTCACCAGTGAAGCCTACGTACCTATCTGACCACATTACCCACTTAGTAAAGTAGCTAGTAAACCATAGAATAGTTTGGATTGTGAGGGACCTTTAAAGATCATCTAGTTCAACTTCCCCTGCAATAAGCAAGGACATCTTCCGCTAGACCAGGTTGCCCAGAGCCCTGTCCAACCTGACCTTGAATGTTTCCAGGGATGGCACATCTACCACCTCTCTGGGCAACCTGGGCCAGTGTTTTAGCACCCTCGTAAAAGATTTCTTCCTTATGTCTAGTCTAAATCTACCCTCTTTCAGTTTAAAACCATTACCCCTTGTCCTATTGCAACATGCCCTGCTAAAAATTCACCCCCATCTTTCTTACGAGCCCCCATTAAGCACTGAAAGGCCCCAGTAAGGTCTCCTCAGAGCCTCCTCTTCTCCAGGCTGAACAACCCCAACTCTCTCAGCCTGTCCTCATAGCATAGGTGCTCCAGCCCTCTGATCATATTCGTGGCCCTCCTCGGGACCCGCTCCAACAGGTCCATGTCCTTCTTGTGCTGAGGGCTCCAGAGCTGGATGCAGTACTCCAGGTGGGGTCTCACAAGAGTGGAGCAGAGGGGCAGAATCACCTCCCTCAACCTGCTGGACATGCTTCTTTTGATGCAGCCCAGGATATGGTTGGCTTTCTGGGCTGCAAGCGCACATTGTTGGCTCATGTCCAGCTTTTCATCCACCAGTACCCCCAAGTCCTTCTCGGCAGGGCTGCTCTCAATTCCTTCAACCCCAGCCTGTACTGATACTGAGGGTTGCCGAAACACAGGTGCAGAACCCTGCACCTAGGCCTTGTTGAACCTCATGAGGTTCACACAGGTCCACTTCTCAAGCCTGTCCAGCTCCCTCTGGATGGCATCCCGTCCCTCAGGTGTGTCAACCGCACCACTCAGCTTGGTGTTGTCTGCAAACTTGCTGAGGGTGCACTTGATCCCACTGTCTATGTCATTGACGAAGAACACCTCTCTCATGAAGCAAGGCTGAGGGATTTGGGTCTCCTCAGTCTGGAAAGGAGATGACTGAGGGGGGATCTTATCAACACTTATAAATACTTACAGGGTGGGTGTCAGGAGGATGGGGCCAGGCTCTTTTCAGTGGTGCCCAGTGACAGGACAAGAGGTAATGGGCACAAATTTGAGCATAGGAAGTTCCACCTAAACATGAGAAGGAACTTCTTTACCTTGAGGGTGTCAGAGCACTGGAACAGGCTGCCCAGAGAGGTGGTGGAGTCTCCATCTCTGGAGACATTCAAAACCTGCCTGGACGCGTTCTTGTGTAACCTGCTCTAGGTGACCCTGCTCTGGCAGCGGGGTTGGACTAGATGATCTCCAGAGGCCCCTTCCAACCCTACAATTCTGTGATTCTGTGATATTGAACAGTACTGGTCCCAATACGGACCCCTGAGTAACACCACTTCTCACCGATCTCCATCAGGACATCGAGCTGTTTACTGCTGGGACTAAAGAATTTGTGGAAGTGAGAAAAGGTTAGACTGCTGCAATGATTCAATCATATCAAAGAATATTTTCACAGAATCACATCATTTTCCATTTTAAGGGTATAATAGGTTGCTGTAATAGTGCATTATTACCACTGAGTGTTATCTATTGAGGTAGGTGCAAATCCTGCCATCGCCATACTCTAAAATCTCCAAATGAAGCCCTAACTGTATCCTCCCCTGAACAAAGATATTGCAAGTCAGCCTACAAAAACACTGAGCCTGCTGGTATGCCAAGGCATGGTGCGGTTGCATGACCTAGAAACAAAGCCAACAGAAGATGGGTAATAAAGCATTCTTAGTTAAAAGCTTCTCACATGGAACAAATTTGTTGGAGAGTTGGGTCACAACCAGACAACCACCTGGTTCAAGCAAAGGGAAACAGAATAAAGCACAAAACCAATGACAATCAATAAGCCTTTCCATCAGGCAGCTTCTCACCCTGAAATGAAGGACTAAAGCTCTTATGAATGACATACGACTTGACTGATGCTATCTGTTTAAATGGAAGGGAGTTACTATTTGTTTGGGTTGAGAAGGAGAAAAACAGGTACTGTAATGTTGGGCAGAAGTTTAAAACTTAATAAATTATTTCCTTTTCTATAGTTTGTCTCCATTTCCTGAATAATTTTCATTCACACGGACATTCACATTCCTTCATTAAATGGCACTGAGATTTATTCAGGTGCACGTTGTAATACAGCTAATACTAGCAATACAATTCAGTTTAAATTCAGGAAGTGTGCAAGTGCACCACAGAATGATAGAATAATTCAACTTGGAAAGAACATCAGGAGGCCATCTAATCCAGCCTCCTGCTTGAAGCAGGGTTGACACTCAATTCAGACCAGTCTGCTCAGGTATTTGTCCAGTGAGATATTGAAAATCTCCAACGATGGAGACCGCACAACCTCTGGGCAGAATGCTCCAGTACTTAGTTATCCTTACAGTGATTTTTTTTTCCTTTTTTTTTCCAGTCAGAACTTCCACTCTTTCAATTTATGATAGCTCAATCAAGACATAAGTCCTTGATAAATGAATCCCCTACCACTTTCAGCTTATGTCCATGGATTCATATGAGTAGATCTGAGGAGGAAAAGCATCTTAACACTAGGTAAGGGAAGTTCATTATCTATCATTTTAAATTTAAATAATTGAGGAGTACATACCTTCACTGGGAAATGTTTTCAGAGTACACAAATCAAAAAAGGTGGAAAACCACTGAACTCCTTTAGCTGATAGTTAATTCACCCTGTTTACACTTCCTCATTCATTCCCCAAATGACTGGTTTTACTGAACTATTACATGAATGAACTGTTCTTTTTCTTAGGTGGCAGAAATGTACAGGAAACCGACAGTGAAATACAGGTATAAAAAGGAACTTCAGATATTTATCTTCATGAAATTTAATAAAGTTTTTGAAAGAGATACAGCATTTCAACTTTAAATGGCCCAACTAATCACGACACAGATTCATGGATTTTCTGTAAGAAAATGCAGTTCCCTGACTCTGGCTGAGCTAAGGTTCTAGTTCCTGCTCCCAGAACTCGCTTAGTTATTATTTAAAAAAATCTCTGACCTAACAGCACAAAACCGCCCCAGAAAAACTTCCTACCAAGTTATTCCACCTACTAGGCTGAAATCAGGGGTTGTTCTTGCTTATTCTCACCTGGTAATATAAAACACTCATTCTTGGACAGCGCTTCAACATGAGGTTGTGCGATGTGGGTTTAATCCTAAAAGCTGTGTAAAATCTAGGTCCCAGGTGGTTGTCCTTCTGCCTTTATCTCAAGAGTACCCTGGAGAAGGTGCACAGCACTGCACCATCAAGTGTTGTTCAATGGCCACTCACTCATTAACTATAACTCTGCCATTGCATCTACGTAGTGGCGTATTTGTTATGTGGACTATACCTGCTCTGTAAACTGGATTCTATGGGGTATTTTCAAAACAGAATGATGATATTCAGGAAGTCAGATAACCTTTGCTGCTTGGAGTAGAAGACTGTACTTAGTTACCAGCTTTAAGTCTAACCACAAAAAATCTCCATTCACATTTATAGCAAAGCCAGAGTTTTGCATATGCTACAGAAGAACTTGAAGGATTACTCAGTAATAGTTGTATACAATACTGGTTAAGTCAGTAAACAGTTGTCATGTTATCTACTGGGTATGAAGCGACAGGCAACATTATCAAGGCAGAGGTATTTGGCAAAATGTCTATTGCTTATGTTACACAACAGTGCCGAGGAGAGGAAAGTGTGAGAGCCAGGAGACAAAGAGAGAATTAGGTGGAGGAAAACTCTTCCTAATTGTCTTAGTCATACTGGGCCTGACTCACCACTGAGTCACTTCAGCAGCGTGCCAGGGCAAATGAACCATTTTCAATGGGGTTTACACCAGAGTAAACGTAGTGTAATGTTTTGAATCAATCCTTCTCCTCATCTTCTCCTTACTGGATTCATTTATCATCCCACTAGATGCCAAGAAACAGTCATGGGAAATGTTTAATACATGCACCTGCAGCATTACTTACAGCTTTAGCTGTCTCACATGCACAGTTATTTCACATTGTCTTGGTTCTGGCTCATCCCGCTGTACTTTGCAGAGCCTTGAGATTTCCCACCCACATTTGAGTCACTTTTACTGCCTCCCACACACTCTTTATTCTTCCAGGTATAAAACGCAGATCAAATATACCAAAGGGGACATTTATTTCAGAATGATAGTAACTTACTATATACTAGACTCTCAGAAGAAGAGGTTCCTATGCTTGTGGGAGAAATTAAAAAAAAAAATAATTTAAAAACCCTAAAGGGAATAGTTAAGAAAAAAGAAAGACTAAAAAGAAAAATCAGCATTATTATAAATGCAATCTCATTCTGTGACATCTGCAAACAAGTTCTGACTCAAGAGCAAATTCAGCCCTGCTACAGACAGGCAAAAGCTGGAAGAGGCCAATAGCACATTTTTTCTACAGAATTTGGTACATGGTCTTGTAAACCAAAATGGTCTGTCATGCCTAAAATCACTGATTTTGCACTCAGTTGCTATTGTTATGCAATGAGTGATCTGCCCCTTTTGTCTTTTTCGTCTCAGCTTTGCAAATTTTTCTTGCCACCCACTGAGACTGGAAGAGGCTTCTGTTTTCCATTTGCTCAGCAACCTCCTTCATTTCTTTTCCACTTTCCTCTCCCACTCCTTAAAACCCACTTACGGGCCAAGACAAGCTGCAGCTGGCTCTCACTTCTGCCATCCCTTGATAGGGGAGAGGGGGAGAAAGAGGAGAAAGATGACTTGCAGACATATTCCCCTTCCTTTTTGACTTTGCAGCTGTGCATTTAGCCTACCCATTTCAGATGGGAAGAATGAAGCTGTGACCAACACTCAACAGCCCTGGAGAGGCAGCACGATGTATCAGATGAAGCCAGCTCTTTTCTTGCTGGTCGTGGCAATCCAGGCTGCAAACATCTGAGGACAGAAGCCATCTCTCCTTCTGTGCCTGAATAAGGGCTGATATTTTGGATCCCCAAATTTAGCTGGGACTGGAAATGCCGCTGTCACATGTGGAAGTGACATTAACAGCATGTCCTGGAAGTAAGGAGTTGCTACTTTCAGATTCATCCACACATTTCCAGTTCAAGGTACCATTCAGAAGTTCTTACTTTGGGGGGGGGAAAAGAGATTTGAAGGAACACAAAAAACGCTGAGTGTTGGCAGGATGAAAAAATCTGAAAAGACACAAGAAATGAATCACATAGGCTGCTTTCCTGCTATTAGCGGACACACCGAACCGTGGTCACATGGGCCAGAGCGTCCCGGAGATACTTTATCAACAAAGCCAATCGTCACTAAGTGCACTTAGTCCTGCACCACTGTCATGGTTACGGGAGAGAGCTGGAGGGAGGCGCTTGGAGGCTGGACCACGGGTAGGTACAGGGCACTGGGGAGCAGCAGTCTGGCTGACGGCAGCATGCCCCAGGCATGAGTCAGAAGCCCCACCAGAAATGAAAGAAATTATGCAAAGTAACAGGATGAGGAGCTGAAAACACCCAAAAAGTGCAACGTTTCACATTGTCAAAATATTCAAATGCCGGCAAATAGTACTAGATAACAATGCATCACCACAGCAACGCATTGCTTAGAAAGGCACTGTAACTGGCATACTGTATGCTCCTTGTGTCTAAGGCTCAGAAGGTATCAAGGCAACTATCGCAATCACTACTTTGATGCTTTAATTAATCGGTTAAGATAGTTTAAGATAGTTAACTGGTAATACTCTTTTGAGTAATGGGAAAATGCAGTGGATACCGTTCGCTTGTCTGCCAGGCTCAAAAGTCAAACTATGCACTAAAACTCCAACACATACAAACCCACACAATCACAAATGCACAGCAGCACTACCAGGGACTTTTTCCATACATACGAGAGAAACCCTCAACAGAAAAGCAAGCAAGCAACTGAAAAAAAAAAAAACCCACAACAAAAAACCTGCAATAGTCATTCTTTCTTCTCTATCAAACAGTTTCCCTCAAATTCTGAACTTCTCTTTTGCATTATTCAGAAAGAGTTTGCAGAATCCCTTACTTTGGTAAAAATATAAGCTATATAGCTTAAGCTATCACCAAATGCTACTCCATGCTCTTCCTCCATAAACCTAAAAACTGATTCACAGGGTAAAAACTATGCAAACAGTTCCCTTTAATATGTACTGGGTTTTCCTGTCATGTCAACAATTGTGAATTTTTAACAGTCCAGGTAATAAATATAGATAGGCGCAGCTCTTTATCTCTTTCTGGAGAGAAGAGGTGGTTGAAAAAGGGAAAGGATAAGGGTGGGAGAAAGATAAAGTGAATGTATCTAAAACAGTACAATTGGGCTACAGAGAAGGCTAAAAGCTAAGGTCAAAAACATTTGCATTGCTATTTATATGCTTCTTGATAGCATTTTTAATGATGACTGTTTTAAAGCAGAAAGTCTAAGTCAACTGTCCATTAGCACTTACCCAGCCAAGTTCAGATACTATGCACTGATGATTAACCTGCCATTCAAACCAGCAGCCCGAGATGAATGCAAGCGGCACCAAAACAGAGACCATTCCCAAGCTGCAAAATGCCTTGCATCTCTGCAAACACTAAGCATTGAAAGTGCTGGTTAATGTTTCCTACCTTAGACGGTTTCCTTTTGCAAGAGCTAATGCTGATTTATTTAGACGTATCTTTTCCAACAGTTTTCCTTCTTCTCTTGCGATGGGAGAAAACTGGCGGAGAGAGCAGTTTCTAACTGAAGATTAGTACTGACACTTGGATCCTTTTGCTGCTCTGACAGCTTTCTCAAGGCTGCCCATGCCACTGGAAACCCTTCCTTCGTATAGACGGAGCCGGTTTTATTGCATGTTTCAGTATTGCCTATATTATAAGCTGCTCGAGTACCTTTCACACATCACCAGGTTTTGTTGTTAGCGAAACAGCGGGGAAACAAGACATTTCAGAATGAACCATTCTTCCACACTGCAGGCAGAGATTTGTACACCCTGCTGTAAAGAATTAGTCTCGTCTCTCTGCTATACCGAGACTTTTGCAAAGGCAAAGGCAATTGATTTACAAAGTAGATGGGGCTGCAAACAAAAGCAGCTCAACCCTAGGGCAAAGCAAAAAAGCAAACTACAAAAAAATAATAATTCATGTTTAATTAATATGTCACTGAGGTATAAATGGCATTTAATTGACATACAAATAATTGGAATTTCTAGTCTCATTCCTCTCTAGTGCCTACTGCATTTGTTCCCTTAAAGTAACATACGGTTATGATTAATAGATTTTTAAAAAATATACTGATTATGCTTTTCCAGACATTTACATATACATGTAAACCAGAAAAATGTTAACCCTTTCTTCCCCCACATATACTGAGTGCCATGCTGCCAAGTTAGGATGTCGGATGCAGCAGTTGGACCCATCTTTATGTTTAGTAAGTGATACAGCCATTTTCACCAGCACTTGTTGGACACATTTACACCACAGCCGTGAAGCTGGAAATCATGGGACAGTTGTAGACAGAAGTCTAGTCAATACCCCTTAGCGCTTACAGAAGCAGTTGAGCTGCATGCAAATAAACCCCAAGAGACTTTTCCAAAAGCATAACTTGCAACACGCTACACTGTCAACTTTATTTATTGTTAACTCAAAACACCAGGTAGTAGCAGCAGTAGTCCCGTTAGTTCATCATCTGGTTATGGAGGCCTGCTAAAAGGCAACTAAGCCTGGCCATCGCTGGGTTGCAGTTGCCCATCCAAGCAATCACACCTCCTCTCACAACCTATGCCACATTTGCCATCAAAACATCCCCAGGAGGTTATCTTTGGATATGAAGGCTTCCCCTAACAACCTAGCCTTCCTGTAACAACATCATTAGCTGAAACTGCAGATGAAGAGAACACCCCCTGCCAAGTCATATCTTGCTACAGGCTGTCAATGTTAACGAAGCCACAGAAAAAAACCACACTCAGTGTGAGATGTACCAGGGAAAGTATTTTCTTTAGAAACAGTGGAAGGAGTTACTGCCACTGCACAAGGTAGTGGTGAAGCATCACATGATGCGCTATTTCCCCCCATGCTGAGGGAAGGTGGTTCCAGCTGGGAATAGATGGTGTGAAGGTCCACCAGCATCACCAGAAGAGCCTGGAGCTGACTTCATGAGCAGAGGAGAATTTGGCTCATTCAGTTTTGCAAAATGAAAGTTGGGAGGAACTGACACTGCTCTCCATAAATTCTCCTTAGAGCTCATCAATTAATGGGGAGATCATCTGCATCAGAAGAATTAAAAACTATACAGCATAGAGAGTTTGCTGGAATTGAGTTTCTAAACATCAGATGTTAAAGAAACCCAGGCATGTTCCCCAACGGGGGACTAGGAGGCGTCACTGGCTGTCAGAAAGCTCCTCCACGCAACTCAACAGCCTTCCAAGCCTCTGCACGGCTTCTCATGTGGGAAGGACTGGGAGGCAGGCAACTCTCCCCTGCCTCCTCTGAGCAAAACACAGCTAGAAGACTGATTAAAAATCATGAAACGAATGGAAAGTCTTTTCTTGATTGAAAGGGGTTTGTATCAGGCTCTGAATGATCATGCAAAATATAGTATATTTTTAGAAAAAAGGCAATTACACTTATTTTGTCTATTTTTATGGTATGCTCATTAGCACAAGTTGCAATTTTAATTAATAAATAACTGCTTGTGATAGGAAAAGAGAGAGAATATATTTTTAGTGCCAAATGCAGAGAAATAGATTGCAGCACGACAAAAGGGAAATGGCTGGCTATAAAAATCAACATCTTGTTATTTTAAGATGTGTTTATTTTCTGTGTTATTGCATGATTTTAGCTATTGCTGGACTGGGAACAGAGCTGTCGCATAAGCACTAAAATAAACCCTTTTTCTCCCTAAAGGTCTTCGGTCATACTCCATTTTAAGTCAAACTATAAAGTAAACTCCAGCCACCTCTTGCTCCCCGTTTAAGATGGTAGGTTTATCAATATATATGGTCAGAAATAATACGTCTCATTTTCTAGGAAAGGACTGATGCTGCATTAAACAGGGCTCTGTATGCTTCACGAGCAAAGCAAACCTAGCCCGTAAAAGTACTGGTGGACAAGGTTTTTGTAAAAAGAACAGCAAAACTATTGCCTTTAAAAGCAATAGAAGAATTTATGGTGTCCGTAAATTAGCTCCTCGGGTCCTTTTGTAGCTTTTCCAGTAAAAGTTCCCTGGGAGACTGGGGGCAAGCCAAGGTGGACTGCAGTGGAAGAAAGAAACAAGAAAGGAATTATAAACAGAACTATCCTGTGTTTAAACCCATTTACTACATGGAATGAATCTAGTCCTCAGAAAACAGGCTGAAGGAAGAATTTAAGTAACTAAATCATCATTGTATTTGGCTGGCAACCTAGAAAAACAGCCATATTTTTATAAGTTATCAGTAACTCACACTAGTCGACTCTCCCTTCCTCTCTGCTGAATAAACACTTAAAACGAACAAGTGTGTTGGAAAGGGAGACAATATTATAAAATCTGGGCACAGAATAATTGTGGAAGCAGCTGTCCTCCTAACATTATCAGAGAAATCAGAGATGGAAAAAATCCTATTAGGTCATATAGTCCCTCCTTTTGCCATTGCAGGACTGTTCCCTAACATAGATTTTCCAGTGCCTTGTCCAATCTTGTTTTAATACGATTTAAGTGATAGCTTCCAGCAGCTCCCGTGGGAGACTATTCTTCTGCCTAATAACTATCGCTGTCAAGCTTTTCCCCCACTTTATTAGCAATTCACCCCTATTATTTCAGTGCGTCTCCAGATTATATTCAAGATGGTAAAAAGAAATACTGAAGTTTTGAAAAATGTTTCAGGATTCCAGATAATTCCACAAAAAATACATCCTACAACAAAAACCAGCCATGGCTACTTTTTCTTTTTTCTCTCCTCCCGATCAGGAGATACACAAATGTACCAGCAAGCTGGCTGGTGACACAAACGGAGTTTGATACCAGCCAGAGAGAAGAGATCAGCCCCAATTCCCAGCCTTTTGAACAAGTACGTCTACTGCAGATGAACAACAAATGACTTAACCATATTAGCTACGGATACGGTCTCTGTGTTCTTTCAAATCTGTGTGTTTAGGTCACGACTTCCTAATGAAATGAGGTGTACATTCTACCTCCTCATGTGACTGGTCTCCATGGTCAGCACTGAAACTCAATGGCCATTTACGGTGCTGCCTTACAGAAGTCCAAAGGCTTGTGGAAATCACAGGCTGACCACCATGGAAGGAGCCTCACACTGTGTTTCACCTCTTGACCATGTAAACAGATGGTGGAAATGTAAAGAAAGCTCTCAAGATACTTCACGAGGAAACAGAGGGGATGGGAGCAGGTATGTTGGGAGATGTAAAGAGGAACAGGACCTATCATGACAGCAGAATGCTAGGACATAGGATGTTCACCCATATTCAAGCTTCATTAGTTTTGTTGCACACAAAACAACATTATACAATCTTATGGAAAGAAGGTTATAGACCATAAAGTTTCCAGGTTTGTGTAATAAGCCTCCAGACACCAAATATCATTGTACCTGTTCAAATCCACTGCCTGCTGGACACTAACTTCATCCTATCTTTCCTGTTTGACAGTGACACTGTCTGACTCTGCTGTGCTTTTACAGATTGCAAAAATCCTTTCTCCTCATCTTTTTTTTTTTTAAAAGGTTTCAGAATGTTGCATCAGTATTTTTTCCACAGTTAAATGCCACAGACTTCAATCAAAGTGGCTGCCAGCCTGCACCAGTACCCAAAGTGAGAAGAGAATCAGTACCACAGTATTGTCATCAGAGCAACGTTAGGGAAGGGGAGAGGAGGGGGACACACATGCACTAACCAAAAACATCACCTAGAACTACAACAAGAGATGTAATCAGTCATAGTAAAATTCCTACAACAGCTTTAAAGAATTAACTTTTCTCAAGTTTTTTATTGGTCCATCAATAATAAAAACAAGGAACTCCCCTCCTGTTCAGTATGCTCTCACCAAGCAGTTAGAAGAAAGAGGAACAGCCACATGTCCCACAAATCCAACTCAGCACTGTCACTATGCAAATATTTTTTTTTTTTTTCTTTTCATTATCCACAAAGACAGTAAGGACCCAGTTCTTAATCACATCACACCACATGCTGTTGTTTAACTATCCTGCGGATAAAATATTACCAAATAAAAGGAATATTTTTGTACAGACATTTCAATGCAAGAACTAGGACAGAAAAACACAATATTGTGAAACAAAGAGTCAGTAGAGAAATTGGAGCTTCTGTTCTTCTCCCTTCTTAGTAGTAATCGCTCCCTGTAACCCGCTATGGGTAAGTGCACCCCGAATTTGCTACAGCTTTTACCATGACACTCTTCCCTCTGCATTCACCTCTCTCTTCTTTATCACATCAAATATAAGTTAATTAGTTTCACCTCCAAAGTCCAGCCCCTCTTACTACCTTTCATTCAGCATCAAAGGCTGACATCTCTGAAAACATGTAGCAGTTTCCACTGGTCACCCCTTACATTTTTGAAGGTTTTATAATGTTTCCTTCTTTTTTCCCCTCTCCCACTTGAGAGAGATGTTTGTAAATAGTGAGAAAGCTGTCTTTATACTCTTTCAAATCCCTTATTAGAAGTCTGTTTTCTGAGATGTCTGTAAAAACATTTGATAGTGGAAAAGCCTCTGATGCCTAACCCTAACACCCTACCATGTCATCAAGTGTGGAGTCATTTTTTCCTTCCATTTGCTTACCAGTCCCTTCCATAGCTAAAATTGTCCACCATTTGGACAGTTAAGTCTTTGTATGACTCCTAGCAGAACCTTCTCTGGTGAAAGTCCTTGAGGACTTCTCCAGGCTTTCTTAACTGATGAAGAGAAAAGAGTGAACGGAGAAACCTGGGAAACCTCTTCCTAAATCCAGTACTGCTAAGGCTTCACAACATACAGGGAAAGGGCAGAAAGAAAAAGTGGATAAATGATGACATTGATTCGATAACCATCCACTTAGATCCAAGGATAAGTTCTATTTACATCAAAGGAATATATCCATTTCTGACCCTGTGCCAGTTATGTGGAAATTTCTTTTGCATAAAGTATAAACATTCACCTACACTAAAACAGCAAACTCAAAAAACCCCTGCAACATAGCTCATTTCTGGGTGAAAAAATACATTTCAAAGGATTCATTTTAGTTTTTCAGCGGGTTCACCCTAACTCTGGGGAATGTAAAGCAGAATCAAAGAGCAGAATTTACAAAGGAATTTAGTCCAAGTATTAAAACCCGTTCTCTTATTACTTCTGCTATCTGAACGTTCTCCAGTACCACAAATATCCATTCAGGGAGTATGAGTATGATCGAACCATTAAGAGAAAAAAAACAGAAAAGAATTATAGAAAAAGTTCCTAGTATTTCACAAAAGTAACATTAAACTGCTGCATTAGCACTCATTTGTGAGCATATGACTAGAACCAAAAGATCAAGTCTCTTTTTACACTTTGAGATGTGTTCAAATGACAGGTTCTCCTTACCTCAAGCACTCTTCCTGTGATATACTTTTCACAATTGTCACATCTGATACCAAACTTTGCATGATAGTCTGTTTCGCAGTATGGAATGCCATCCCTAGAGAGGAACAACAGAGACTGCTTTAGGTTTACTGAGAGATTATAGAGATAAAATTTGTTAATGCTTCAACACTTCACAGGGTGTTTATGGACTCTTCCCCCTTCCAAATACTTGTATTTATTAATTTTGTAAAGAACTGAACAGTTAATGAACTATTCTGGTCCTTCAGAGCCTACCACAATCCCATTTTCCTGCTTTGTCACTGAATTCAGCCATCGCCTCTCCCAGAGACGTCACAACACTCAGTCTCTGAGATTCTCACAGCATTTGCTTTGATAGTGTTACACATTAAATTCTTCCACCCGTTTCGCACTCTGGAAAAAAATACTTATTTCTACATATTATTCTTTCACTCTTTATTTATCATCTAATTTTATTTAACTTAGTTTTCAGAATAATTTCTTAACTGACTATCTTGACTGTAAACCAAGTTTTGATTAACGCTTAAGTCTACTGACATTCTTGACTGGACTTGCTTAAAGACAGTCTTGGACTAACCAACTCGGGAACCTGCCCTGTGGAAGCCAGTAATGACTAAGAGGCTTCAACCTGAGCAGCAGAAGAGATCTTGCAGTATGTTCATGTATGACGTGAACAGTTATTTCACCACCATAATCAGAACCAGAACCAGAAATCAGAACCAGAGCACTTGGACTATCGCTCTTAAATGAACCTATTTGTTAATTTTACATTTAGATTACAAAATTTTACATTTAGACCACTAAACCGATGAATGAAAACAAATTACTCTAGAAGAAACTGAAGGCTCTTCTCCTGTTTCAAAGTGCAAGTTAAACATAGAACCACAGAATAGTTCGAGCTGGAAGGGACCTTTAAAGGTCATCTAGTCCAATCCTCCTGCAACGAACAGGGACATCTTCAACTAGATTAGGTTGCCCAGAGCCCCGTCCAGCTGACCTTGAATGTTTCCAGGGATGGCACATCTACCACCTCTCTGGGCAACCTGGGCCAGTGTTCCGCCACCCTCACTGTAAAAAATTTCTTCCATATGTCTAGTCTGAATCTACCCTCCTTTAGTTTAAAACCATTACCCCTTGTCCTATCGCAACACGCCCTGCTAATAAGTTCGTCCCCATCTTTCTTATGAGCCCCAATAAGGTCCCCCCGGAGTCTTCTCTTCTCCAGGCTGAACAACCCCAACTCTCTCAGCCTGTCCTCACAGGAGAGGTGCTCTGTCCCTCTGATCATTTTTGTGGTCCATATTTAACATAGTTAAATATGTTAAGTGTGCTATGCTAAAACAGCCCATGATCAGACAGATTTATTAGCAGAGGCATAATTTTATTGGACTTTTCCCTGAAGAAACATATAAGTTAATTTTATAGGATACAAGCTGCATTGCTCAGAGACTAACCTATAAGTTATCACAATAATTAATTGAATTAATTTAAGCAAGGATCTTTCTTCTCTTGAGTTATTTTGTTTGGCATTTAGGTTTTTTTAAAAGAGGATTTCACCATAACTATATCTTTATAATTTATGGGGGGTTTTATTATTAAATAACAAGTAAAAAAAGCACTGTAGCAAAATACAGCAGAGTAGCATAACATTTCAGATAATGCAAAACCTTATTTAAGAACACCCTTTTATTAAATACTGTTTTCTCAGCCTCCAGTGCAAACTGTGAAATTAAATGTATACTTGTATTAATCTAAATCCAAAGAATTGTTGAAAGTTAGTGGGACATCATCTCTGAAACTCCATCATCTCTGGGCACTGGTGACTGAATTACTTAACCGTTCAGGAAAATTTCATCGTATCAACGCGCTTCTCTGAAGGAGAAATTAATCCCAGGTGCCTTGGCCAGTGAAAGCCCTGTATCTCATCGGACCGATACGAGCGTTGACATGGGACTTGGTCTGTGTGTGAGCTTTGTGCTGCCTTTCATCGCTGTAATCACGTTCAGTCCAAATCTGACAGGACGAGGCTCTGGAGCAGCTCAAAAGCATGATACGTACCCCCTTAATGAACTTTTTGAGAACATTTTTCCTTATGTGAAACACATGGAAAGGATAGTATCTGCTTGTTCACATTACAGCATTGCATAGAGCAAAGTCAAACGTAGATAAGTAAGGGCACACCCCACCCATTGCCCTTCTACAGTTTTGGCAAGTCCCATTTCAGGTAAATGGACAAATTCTACTTTTCTTAATTTGAATTTTTCTGTGTTTAATACAATTTAGATAATAATTTAGATAATAATCTCTCATCTTTTATATATGGCCAAACACTGATAAACACGAACTAAAGGAGATGTACTTGGTACTAAAAGAATGCTGAAAGGAAGGAAAAATGCTGCTCCACTCAACTTACTTGCTGATGTACTCTGCATTCAGTAGCTTGCCGCACGTATTGCACTTAAAACAGCCCAAATGCCAGTGTTTGTCCAAGGCAACCAGTGACTGCCCATTTTTGATTTCTGAACCACAGCCCCCACAATCTGCAAGGGAAAAATCCAATATGAGTGAATCACATGCTTTAAATGGTCACGCAACAACCCTGGTTACTGCAGTACGAGGATCCATCGGTGTCCTAGTAACAGCTCGTGCAGGCTCTGAAGCTTGCCGCTGCCTGCTCACTGATGGATGACAAGTGGTGCTGCCCTAATATTGTCCTAACATTGCTACAGACGTGAATCAGTCAAAGAAAAACACTAATAACAGGTTTCCTAGTGACTTAGGTTTCATTTTAAGTCATTTATATTGTGTTTAAAGGATACAAAGTTTTGCTGATTAAATTTTCAAGCACCACAAATCAGCCCAATAAAATTAATAAAAAAAGACCTAAAGTCATTAAATTAAAATGAATAATTGAACCTTCCTGTTAGACTTTGCTTCTGGGTCTGAAAGCTTTACTTATAGTTCAAAATTCTTTTTGCAGCTGTAGAAAAAACTAAGCTGAAATTCTGATGTGAACTTCTGTAACCAGGAAAAATACACCAATACTTGAGAGGTATTACAAATCCCTGAGCAGTAGTGACATTGCAACATGTGGAAGTGATGGCTAGCTACGTATTTATTATTTGTAGAAATTCACCTATGTATTTATTATTTGTAGAAATTCACTTATGTAAAGCTCAAAAAAAGTTGTAAAGAAAATTAAATGCAAAACGTGAAACTGGATAACATAAGCTAGACTATGTTGGTTAAACAGGTTATACATGAAGTAGCTATACTCCTCAGAAAAAGTAATTGAGGAAGGAAAAGACTTTTTGGGGGGTTCGTTGATTATTTTTTATTTTTTTTTTTTTTTAATTGTGGAGACTTTTGACTATGGTATTAAAAGCCAAATCCACTCTTAGCTTCCATGCCAACAGTCCACCAGTGAGGGCTCTGTTTAGGGAAGCTACACTGACATGGGATTTGAACCTGGGGCTCTGTATCCTAAATGAGTCCTCTATTAGCCTATAGGGTCCACCTCTCATTTCACTCTTCGCCCTACACATTCCAATCTACGTATAATTTTCTTACAAGGTGTTAAAATAGTCAGAATATGCAGAAAAATAGGGATAAACATCAGTAATAAACTTATTCTAGTATCAATATCTCAGTAAACCTTCTAATCCTCCATATGATTATATCTTCCATCTTATGTGAAAACATGTTGGTTTT
>VYZM01016436.1:0-54114 GCA_013398915.1 Dromas ardeola | reverse complement strand
TTTTTTTTTTTTTTAGGAATTCTTAATGTATACCAACAATTTGCTAGAGAAAAGACAAACCCTGAAAGATATTTGAAGAGTCATTTAGAGATGCCAGAAAAGAAAAAAAACCAAAAAAACCCACAACAATGACTAGCATGGAAAAGAAAGATACACAAAAGCATTAAAAAAAGATTTATCTAGTTATTAAGAAATAGCTTCAAACACAGGAACTCATTAAAAGATTTAAACAGTCCTCTTAAAAACTTTCCGATTTAAGATTCTATTTAGTTGGTTACGTGACCCCAATGAGCCACTCTGTTAGTGCAATTGTAAAAGTTTAACTTCTTAGCGCACAACAATAAAGGATAGTTCTTATTTTCCTTTAGCGGATTTGGAATGAATTAAGGGAACAATAATATGTCTCTCTAATATCACCCTGTAGAGCACCAATATGTGGAAACAAGCCCAGCACAAAAGCGTGCGCACCACAGATCAGAACATTTGAATTTTGCTAAAAGAGAACATTTGGGTGTGTGCCGGGATTTAGTCCCACAAGACAATAAATACTGCAGTATCTATTCTTTAACTGCAATCAGATTTTTTTTTTTTTTGTGATCTCCCCTGCACCAGGGGTTCATCTGGTAATCTAATTTAATCTCACTGCTTGAGGGTTTATTCCACAAATTTAATACAACACTGTGCTCAGATGTTATTCACCTTTGATCTGGTTTAAGCTTGGGTGAGCAGAAAAGCAGCATTTTTGTGAGCTACTTTTTGATTCCTAACTGCTGTTTTCTCTGTTAAATTCCAGATAATTAAAAACAAATATTGTGGTTGCTATGCCAACAGTGCCTATTGATGCAATGTCCTTGTCTTCCTGTCTTGGATGCAGCATCCTTTGGTGACTCACCTAATTTCAACCAATAACTCTGCAGAACACATCAATTCGCTGCTATGTGTTGATATTCTTCCTCGAGTACTCTTTCAACATCAACACTGCCACAAGAGGTTTTCACAGCTAGCGTTTTAGAGAAGAAACAAAACAGGTAGCTAGGTATTTATATAATAATAAAAAATTCAAGGACTCAGGGAAAAAGCAAATATTTGACATTTTTCATTTCTTTCAAATGTAACGCATAAAGGAGGTCAAAACCGAACTGGGAGGATGAAAACAGAGGGACTGTTCAGAAGGGGCAGTAACGTTGGGAGCTCAGCAAGTCCCACGAGGTCTCCTGAAAGCATTCTTGAGCTCTAGTCAGGGATAAATAGGCTGACGAATAACATACATAGTACTTATCAGGCAGTTCTGAGCCAAGAGCAAAGCCAACGTAACAGCAGGTCAACGTACTACTTGGTCCTTGACTCAGCTTGCTTGAAGTCACGTGTTTTTGTGCACTACTGTTCTTTTATAAAAAGAATTGTTTGTTTAAAACATCAAGGTCTTCTCCAAGAAGACTGTTGTTAAAACAAGGAGACACTAACGTCTTTTATCGCTTTGTGTCATATTTAGCATAGCTACAGACAGCCATTCTTCCAACTCTGACAGTTCTATGATTCTATGATTCTGGACTTTCAATTTTCCAGCTCAACCAAAACGTCCCTGACACTGCTTGTTTATTCCTGAAACACTGGTTCTAGCCTAAGGATTAGCAAGTGCTTGGAAAACAGCTGTTACTACACATCGCACTTCCACATATTACATATTAATTTGAATGTTTCCCAAGTTCTTTATTATCTTTTTAGATAATTGGTTAATTTTCTGTATATTGTCATTGGTCAGGCTCTGACATTTCCTGCGCCATATACATGCATACACCTCCATGTATTTGTGGCTGCAATGCTTCCCATTGACCCATCAAATCTCTATTCCCTGCTGCAATGCCGGATTACACCATTGCTACCCAACTTCCCGAAGCCCATGAACTCTGCAGCTCCTGGGCCGGCCAGGTGCTGCATGTCACCATGAAATCCTAAGATGTTACCCTGCAGCAGCACTGCAGCAACACTGGGGAGATGGAGTAAGGAAGAGATAAGAATGGACATAGTCTATACAGGTAAGGAAAATACTTACCTGGGATCCTGGCAACGTCATGGCACAATTTACTTGCAGACCAGATACAGGCCTCAGTTTGCCCTTTAAGAAGCCATGGTATCTATCAGCTCACCCCCATCACTACATCGTTTGAGAAGCAGAGTTGGTAAGTCTCAGGTGAAGACCACATCAAATTATTTCAGAAATCCAGTCTACAGTGTGGCAGATAGCCCGGTTTGAATCAAGGCTCTTATGTGAATCCACTAAAGCCTGCAGCAAGCAAGATTTCTTCCATTTCTAGTAAGTTTTAAAGCAGACCTATATTTGAGGTTTAAATACTTGCATCTGTTTGAGATTTTATTCAGGGAAAAGCTAAACTTTTTGCTTTCCAAGGTCAGGTTTTGCCACAAAGATACGCTTCCAGTGCTCTTTCTGTTTGAGGTCAGTGGTTTGCTGAGGCTTGCAGGTACCCGTGTACTGGGGAAGCTTGGTGCAGCGACCTCAGAGAGCTGGGAAAATGCAACAGAAGAAAAACTCTCTATAGGGGGTGTGTGTATACAGAGAAAGGGAATGTAAGTACGTTAAAGGAATCTGTGTCACAGCTAATCAAATGAAGTTGTTCTGTCAATACTCAACCAGGCAAATAATTTCCATTAAAGTCAAAGCCACTTTTCCCATATGACAAGGAGACAAACAGATGATAGGCCATTAAAGTATGGATCTGCAAATGCAGCCAGCCAGGATGGCTGAAGATGATCCATCTCCGGAATAACTGACAAGAGAAAGCACCTAAGAGAGGGACATCTCCTCCCCAAAAGAGAACAGCATTAGCAACAGCATAGTGTCTCTCACTGCACACACACAGCAGCTTTTGCTGACAAACTGGAGAAACGAGATGGTGAAAACTCCTGTAAAAAGAGAGATGTGGGGAAAAACAAAGAAAAAAAGAAAAAAGATTTCTCCCCGAAGTGAGTTGAATTCCTTACATACAAAGAAGAGCAATCTCTGGGGTCCTTCCTCAGCCATGCCGAATCCAGCTCCATGTGATATGAGAGTCATTAAAATATTTCTCTCTCTGCTGTTTAATTGAATTGCTGTTGATGCTTAATTACATATAGGTGGTGGACGAATGGTAAAGCACGGCAGCTCCTCGTGCACAAACCAACAGAGGAACAGAGTTCAGAGCAACAATGCCACTCTATGATCTGCTGCAAAAAACGTGTTATCAAAAGAACACATTTCTTCTCTGAAGTGTTTGTATCTTCTGACAGTACACAACAGTATTGAGGTCAAGGCAAATGTCCCTCTGGTCACGTTGCATACATTAACCCTTCCTGTGTAGCATTTAGCCACGCAGTCCTGTCACTGGTGTTTTCTGAAGCACCTCTGTAACACTTAAAAATGATTAAATATCATGTTGGATTGTATTTTAGCTGGAGCTGGACTAAATCCTCAAAAATATTAACATCTATATTGCGCCTTTCTCCAAATAATTTTATTTACTCCAGTTTTAATCAAATGCTCTGGGAGGTTCTGGGTACTGTTAACACTGTAATGGTACCATTTGAGTTTCTTTTTAATATCAGACTTCTCGGAAAACTGTGATACAATTTTTCACGTGACTACTTTGTATTTCTTGACACCTTTTAAGCAGCATAGGGGTAAAAAATCCGGTTAAACATATTGGTGTAAAATCATGTTCTTTAAACCTCTGCAGACTAAGAAGTACCAACAGAAAAGAGCAGAAACCCCTACTTACTTCGCAGGTTCTGTACGGGGAAAGAGCCGGTGCTGCTGGAAGGGGGCAAGGAACATTTCTGGCAGATGCACTCCTTCCCGTTAAAAGTTACCCTGTCACCCGCAGGGAAAGGCAGCCTACAACAGAGGAAACAAAAGCAAACAGGTTACAGTCTCACGCCTTTATCAAAATTAAATATCTTCCCATAAAAAGGAACTGAATATTGCACTGGTTTCTTTTTCTTTACTTGCCCAGTTCTCATTCACAATTTTTCAGCCACTTGGAGGATAAAGTATCGAAGGGACATACCAAACAGACAAATGCAAATGCAGATGTCACAGCTACTTAGAAAAAAAAAAATCTAAAAAAATTAAAATATCTAAAGATACAAAACCTCACTCAACTCCAAATACTTGCGTAGCTAAAACTGTAGTATCAGCAAGGGTTGATTGCTGAACAGGATCAGTTACAGAATGAAAATAAAATTGGCATTACAAGGAGTAAGTATGGACAAAAGCAGCTGCTTTTATTTGTTAAAATGCTGCATGAGAGCGATGACTTCTATACATTAAAAAACCAGCACTTGTCCTCCCAACTTTGATCATATCAAAGTCCTCCTCTTAACCTATATGCTCAGAAAGCAAATGTCAGTGAAGTCTCACAGGAGAAAATCTATCCCACTTATAAAACCCAGAGTGTCTACCATTACTTGCTAGCTCTACTCAAGAATAGCTCTCCTTACACTTAATTAAATCCTGCCTTTTTATCAATGTCCTTAAAACAAAAAGCTTTCTGCTGTGAGCTTTCTCGTCTAGATACAGAAACTACTGAGTCGTTTTCCCTAAGAGGACCAGATGGACAAATCACTTCATAATGCAGCAAAGGATGGTGAGGATTTAAAAACACATTTCACTCCACCCAAAGCTCATGTCCAACTAAATCCCAAGCAGGCTATCAAAATATGGCTTAAGTGGGGCACAAACATAATGCAAGCCTTCTGCCTCGTGGTGAAGTCCATCTGATCAGATTATTTCATTAACATTTCATTAAAACTATGCCTGACGTTCCCCACAAATGCTATCAAATTCATGCCAATTGAGAGGTGGTCTTCACTACAAAAGCTGCACAGCTTCTTGTTACGCATATACTTCTATAAAAGCATATACTTCTATAAAAGCATATACTTCTATAAAAGCATATAACAATACTTCTTGTTCAGCATAAATATTATTTTGCTCCCTAAACCACCCAAGAGTGGCTTATTCTACATTTGTGTTGCATTTAAAAGAAAATTTTTATTACTTAAAAAGAGAATGAAAGCAATGCTGTCCTTCGTTTCCAAATAATGTTACTAAAAATCTATTTCAAACAAGCTAAATAAGTGTTCCACACTATCATCCATTTTGGTTCATAGGCAATACTTTGAAAATTATGAGGACACATGTAGTTTAAATATTGTTGTATCTTTGGAGATCTAATAATGAATTCTGCTTTTCACCTTTTTTTTTTTTCCTTCACTAATGACTTAATACTCCAAATACTTACTACCTTCTTTCTTACCAAAAGTTAAGCTAATGAAAAATATTTTATGTAAATAGCCTTTAAAATTATCTTGCTCTTTGACACAACTAAATGTTCCATGTGTGATTCTGGTACAAACAGGTCCAAGGCCATGTTGGAGTCCTAAAGTTCCACCTGTTCAAGAGAGGATTTTGTACCATGAATTTTACTTGCTAACCGGATCAGAAGACGACAACACTACCTCTAGTATAACAGACAGGATGTGATGGAGCCACGCTACTGCAGTGAGCAGCAAGTCACTCCCATCTTGCAGCAACCCAGCAGCAGCAAACTCCTGTGTTATGTATAAAAACCAAAAATGTTCTTTTTAGGTCATAACTGTCATTCGCAATGGCTTTTTATACTGCTTAAAGTCATGGGTCCTTCTAATATATGGAATAATAAAAGGATTTCATGAACGTGGTTGAGGTTGGAAAGGACCTCTGGACATGAACATGTATTCATTTGAATAAAATTGAATAAATGTGATACACTTCTATGTAGATAATGAAAATTAATGACTAATTACTAAAAACTGTCTTAACAATGGAGTGACATAATTCAAATGCTATCCTAGTTTCCTACTGGCAATGTGAAAGACACCGTTTAATTATGTTTCCATTTTAATAAAATGTTACAAAATCAAGTCTAGAACTAAGCACGATTGATTGAACTGGAAAGGCACAAGTCAAGGAATTTCATCTGTTCCAGGACTGAGACAAGAACTTATAACTGACCTCCTATGTGTTTTTAGGAAGGCATCTCATCTTGGTTTACAGACACCCATATATTTATTATGACCACTGGTAATCTATTTTGAATTAAACCCCCACAGAAATGACAACCTGCTCCACAGACACAATCATGCAACTACATTGCCATACAACTACCTCAATATCTTTTATTCTTGTGCCTGCCCTGGGTAGGATATTACCATCAAGTATGCTTTGCCATACTCTTTATAGGGAACAAGACAGGGAACTCGGCTCAGGACACAACTGGACTCTCATGAGATGTCTCAGCAAAACAGCAGGCTTTGCACTGTTAATAATCCTGGAGATGGTGACATCCTGGAAGCCATGAACTATTCACTGCTCTGAAGAAGTACCGCGACCACTGAGCATTCTTTTATCTAGCATATTAGGAGCAGAAGCCAGAGGCAAAGTTAATAAATTTTCTGACTCAATGATTTACCTAACAAAAAACACAGAAGACCATATGAAACAGATGCACCAAGTATCAAGTAAAGAAGAAGTAGGGACCATTCACTTTGAATTGGCTCAGCTACATTAGGCAATTAAACAATCTGAAAGAACGTACAGTTAAAACTTAGAGAGGACTAGGATAATTGACCTTTTATACCACAAAGACAGAGCCAGGCAGGTGACACCCACAAATCATGCCAAAGCTCACAGGCACCACGGCATGCCACAGAGCCTCCTTCGGGATGAGCATGTGTGGAGGCTTTCCTACCCTACAAAAATATCTTATTTGGTCTATTTCTGAAATGTTAGTAACAATTCACTGCACCCTTCTATTTAGAGGGAAGAGGGCAACAATTTCACTTCTCTATTAAGTTTTTCATGTCTGCAAGATACCTCACTCTACAGAAAATCCTCCTTGGAAGTTGTCTGCCCAAAGGTACAGGCAGATGTTGCCTTCCCTCACTGGTCTTCTAAACTCGTAATTAAGTCTTGGTGTTTGCTTCACTATTGTGTTGATTGGGAATCCAGAATTCATACACAACACATTTGCCAGTATGTCTGTAACATCTGACCTCTCACTTTCACAAGCAGCCCTACGTGAGGATTTCAATGCTGGTACGAGTAAAGGCACAACAGAAGGTGATAACAGTCAATTAACAAGGTTTCAGTTTCTGAGCTCTTTAACTTGTGAGCAAGACTATAAATAGCATTGTACGTTAAGAGCAGCATATCTGCCTTTGAATATAATGACATCTCACAACCAGTCACCCACTGAACATTGCTAGGTATGGGTTTTAATTAGCTACTTATCCCTTTAAAAATATTCAGTGTGACTTTCACAGTTGGCTAATCTATTTTTAAAATGAGAATTAAAAGCATCTTTAAAGGAGCTCTCTGAAATTACTTGCAGGAGTTTAATACATCTTCTATGATTCACTTCCCAATGAATTTTGGTTTATCCACCTACCTAAAATATTTGTAAACCCAGAAATGACTGGAGCTGACCAACAAAATTAGACTGTAAGACATCAAACCATGACCAGCCTAATGCAAGGTAACTGTGTGTCAACACTGAAAGGTCTGGTCCTGGTCTTGTCCTTCTGTGCACCATCCCTCAAATTATGAAGCTGTGGGCAAGCCATTCAAGCTTTCTGGGCTAAAAGAAAAGACTCGTTTTTTTTCAGAGCAGATAGATGGCCTTCTGTTCTTTAAGTTGCTGATCTGACTCTGTGGCTGAATAGTCAACTAAATTTTATATAGGAAAATTAACAGAAGCATATGGTCAGGGTTGTGGGAAGAGCAACGCTATTCATTTCAGTAGCAGACTGCAGTTACACTGGGTCAGGTGTAATGTCAGACTGCAACCTAAGGACCTACAGGATCAAATTCTGCTCTAATTTATACCTGGTACAATCACATCCCTCAAGGTTGCTCCATAGGGATGAATTTGACCCAGGTGTTAAACAAGTGGACAAAGTAGACATTACTTGCTACCTACTGCCTTCACGAATATTAACAAGGCAAATGCTAAGTCCTGCACCAAGGGAGGAATAACCCCATGCACTAGTACAACTCGGGGGTCAACCAGCTGGAAAGCATAAAAAGACATGGGGTCCTGGTGGAAGCCAAGGTAAACGTGCATCAGGAGAGTGTCCCTGCAGCAAAGGCAGCCAACTGCATACTGCGCTGCATTAGCATAGTCAGGAGGTCCAGGAAACGGATCTTTCCCCCTGTTCATCATTTCAGAGACTGTATCTGGAGCAGTGTGTACCATTTTGGGCTTCTCAGGATAAGATTTATTGGAAGGAGACCAGTGGAGGTGGCTAGGTCCAGAGCTGGAGCACAGGATGCATAAGCAGTGGCTGAAGGAGACAGACTTGTTTAGCCTTAAAATGTTCAGGCAAGATCTTATTGCTGTCTTAAACTACCTGATGACGTATATATGAAGTTGGAGCTCTTGCCAGAGGTGCAGAGTGAAAGGACAAGAGGTGGCAGACATAAGCTGGAACATGGGAAATGCCAACTCACTATAAGCAGAAAAAACCCACTTCCATAAGTGTGCTCAAATGCTGAACAGGTTATCTAGAGAGTTTGTGGGATCTCCATCCTTGTAGATATTTAAAATGCGACCGGACAATGTCCTCAGCAGCCTTCTCAAACTGGATTCGCCTTGAGCCAGGGGCTGGACCACAGGACCTCCACAGGTCCCTTCAATCTTACATGACTCTAGGGCAATAGGTATGTTCCATGCGTAAACCTGAAGAGCTGGATAGCAAGACTCCTTTGATCAGAAAGCACCATATATTGATAAATGTATTTGTTTTAGAATCAAAATGATTCTAAAGAATACCACTCAGTCTGATTTCAGAACTTTGACCTCAACATCCAGATGAAGAAGCATGAGTCATAAGATGCTTTAAGAAGTACCCAGTACCACTTAAGCAGCACTAAAAAAAGTGAGCAATTAAAAAGGTTTAGCATATTCAAAAAAGTCTGACATAATTGCTACATTCCAGAACAAACTGAATTTTAACTTCTAATTTTCAGTATTGTTTTAATTTCTTAAGAAATACATACACAAAAGCCATCAGCGTCTTTCTAGAAATAGCAGCCTTGTATGTAGGACCCATTTGGGGGAAAAAAAAAGTTTTCAATTTTCTGAATTTTTATATTCAACTGCCTGGCCACAGTGAATTACCTTCTTGAAGATAACAGAAATACAAATGGATTGAGAGAAGTTTTAGATCTGGATTCGGCACAAAACCCCTTGAAGAATACGTAACTGCCTTTTGCACCTCCACGCATTATTCACCTCTGCATGGCACGTGTTCAGCTTCTGCCAACATGCTGTTTCAAGACAAAGCTTCCTAAATTCAGACAAAATACTGAACTTGGATATCCAAATTCTGTAAAGAAACCTGAACCTGATTGGTTATTAACCAAATGGGTTATATATGGAACATATATTCCAATTTATACACCCAGGAATGTATATAGTAGTTATCCCTTCAATTTCAGTATTCTTTTTATCAAAGGTTGGAAAAATATAGGTTTTTGTGACACGTAAGAGATGAAGAGAGAAGGAGAATTTGACTCTTAAGTAAGAGCTATATTTTTACAACCTTTAATGAAAAGAATACTGAAATTAAAGGGACAAATATTATACACATTCCTCCAACTGGGTGAATAAACAACACCCCCAATTTTACCAATTACATTAAAGCTTAAAACCAAAACCCAGATTTTTGATACCCTATGGACACACAGAACATCAGTAACACTGAAATCAAATACCCTATGTATAGCACAAACTTATGCAGACCATACATCTTATATATGTATGGTCTGCATAGATGTATTAAGACTCCTCCTGAAAATCCCCATTTTTGAAAGTATTATCACAGGGATGATTACCTGTTTCGTTCTGAAAGACTCCACTTCTTGCCCTTTGCCATCCTACATAAAATACTCCTGGGAGCCGTACTCCCTGTCTCTGTCAGTAGGACTTTTGGTTTGGGAAAAACTCCTGGTGTGGTTATATGAGACAATAAATGTAACTTAAAGATTCCTAAGTAACCAGATCAAAAATGCGGCATCTACAGAACTCACATAAGAGTTTAAACTCACTCTGGCAGTTCATACTTGTTCATTCCTGTCTCCGACACCCATATAAAAGCTAGGTGCACAATTTTAATAAAGCTCAGCTTCTAGCGATACAGATAGCCTTAGTTTTCTCCCTCTTTCTATTTCACTTTTACAAACACGTGAACTTTTTGGAGGAAAGGTCTTTGACAGCCCTCTGCAGGGCACAGCCCCTTCCAGGTAATGAAATGGTAAGAGTAAGATCACACACTCACTTCCCATGAATTCAGAGTAAGGAGTTAATATGCAATGTTTTTTAATCTATGTTGTTATTCTTCTACTCATTCCTAAGTTTAGGCATTAGCATCATGAAACACCACAGCAGAAAACCATTTCATTGGACTATAAACAGCACTGGAAGAAGAAAGGGCCAAACCCTCAATTGTTATGCCAGCAGAGCAAACATGCAATTAAAACCTAAATTTGTTTAGGACCAAACTGGTCAATGCAAGATAGAGAGAAACAATCACATAAGACAACACATTTCATACTTTTAATAGTTTTTCTCTGAACACTAACTCGTTTTTTTCACACTTTGACCTGTGGCAGCTCTGGGCAATAGCATCCGAGTCCCAGGGGATGCCCAGGGACGAGTTGGGTTTCTGACACACAAGCTTTTTCACCGAGGAGAGCAGCAGCTTAGGAACGCAGTGTAGAGGGCACCAGGGAACAAACACAGCTCTTTTCTGTGACACTGGGCCACGTGGCGTTCAAAAGTAGTAATACCCGAGCTCCAGAAAACGAATGGGCTTATGTTACTGGCTTTTCCCCACTGCTCCAGCTAGCTGTAGGCACATTAGATTTTCTCACTGATTTTACCATCTGAAGCAATATACCTTTCCCACCAGTTTCTATTCAAATCTTCTCTGAAAATAAGAAAAAAGGAGTTGCTACCGTGACTGGTTTACTATCCAACGCAGGAACAGTTCAAAAGCGTTACTTCAAAACTACAGAAATACAGGTTATAAAAGTGCTCATTTAAAGCACTTAACCATCCTGTACCACCCCAGAGACCTGTGCCATGAGTGCAAAGTGTCTTCTGCTGCCAACATTTTCCTGCTGAAGTTGGTAAGAGCCTTGCTTGCTTTCCAGTAGAGCAGGATCAGCCCCACTGCCAGGCCGTCAGCACCTCTCACGTTAACACCGTTCTGGAAATCAGATTTCTAACAGAGCGCCCACATTCAAGTCCAGCTGTAAAAGGCGCTGATCAGCCAATAGCCTCACACAGCATGCTTTTGGCCCATTACTTAAGGTTTCTGCCCATCTGTAAGAAATGAGGACACAAATGGTACTCCTGCCTCTTCCCACCACAGAAAATGCCACGGTAGAGTGCTTTACAATCCTGCACCTCAAATCAAACGGCCCTACTTTTTTGCTATTTAATTTTAATTTTTTTTAAACAAACAAACAAAGTTCTTTGTTCTGCTTAAGCCACATGTATTTACAGTCTACCCAGCTTATTTTTACTGAGGATATCACTCAATAAAATAAATGCTGATGATGTTTAGACACTCTTTCCCATAAAAAACATAAATTATGTCTGGGTTGCAAAGAGTGGGGTAATTGAAGCAATGCTGATTTAAAGCAGTTGAGGACCTGGTCCATTTTTTTTTTACTATAAACAGATGATAGGATTTTTCTGTTGCTTTGCACCACAACTCAGTGTTACAGACCCTCTGGGAGACACTAATTGAACCCAGTTAGTCAGCAGGGCATTAGCTGGCTCTGACGAAGACAACATGAATTTGTGTGTCCATCTAAGGAAAGCAACAGAAGAAGATCCGCGTCTTCCTACTGAAGTTTTAGACAGCAGCAATTACAAACTTCATCAATGAAATAGCTTTTAATCCAACCATTTAGTTCTAGATAAGTTTAGGGAACATCTCTGATTTTTTTTTTTTTTTTAATATGAAATACTGTTGTATCAGGAACTTCATTTTTAAAAGCTTTAGCATGTCTTCAATAAGCGTGATATTTGTAGCATGTTCTAGTGAGTATTTTCACTGTATTGCAATTCAGCTCACCTGAATTGTTAGGTACTTAAGAATAAATAGTTTACTCATACGGAAAATTATTCCGAATTTCCAGGGAGATGAGACAAATTGTACCACCAAGCTCCAAACTATCAGCTGAAGGACTGACTAAATACAGCAGGAGGTTGGTATATTCAATGGCCTGACTAAAACCTAGGTTAGGTTCCAAGCTGCTAAGTACAGTAACACACAGGTGAATAATTTATGCCTGAATGCTAAACACTAATGGTGGGGCTGAGGATACAAAGCACATTTAGCAGGAAAATCGAATCAAACAGTTTTTCTTTTTCTCTTAAATGAAGAAGTAGCTCACTTTACAGAAGATACTAGTGCTAAGAAGAAAGGTACCAAGAATTAGCTGTGCTAATTCTCAAGAAGAGCTGTAATACTGACAGGCTGCAGGCCAAGAGCATGTGCAGCCAGCAGTTAACTCATGAGATCCACAATTACCCAAAATAAATCATTTTTCCTCCTATTTAAGGAAAAATAAAAAAGATGATGATTTTAGGCTTTTTTGTTACCTTTACTCTTCATGTCTGTTTAAAGTATCCAAAAGCAAAAAATTTCCTATTAAACATACCAAAACTTGAACAGACAGAATTTAATATAATAAAGGCTCGTTAGTGTCAGAGTCTTTCCCTTAAGATGGCCATTTAATTATTCCTGCAGTTGATATATTAAACTGAGATCCTGCCATGAACCATGGCTGTTCTGGAATTTGAAATCCTGCTTCTACATCAGTACAGGTGGATACCTGTGGATACAGGTGGATACCCTACGGAGCTGGGCAGACTGGGCTGGCAGACGGCCACAGCGACACGGACATGCTGGTTTGGGGCTGCAGAGTCACCTGAATGAGGCACCAGCACACGTAGCATCTACAATGTGGTGCATCAGTGCCCCGCTGTGCTTTCCCTTTCAACGTGGGGTTACTTTTCTCGTACTGCTAAAGGCTCAAGTTTAGCCAGAGAAATTACTACAGCATTTCCATTTGCTCCAAACTGCTATAAGAGCGCATTTCCTGAAGGTTTGGTGGACTTCTTCCTGAAGTCTTCAACAGTTTGTGCGATTTCCACAGAAGAGGATTAAGATGCAGGTCAAACAGCCGTTTGTACTGCAAACATCCTCACCAACGCTGGCTCACAACGTCACACATACCCACGTGGGAAGTAATCCCACTGAACTACTCTGGGCTGTAGCAGGGGAAAACCTTGTGTGCTGTGTCACTTGTCACCTCCACGGCTGCTGGAGATCCTCGGTGAAATCCAAGACGTATGTCAGCGTTTGTGAGTCTAGGACCTTTCTGTCCTATTTCAAACGACTATCGGAGTTTCTGGGAAGCAGCACTATAAAACTTCAGCTTAAATCTATTAACACAGTATCCGCTCGGCTCACCAAAGACTCAGCCACTGGCACTGGAATCCTTTGTAATTTCACTCAAATAAAGACAAAATAGCAGACACCAGAGAAATAAAGTAACATCTAGGGCAAAATGTCTGACAGTAGAGGCAGTGGCAGTTTCTCAAGTACTTTGAAAACCTCACACATAAGATATCATAAAACAGAAAAAGCATATTAAAAAAAAAAAAGAGGCCCTCAGAATTTGCAACTTTTTTTTTTTTTAAATTTTTCAACTTGGGAAAAAAGAAAACGTAACTTTTTTTTTTTTCCAATATATACACACTAGGTTTGCANTTTTTTTTTAAATTCTGCTACTTGGATAAAAGAAAACGTAACTTTTTTTTTTTTTCCCATCTATAGACTATAGGTTTGCACACCTGGCATTGGTCTTTCAAAAAATCTAGTTTTTAAATGAAATGTAACTTCATGTAGAAAACATACCTGCAGACAGCACACACAAAACAGTCTGGGTGATAGGTTTTGCCCAGTGCTGAGACCACTTCTCCCTCAATGAATTCATCACAACTGAAGCACCGCGTGCCATAGAGTCTCTGGTAGTCCAAAGTACAGATGTAGTCTCCCTGTCTCACAAAAAATCCTCCTTGGGCCAGGTCACATCCACAAGCTGCAGGAAGAGAAAAGGCAGACTCAGAAGGCTGGAAAGCAAAGCTCGCTCTCTGAGATGATGCTGATTTTTCATCTACGATCAGTATGGTTCCTAGTGGAGTATTTTAAGCATTTCAATATATGGGCTTATGATCACAGAACAGTTGTGCATCTGAAAAACACTGTTTTTATAGTAAATTACATCAGTGATGTATTTTGTACACTAATAGTCTGGATTTATTCCATTTATTCCATGTAAAAATATTAACCTCAGCGCAGAGGCTGCTAGCACAGAGTCTTTAGGAGTTGAGTATGAGCTAGCATATACAACACCCATCATATTTAATAGGTTAAAGGAAATGCATAAAGAACACAAATCTTCAAAATCTAAAGCATCAATGTTACAAAGAAATGTCTCTGAGAGATTACAATTGTCTGATATTCCTCCTGGACACAAAAGTAGTTAAATACTGCTCCCTCTAAAGACAGGGTCTGATGTGCATGGCAACTGCTGTAAACTTCTACAGGTTTACAAGATCCCTTTTTAATCAAATCTTACATTTAACTGACAAACATCACCCACCCAGCATGAATTGGAGGGATCTCCAGAACCATCTGCTCCTGGCAAAAGTAGAGTTTTTAATCCTATCCTATATTTTTTACGCTAAATCTGAAGTTGATTAACCAGAGGCTTGTGAGACTTTTCAGGGGCTTTCTCCATTGCACCAGGGATGAAGCTAGGCTGGCACTTGGAGAACATGTAAGATGGGAAAGGAGTGATAAAACAGCCTGGCTGAAGTCATACAGAAGTAGACAGAGATGTAGAAGATGACCCTCATCCATATTGACCAGGATCTTTGAAAACAGACTTGAATTGGTTTATAAGAAGAACTGGAATTCAAAATAGTGAGTTATTCTGCTGCTGTGCTGACTATTACTTAAAGTCAAAGCATCACACTTGTTACTACATACTTTGCTCCTGGGGGATGTGCACGTAGGGAAGCACTTTCATCAGCAAATGATGCTACAGGCAAACGAGGCTGAACAGACGATGGCGGCAGTGTCGCTACTTGCATGCAGCACACAGAAGAAGAGTGGGAACATTGCTTATCGAATTTGGGTTGCATGCACAAAACACTGCGGAGCTGTTCAGTGCCTTGGTCCCAAAATAGCAGAGGTACCTAAACGTTTAAAGTTCAAGACTAAGATTTCTTCTTAGGTACCTGAGAGTCCACAGGCACTTTAGTTTTTAAACGTAAAGCCTCCCAACTCACACCAAATCCTGTTTGCAATGCCAGAATCAGTCATCTTGCAACTACGAGAAATGAGTCCTGCAGGCATGCCCAAGGCACAAACCAACACATACTCACAGCACAGAAACCCCAAGAAAGCATAGGACCCTGAACATTAAATCAAAACCACATACAATCATTTGCCCTTTTTTCAACCTCTTTCTTAGTAGTTAGGGACCGCAGCACGGGAGGCCTGGGCTCAAGGCCCTCTTTGAACCCCGAGTGTTGATTTAAATCCTGATCTTTTTCCCTGGAGATGGCCACAACAACTAGGTGACAGAAAACAACAATCATGCTGAAACTGTATTGGTATATGATCAAGAACTGAAGAACCATAGGTTAATTAACCTTTCTTATAAGTCAAATAATTCCAGTTATATTGCATTTGTCATGGACTATGGCTTAGATGATTAATCTTGCAATACATTGTTCACGTGCTTTATCTCACAGGCTTAACACAATCACTTTAACATTTTTTCTTCCTCACCCTTGCTCTTATTTTTACTAAGGACATGCTTTCTGAACAGACTTTCAAAACTATGGCATGACTTGCTGAATATGATGAGTTTCTTTCAGTCTATGTATTTCAGCTAGCTACATACTGGTGTGACAGAAGCACAAACCAATGATGGATTTAAGATGATGCTGAACAGCATGCTGACCTGATAATAATGATGCACCACAGCAGTTCTAAATTGTATCATACGGTGTTTAAACTTGCAGAATGGATCATAAGAGAAAAAAGCTAAAGGACATAATTGTGTTTCTGAAGCAAGCAGGGGGCGGTTATGTCGCTACAGAATATTTCTTTATGCCAGTAGTGGCACATCTTATTGCAGTGCAGCTGAACAAAGCCACCAAGAACCACTTTGAGCCGCAGGGCAGGCACCAACCTACGTGTTTTTGTCTGTGCCGCCCAAGGGGATTATTATGTAGCTGGGCTTCCATAATAAGAGGAAGATGAGGAGTTGATCATGTACCCACAAATTATCTGCCACTGCTCTGTCGTGCACTCTTGCCACTACTCACCTACTAAAATGCGCAGTAAGCACAAGCAAATCTGTATGTTTTTGCTGTCGACGTGGGTCCTCAAGGGAGGCCAGGCAGACCCTGTCTCACAGCTGCTAAAGGGCCTCGGTGGGAGGCTGGGGCAAGTGGGTTGGTGACAGTCCTGCCACTGGTGTTTGATGGGACCCTGTCTCACCCCGAAGGTATCTGCCTTTCTGCTGTCACCGAGGTTACAATTACCGTGGCTCAGTGTGTATTATTCCAAAGCAGTTTGCACTAATGCGTTTAACCCTGACTTCTCGGGAAACCCTACAGTGAAACTGTTCACCTGAACAGAGACAGAAAACCAAGATATTTGGACTTCAAAGTAAAAGCTGAGCTTGGCCTTCACTCAGGCCCCTTTCTATATTGCCATCACTTCAGCCTCCCTGTACTTAAAGAGTGGCTGGATTCAGGAAAGAGGAACGCAAATTGCTCCATGTTCATCTGAACAGCAGAATGAAGATTAAGAATTGTTTTCTAGCTAAGTTGTTCTGATACCTGTTACTGTACTTTCCAATTAATACTAACAACCCAACAGTCACAACAGGTACACTGCAAGTGAACTGCATGCCAAAGTAATGGGTCCTTCTACTGGCTTTTGCTACAGACCACACCAGGGTGGCATTCATACAAGAAATGAAGTGGATCGTGAGAAGGAAAAACAACTTACCAACATACTTGCTCCACAATACAGAGTCAACAATTTAATTCCTGCAACGAGCTATTTCAAGATATGTGACTTTCTAGATAAACAAAGTGCTGCGTGTCTCACCTACTTAGAGCAATAGGTAGGATATAAAAAATTAACAGGATAAGATTGTAATTAGGTAACTGGCCACGTGGGAGCTGACGGTGGTTTGTGAAGAAGGGGGAAGCACAGTCCCAAGGAAGACTATTAGTACAGCTGATTAATGACTAAGGGAAACGCTGAGTAACATTCTTGCTACAACAAAGCAGACCCATGGCAATGAAGAGCGCTAATGACCCAGAGCCCATAGGCACTATTGGCACAGAGGGGCACGTGGATACAAGGGGAATTGGACACCTTGAGACATGGAGAAGGGATTTACTTTAAACGCACAAGGAGAACCGTCTTCTATTCAAACAGGAGCAACAAAAAAATGCCCTCCTGAGTGGCGGAAGGAAAGAAAGACTTGTAAATATGGGCAATCACAGAACAACTACAAGTCATTAATGTTTTGAAGTAATAGGAAAGGATGCACTGGGCCAAACAGGGCCCACAGAGCCAGTTAGTACTAATGATGGCAAACCCTGTGAGCTCTCGTCTAGTGCACAGCGTATAACTTGCTCAGTTATTTCCACAAAAGACCGATTCACAGCAGAGCATGGCTATCAGGATGACCTACAGAATGAAAGCCTGTTTTAAGTGACAAGCAGAACCTGGCTTGTTTAACCTAACAAAAAACCCTAAACAACTAATACCTCAACATAGAGCTGGGGTTTAAACAGAGCGAGTTAAAGAAAAGATTAAGAGCTACTTAAATACAATGAGAATGTTGTCACAAGAACAAGTGAGGAGACCCTGGCCACAAATAAATGGCGGGTGCACATTAATAGAAATGTTTCTAACCATCACACGAAAGAGGTTGTGGAACGGCATCCCATTAAGAATGAAAAAAGGTGGAAAAAAAGGCCTCAGATCTCTATAGCTTTGGAATGAAGTTTGAGCAGTATTAAAATGGGATTATGAGATATGGTTAAAATATTAGCCTAAAGAGACTATCTTTTAAAGGATAATGAGTGAGAGATCGTAGAACCATAAAAGGCATCAAATGTGAGACAAGTTTGGATGAAATCAGGAAAAAAAAAATTTCTTTTTAAATTTCTTAGAGTTTGGACACCCTATACCCAATACCATCCAGAAAATACAAGTATCAACATTCAAAACCACAGTTCCTCTGTTTAATGCTTCTGCTTAATTAAGCAGATGCATTTGTCATCCTCCATAAAATCAGTACTTCGCAAACACTACAATATAAAAAATACCCAAACAGTTTTATTCAACTTTCCCTGATACTGCATGAAATTTCAAGTCCTTGAATTCTCTGGTTACAGCACAAAATGCATGAGGGAAATAAGGAAAGAAGCCCTTTCTTTTTCACTGACAGTACTACCCTCTGTGTAATACAGTAGTAGAAATAAACTGACATCTAAATAGGTATAAATTTATATGGAACCAATTAGATTCGTAACAAATTGAATTGAGACCAGTGGATGACATGCTTATTCTTCTTCGGAGATTTGATAACCTCTTCTGCTCAGCAAGGCTATTAAATCTCCTGATGTATGTCAATATAACTACTGAATCAGTTTAGTGCAAGAATGTTTTTTATGGCAGATGATTATAATTTTCTTGAATATTTCTTTTATAAAGCCAGCCAATTCTATGTCACTAAAAAGAACTTCTGAAGATTTTAGCTGAAGTAATCTTACATGTGCTATATTAAAGAAAAATATTTTTTCCATTACAGGTTTTAAATGAAAATGGGCTTTTCATACAAAAATGTTAGGTGCATTGTAAAATATTTCTTCAGAGACAAAAGCTGGGATGAAAAGATTTCAAACAGGCATAGCCATCACAGAAGTTTTTCTCTGTAACCGTGATACCACTTTTGATACAGGTTTTCAGTGTTTTAGCATTTCAAGAGCTTTCTAAAACCATTTGTATCAAACCTTGATGCCACATTTAGACCCTTAATCTCAATTCTTGCCAATGGTTATTAGTTTTTCTAGAGTTCCCTTCAAACTGATTAGCTATAAGAAAAACTCCTAAGAAAGAGAGTCCATTAATGCATTTTTTGGCACAGAAAAATGAGCAGGGTGGGCTTTTGGCTCTTTCTTTCCATCTCGTTTTGGCACATGCCCGTAACAGTGACCACGTACGTGACAGTTGACAGACGTTCTACCCTCTGCAAAGTCCTTATATTTATTCATGAATGAAGAAAAATCTAGCTCATAAGTGAATCTGGAGCACAGGAGGGAGTCTCTGTGGTTATACTCTCTCCCTCTTACCCACTGACTCTGCAGGACAGGGGAAGTCACAGCTTTTCCACACGCCAAATCTTCCTCCCCCGCTCTTCACACATCACTCCGCCACCAGCTATGCTCCACCATCCACAACTCAAGTCACGAACCCTAGCGTGCTCCTGCACTCTTTGAACCATCTAGTACGATTTAACTCGACACCCAGCTGACCCAGAGGAGAACACAGGGATTCCAGTTAAATACTGGCTTGGATGTTAAAATAGTTCCAATTCAAAGCTGAGAAGAGTAGCTCTGAAAACAGAAAACCAGTTAGCCATCCCTTGGGTGAGATGCTCTGCCCCTTGCCTGCTCCTTACATGGACAGAGAGACTGCCCAGCAGAGATGATCCTGCACACCTGCAGAGACAAGAAATCAGGGAAAGGAAAGCTGGAGGAAGTCTAGGGAGCACGTTTGAAGGCAACTACCAGATCTTACTCTCCCAGAACAGGAAAATCAGCGTTATGTCACAGATCCACTCCTACCCAAGACTTGTCATCCAAAATGAGTATCTGGAGGTAGGGTTATTTAAAACCTAGAAACAGTTTCCAACCATTACTGATGTTCCTCTTAGTGAAACCAGAAAAGCACTGCAAACGTAGCACTTATGATAATGAAGAGACTAACACTGAGTAATTCAGCTTCTTGTCTTGGTACTAGCCTGCGCACCAAGGCAATGCCCCATGCAGAACAGTTAGGAGCTTTAAGAGTAATTTTTAAGTAGCGAACAAATAAGTCTTTGTCCTCACGTACGGTATTTGGCAGTATGGTCATGGACATGCTGTGGGACTTGAGGTGGAAGATATCCACACCATTTCTGAGGAGGGTACTTCAGGATGGCTTCTCTGACAACTCAATAATTCCTCTCATTAAGATGGTTTGCAGTCACCCAACACCAAAACACCTCATCTAGATCTGAGGGTTTCCTTTACTTGCTTAGAAACAGGTTACTTTTTCCCCCAGCCCTGTGTCTGTAACAGCATCTGGAGCACTGTCATTTACGTTGTGTGATTTCACAGTCAATCTAACTCCATAATTCTTTATTGCCTACAGCCCATAAAAATAAATAGCAGCAACAGCAATTAATTAATGCGCTTTAAGCATGTTGCTAGCCTGCTGTTGTATGTAATCAGTATTCCACTTGCACTGCACAAATATAAAATGCGTCTCTACTTTCCTTGTTGGCAAATGAGCCTACTGAAAGTAGATTCATTTTTTAGCTGTGTGCTGGGCCTGAAAATCAGCTGTGTCCTGAGAGGCTCTGAAGATGCTATGCTTGCTGTGCTGCTGTACACTACGGCAGGTTGTAACAGTAAACGCACTGGTCTTGTTGTCATCCAAACTGTGACATTTTGCTTCCAGCCTGTCAGATAATCAAACATTTTTCTTATCAACCTGCAACTGCATGTATGAAGCCTATTTTTTTTTTCTCCCATTTGTTGCCTGAGGTAAGCAACCAAGTGTGAATCCAACACAGGAGAGAGAGGCAGAGACCCTGAAAATAAAAGAAGGAACAAAGACCCATTCATAAGATTGTTACAGAGAAAACAAGAAAAAGATCTTTGTTTGCTCAGAGCTAAATAAATTTTTTCTTCCTCAGCACTGCTGCTTTATGTCCATTTCTACTATTTTCCTCCACCTCTGAGATGGACGCTGGTGGCTAAGATCCCAAGAATGACATGTAGTATGTTGTTGACATAATTCTCTTCTGGCAGCTAAACTGCATATCTTCATGCACCATTGATGCAGTCAGGGAGCCCATTCTCCAAAATCCCATGATTATATATGGAACATTTCTCCTGGCCACTAGACCTGTGAGAAGCAATAGCAACCACCTGGCAAACTTCCACCGCTACAGCTTTGACTTAACTTCAAACTGATCTGCAATTAATTTGAAGCAGTCTAAGCCCGTCTCCAGAAGAGAACTGTCACCGTGACACTCATTCTGTTGGGTGCTCTGGTGCCGATGAGTCCAGGTAAGCATTTCACAAAGGTTTTGGGGAAGTCTTCCCCAGCTGAAGTTTGCTGACTATACAAAGTCTGCCTGGGAATATCATCTCACTTGCCCTCTTGGACAATTCACACCTGAAACTTCAGTCTATAGGTGAGGCAGCAGCAAGACAGAAGGAACCTTGTGATGGTATATAATCCAATCACCCTTCCTAGGCAGGACTGATTATATCCAAGTCTTTCCAAGCAGACGTCCTTGAAATCAAGAATACTCAAGCCTGTCAGTCACTGGCAATACTTTAGCTATAATATCTGAAATACCAGCTGTAACATCAAGGACTGGAATCTCATCTCATTTTGTTACGGTCCAGGTAAACAAAAATAGGAGTATGCAGCATCAGGAAAGACAGGGCAGACCTGCTGGCCCAGGAACTGCAGGAAAGCAGACAGTTCTGCCAAAGGAAAACCAGACCAACTTTCTAGAGTGGGTAAGATACAGAGAAGCGTGGGCTACATCTTATTCGTCTTACAACACTTCACCATGCATGTGTAGCATTGATAAAGCTATAAAGGATATAGCATACAGCACATGTACACAAGCTCTCAGCTAGACTGGCCATGATACCCATAAATTAATTTGTGGAGTACACACTTCAGTGCAGGTAACCCTTTAGAGATTCAGAATGCTCTTATGAGACTGACAAAACATTAACAACTCAGGTGTACTAATTAGAATGAAAGAGAGTTTGGGGAGTTTCCTGTGCACTATGTAACTTGACTCCTATAATTTATGGGAACTACACATCTAGTAATTTTTGCATTAGAAAGCGCACTCCATTTTCCATTTCCCTTCTGGAAAGTAGAATTGCCCAATAATTTAAAGACAGTGTCACAGCCCTATAAAAGTTCTCCTATAGTGTTAAGGGTGAGAGAGATCCTCACAGTATTACCTATGTGACTGTTCCAAGCCACCGAAACAATCCCCAGGAAAACTGGAAAAGTTGGCTGCTTTACATTGATTTATCATCTTAAGGAATCAATCTGGGTATTTAAAATTTACAAGCATGATGAAGAGATCTAAGAAACAGAGTAATGTGGTTTAATCCATTTTCAACCTAACAGCATCTTAAGTGCTTATGATAAAATACTGATGTCATTTGCCAGACTAATTAAAACAGTTTGCCTTTTTTTGGTTTTTTTTTTTTTTTTTTTTTTTTTTTTTTTTTTAAAAAAACATGTAAAGTGACAACATTAAATATTTTCTGATTTTTCATAATGATGCTTCGGGTGCCAGTTACAGGTTTGCAAATTAAGTCCTTGCTCTGACTATGCACAGATATGGCAGATGGTCTTGTGTTAATGAGTCGCAGAAAGCGGGCGGTGGAATAACACCACTGTGGCAGTGATGAATTTTATGCAACAACTCACTCTGCTCTCCATGCAGCCTTCACATCACCTTAGTGCCTCGGAACACCCAGTAACTACTCCATCGTGCTGGCTGTATCCCTGCTGTATCCCCATGTGAAAGAGCATGATACAGACAGAAAGTTCCCCTGCATAAAGGCATTCTTGCACTGACATTTTTTGCGTGGGGAAAAACTTTACCCTAAGAAGAAAACTTGAGTAATTCAAAAGAATTACAAGCTCTTCACGGGGGTGACACTATTAAATGTGGGCAGAAATTATGTATGCTCAGAAGCGCTTTATCTGAATAATAACTTTACTGCCTGCAAAGCTTGTGTTTCCATCCAAAATTTTATCTAACAAACATCAGGCATAATTTTCAAATGCATTCAGTTTTGTCCCGGTTCTACTTTGATTTCAACCAATGTGAGTTTTACTACTCTCCATTTATTTGGTGCCTTTGTCTAAACCTACCTCTGCATTCCCAGCAAGGTTAAGCACCTCTTCCAGTTAGCTCTTCCCAGTGAGGAACAAGCCCTCCACAATGCAAACATCTTCTGCACATGGCTTTATCTATAGTTTGGATTGTCCCCCAGAATTTTCAGCAATTACTTCTTTGAAAATCCTATCAATGTTTTTAATGAACATCTAATTTTCTAGCACAACTTATCAGACTTTGGACTAGAAGGATATAAATAAGGAGAAAAGAATAAAGAAAACTGGATTTGTCTGTTAGTAAGAAGGTAAAGCAGGGGTACCACGTAATATCCTGGGTATAAAGAGTAGACTAAGCAGAGTATAGCTTTACTATGCCCAAAAAACCTAAAACCCCAGGAACTTTGTGTCTTTCAATGAGATAAATCCAGTTGGAAACCAGAAATAACAGACGCTTGGCTTCCTGTGGTGGATGGATGGATGGACAGATAGATAGATAGACAGACAGATAGGTAAGCTTTATTGCGATGTTAGGAAGATATTCCTTTACCAATACTCTTAACTGTGGTTCCTCCCCTGTCCCTTTCCCACACCTTGCTAATATTATGTGAATTCATGAAAGATACTCTTAAAAAAATTCAACACTCTGGATGAAATATATGCCATGAAATAAAGCTTTCCGTAAAGTGCTGATGTGATTGGTACACAACCAAGACATGAGGGGTTGCAGAAATTTCTTCATGAATCCAAAGAAAGGCTGCAACTAACAAGGATGTGATCAAAACAATAGAAAAACTAACGAGTACTTTGTGATTATGAAAGTTCACTGATGGAAATTTTTTTTCATGCTTAAATTATTGAGTTGCTCTTAGAAAGTTAGTGATTAATGACTTCTAAAGCTAAAGTTTAAAAATCTCAAAACCACAATGTAGGACTACTGGCCACTGCATTAAATCCCTTTTTGCACAACCAAAAATGATTACAATTGTCATTATTATTATCATTATTTCAATGAAATAAAATATTAAGTTAAGGTGACATTGGTAAGTCAGCCCCAAGCCCACCACACCATCCAAGCCAGACTCAATACGAGAGTATTGCGTAGAAAGTGTAGTTTTTCCTATTATCCTGAGTTAATATGATTTGGGACTGCAAACTCCTCAAGTACCTGGGAAGCGATGGGCACGTTTCTGAGAGCACCTGATGAACACGAGCCCCTGGGCAGCATCCCCAGTGCCTAAGATACCACACATGCCATCAACTGCTTGGCCAAAAGTTGGGACTCAGAAATTTTACTAGTGAGCTTCCCATAAATGACTCCCATTCTGAAACGTGAAACCCTGTAGCTATGTCCAAACACGAGCCCCTCAGATTACACAGCATAGCTTTTAACATATCTATATCCTAGCAGACACTAGGATCTAACAAACAAATCACTCCTACTACCAAGTTACTTGATGTTTTTAACATTTTTACCAAATATTCTGTGTTAACCCTTCCTGTTAATATGGCTTCACAATAAATGATATAACTCTGGATTGTGTTGTGTGTTCTACTGAAAAAACGTTGTACAGTGACACATCCAGCCCAGGGCTTTTTCACAGTTCCCAGGAAAATGGAGTTCCACAAGAATCAGAAACACTGACCCACAGAACCACATACCCAATTCCAGCTGAAGATGTGGTATGTTCTAACAGGTTAATTAAACAAAGAGATGAAAATTCATGGGGAAAAAAGTATACTTGAAACTGCTAGCCGTGCTGCCATGGAAGACCGTGCATGCTGCATCCACAGCAAGACAGAAATCCAGGGAATTTTGATTAGGTGTAAAACAAGACGGACACACACATAGCAAAGCTGCTACAGCACAATGGTCATGTTTTTACATCTGTGGCTCAGACCGCAAGCTTGCTTCATTTCGTCAAGTTACGGTTCTTCTCACATACGAGTAATCTTGTACAAAGAACAGCTTTTTGCAGGACTGCATGGATTTTTCCCACTTAACTAGGATGGAGGCTGCAGGATTTTTGCATGCAAATTGATTTGCAAACATACTATGGATTGTCCATTATTTGGTCTGCTAGAGTGACTATATAAAACACTATAAAGTATAGCTTCTGATTTTATATAAAGCTATAGTAATCAAATTATTCAGACCACCTAAAAACACTGGGGTTTGATTCACACTTCCAATATTTCCTAAATACTGTATGTGACATAGGTTACCGTTACTTTGGAAATGTTGGGATGCTATCACATCACAGAAAAAGAAATAGTTGACAAACACTCCTAAACCAAGGTAACTTCTCTCTTTATGAAAGATCAAAGAGGCTACCCAGAACAGTATAATTGCAGCACCCACATCTCTCCTATCTACAATTCTACGTTCGTCTGTGTCTCTACTGGCTCACTAAATTAAGCTGTTGTAATCGAGCTCCAAGTGAGTATTTGCCTAATACCGCACTCTCTATGAGAAGCAGTCCTGACCTGACAGACACCCTCAGAATTAACTAGATAACACAATTTGTTTTAATTTGATAGTCTGAGTCGACAATATTTTATCACCTTTTGTCATGTTCCTTGGTCCTTTCATTAAAGCAGTAAGAAATAATAAAGAGAATTCACAAATGAGGGAATCAAAGCCCTTGAAGCCTAACAAATAAAATGTTTCTGTTATATTTCAAAGGCATCTGCTTCTATTATAACTAAAGCTGAATAAATGGGAGATACCTTAAAGTAAAGACTGAGTAAAAATTTGAAGTGAGACTAGATGGCATGTCCCCTACAGCTTTTTACTAGCAGATTAGATGTGCACCTTAACAAGAAATAATATATATGAATAGATACGAGTATAAACCTTATTTATAATGCCTATTAACCTCCATAAGTCCTCTTAAACTTTGATACTGAGTAAAACTAGCAGATGTTCACAGTATTGCTATAAAATTTTTTAATGTGGATGTACATCTCACCATCTTGAATAAGGACAAGAATCAGTCAGCACTTGATTATTTGATTTTTAAAACTTAGAAGCATTACCTAGGCAATTCAGGAAGAATTGGGTGGGAATGGGTGGCTCTATACTGACCTTCCCTGGGTTTGCACAGTTATATAATTTAATTGAAACACAAAAGGCACCTACGTACGTGCTTTTACCATTCTGAAACTCACAGTCCTCACAGGAATAATCAGACAGCAGTAAGGCAATATAGAAAACTACCTTTCTACCTTAAAAAAACAAAGCAATTCAATGTTTATGCCTCCCCAAACCTCGTAATTTATCCAATGCTAACAAATAAAGGGTTTCACATATCACACATATTCAAAAAGGAAAGTGTGACTTCTTCCAGTTGTAATATCATTTGTCACTGATCAAGTCATATAAACAGACCTCTAGACACCCTTTCAAGACATGGCAATTTGTACGTCTTCATGGGCTCTTTGTCAGTTTGTGGTCTCCATCATCATACATATGTAAATACTGGGAGAAGGAACATAATTTTCTGCAGTTTTACAAGTTTCTAAGGTTTTCTGATGAATGCTATCACGGAATCATGGAATTCCAGAGTTGGAAGGGACCTCTAGAGATCATCTAGTCCAACTCCCCTGCTAAAGCAGGATTGCCTAGAGCACATCCCTCAGGGCTGCATCCAGGCGGGGCTTGAAAGTCTCCAGAGAAGGTGACTCCACAACCTCCCTGGGCAGCCTGTTCCGGTGCTGTCACCCTCACCCTAGAGAAGTTTTTCCTCATATTTGATCGGAACTTCCTATGTTCCAGCTTGTGCCCGTTACCACTCGTGCTGTTACTGGGAACCACTGAAAAGAGTCTGTCTCCATCCTCCTTAAACCCACCCTTTAGATACTTGTAAACATTCATAAGGTCTCCCCTCAGCCTTCTCTTCTCCAGGCTAAAGAGTTCCAGCTCTCTCAGCCTTTCGTCATAAGGGAGATGCTCCAATCCCTCAATCATCTATGAGATGGTTTAACATGGAGGAAATCAACCTAAGCAGGCAGGCAGCAGGCAGCTTAGCGGGGCGATGCAGCCAGCCCACATGTGGGGATTATCTGTCCTGGGACTGTCCTGCGGCTGCGCTGGACGCTGGACACACAGCCCCTTTCGAGGCGCTATCTTCGGCAGATGACGTGAGAGGGGGAAAACTGCATCACTGAGTACCACCAAAATACATGCACCACAGGGAGAAGTCAACTGTAAGGTAAATATATTCCCAGGATCATCGCCCTGCCCATGCGCAACAGCCCAGTAGCATGACAAGAGAAGAGGTGCAGAACAGGGGTTGTGGCATGAACCTCTCCTCCAAGGCTGAAGGGAGGTAAGTGGTCAATTGACCAGGAGAACTGAGTACCATTTTTTTGCTAAATCCTAACACATTAACTATATTTTTTTCATCCCTTGATTTGAGCACATGATTAAAAACTCAAATCACATTTGCCTAACCTGATGTTTTCCCCTGTATGTTAGCTAGTGAAATGTACTTTCAGTGCTCTGCTCTGTTCCTAAGCTCTTCTCACGTAACAACGTGGTAAATCCACACTAGAAAGCAACTTATGCTTCTTAAGCAACAAATAAAACCCAGAAACAAAACAAAAACAGATACCAGAAGGATGCCAGCAAATTGATGGAAACCCTTGAGAAGTGATAAAAGGAATTACGGCACTTAAATAATGAGGAAGGAAAAAAATCCCAACCATGCGTGCAAACTTAGCACTTATCAAAATGATTAGTAAAGGTGAATATAAGTACTCCAAGAGCCCTGACACCAAGAAGCAGTTTAACCACGTGCCTCTGACACCACCTCCTGTGACAGCTGAGTCTGATGGGTGGCTGACAGACGCTACCCTGCTTCTTGCTCGTTAACGTAGTGATTTCTCTTCTCATTTTGTCCAAGGTCTGCCTGAAGTGAACAAACTCCTCCTTATCTCTTAGAGAGAGGTAGGGGCAATGCAGCTTCTACAGTACATTCATCATCATCTTCTGCATGGGGGTGGGAAAGAAAGCCTCCGCACTGCCTAAATTTGGCAGTGAATAGTTTCAGAATCCGCCTGCTGCATTTGCAGGTGACCTGGCAACTTCTAAAAGGAGATGCCCTATGAAAAGAAAATGTGGATGTATAATTGTGCCTGGTTCCTCCCCGTGGGACTTGTCAATGTTTTCTCATAGGAGATCTGTATAAAAGGGGGCTTGGATTTCATCAAGATAATTACATGGAGCACATATCAGTATGTTACTGAGACTTCATGCAGGAGACAAGACTCCTGAATAATAAATTAGCTGCTCTCTTCCTGAGTTAGGTCTGAAAAACTAGTCTGATAATAAAATTTGCCATAAGAACACATGGCTTTAAAAGAGTTCGAAAGATGTATGTACAGATATCTACAGGTGTATGTATGGAGTAAACCAAGTAATTACCCCCAAAAAACAGAAAAACACAGAGGGTCACACTGGGGTTCAAACATCACAGTCCAACACAAGAGAGTCGGAGAAGATGTGGCCACGGCCCACCCCATGGCATGCATTAGAAAGCTGGGAGAGGGATAATCTCTGAGTTTCTTCGTAAATGTTAATTCACTCCTAACCCCAACACTATGTTTCACTACCAGTTCTCTCAACCCGTTCTTCGTCAGGTCTCAACTCTATAGTAAACTCCACAGGTTTACATCCATTCAAATCACACTCTACTTTTAGGATTTAGGATGTTGACAGTCTCACAGTAAACAGTCATAGAGTTTATAGTAAATCCTTTCAGGCATAGATTGCATTGTGAAATATGTTTGTGAAGTTTCCAGGACCATGAAGTCACACACCCGGTGCTAATGCGTTACTCATAGGAACAGCTGTCACAAACACTTACCTTTGCAAACAAAGCACTTAATATGGAAATATTTGTTCTGAACTCTCAAAACTTCTCCTTTGCATGGGTTTCCACAGTTATTGCAGAGAATTGCAGTACTTGATGGTTTCTCCAGTTGGCTATGTACAGCCTGTGGTTGTGAAACTGCAAGGGAAGACAAAAGACAGAGCATTTTAAAGGTTGTCAGATGCACCTTCTGTAAGGCCTACAAATAATGACAACACCTGGGACAAAACAGGTCAAGCAGACAAACCAGTTTTAACTTCTGGTGTCGGCCAGCACATGAGAAAAAATCTGCTAAGGGAGATGAGCCAAGCTTCTCGTTTCATAACTTTCAGAGCTCATGCCTGCAAACATTTCAAACATAAACCAGAAGTGCTTATAAAGAATCCCCATGATCAAGTCTTGAGAGACTCTGTCTGAATTCCAAAAAAATGCTTTCTTGCATTTTCTCTTCAAGAAGCCAAAGACTATAGATAAAAGCTATTGGTTTTATCCAAAATACCTTTAATGGGACTTAGTAACTATTACACTGTGAGCTACTGATCTTTAAAGTCCAAGGTAATTGCCTTTTAAACTGATTTTAAGATAGAAATACACTTCTGTAGATGTTTTGAGTTCATACTTCTGAAACACTGACATCTCTGTAAACACCACGTTAATCTCATCATTAAACAAAGGTTGCTGTCATTTTGTAAGAAAACCATGATTTCAAGAGATTAGATTTATCTAGGTTAGTAAAATATTAAGTGAATTAAAAATTTGCTGCCATCTTGTGATGTAAATTAGAAACTGCATTTATTGGGCTGTTGACAATAAGAACATAAATTGGCATCACAATGTGTTATGTGGAACAGGTGAGATACGACCTTATTCTTGCAAGTCTGCTGCAATACTTGCATCAATTTTTTATCACAGTGCACTTAGGAGTCTAGAGAGCAAACACCAAAGCAGTTAATTGTAAAGAGGCTATACTATAACTCAATAGACATGGCTTTTTTCCTCTCTAAAGAACTAGTCATAGGAAAACATATCAAGCATTTTAAGTAAATTATGTATTTAATGATATTCTTCTTCTGTAATGTGGCATGTTTATTCTAAGGTCAGATTGCTTATTTCAAAGTGATTGAATTTTTTTAAATTTTAGCTTCAAATTTACCAATCAACCAGTCAAGATGGAGCAACCTCTCATAGGCTGATACACTAAGTATGAATGGGAATCAGATGTGTTTCCCTTCAGGGTTTGGCCACAGGATAACGCCACCACTGTGTAACCCTTCTCTTTCATCAACATTCAGAAAAACATTGGGAAATAATTTTTTTTGTATGAGACTGCTGTGAAACAATTAATAAATTTGTAAGAGGCTGGGTTAAACTCAGACTGGTAAAGGTCTTTAGTTTCTATTCCTATTGTAATATCAGAGTTTCCATTTCAGAAAAAAGTCTTCTGAAAGAAAAAAAAAAAAAAGAGAGGGGGGAAAAATTCACAAAATTGATTTTAATTAAAAAAAAGGCAAAACAAAACAAAATGACACAACAAAACAACAGTAATGTCTATACCTTCACCATAGGTAGGAAAGATATACAGAGGCAGTGATGGTACTGTCTCTATGAACACATACAATAACAAACAACACCAAAATCAGTAAGTGGGCATCATCCAGCTCTTGTTCTCTAATATCCGACCTTGCTGCTCTTCCTCCTTTATTCTCACCCTCATCCCCACCACTGGAACCCAGATGTGATACCTGAAAGGCCTTTCCACATCCACCGACTTTAAAGAGACAGTATTTCAATGAGATGCTGAGCCTCCCACTGAGTCTTCAAAGGGAGTTTAGGCAAGTTTTGCCCAAACCAGCGCTTCTGCTCCTGTAAGTAAAGTGTGTTGTTTTTTTTCCCAAGGAGGTATGTGGGATTGAGCTGCCCATAGCATTCTTCACCACCCATTTGCATTCTGCCTTGTCTGCTGAAATTACGCATTTTGGGATTGTCAAAAAAGTCCTGCTGAAGGCAATGTGAACTTTGGAGCTATTACTGAAGCCCTGGTTATAATTAAGTGCATCTCCAATAAAAACAACACAGCACGACAGGCAATTAGAAGTTTATAGAAAGGCAGATGCTCAAATTTACACAGAGCAAATAGCGCACACGGTTCAAGGGTCTGGCTTATTGTTGCAGGGGTGTGTTTTTATTCCTCAAAAGAAAACAGAGGAAACTCTGAACTTTGCAATATTTAACTCTTGACATGAGAATTTCTCTTTACTGTAACCTGCCCAAAACAAACTACCCACCCTGAAAAAAGAATCAACCCTGTAAGAAACCAAAACAGAGTATTTTCCTGAGTTACTAGAGTAGCTGCTAAAAGTTTGCAACTATGGATAAATGTTTGCTCCCTCCACAGTTACTAACAAGCACCAAATTTGTAGCATTTAATTTGGGCAAGATTTGACTTAGAAAGAGCTGACCACATCCAGAACATTTTGGCCTAAAAAGTTACATTTGAAATATAAAATTCTGATTGGTACGATTGAACATTTGCCCTTTTTTCCACGCTCGACTCCTCCCATGCCTAAAGGCTTTCTCAACAGCATCTCTCCAGAGGCAGCGGCGCCTGGCCAGTGCGGAGGCACAGGGACGTCTACGATCTTGTGCCCTGGTGCGTCCCACGGACAGGACAGTAACCTGGCCAAGGACTCCCAGCAGCAGCGCAGAGCCTGTGCTGGAGGGACCCAGGTGCACTACCAGAGAGCCCCGAGGGACCCCTCCCTGCCAAACATACCCCCTTTCCCTAAAGTGAAAATATTGTCACATTTCCAGAGAAAATTTTCTCTGGAAACTTCATTTTTCTGCTTGTTTTCTTGCACTTCACAGTGCCTTGATAAACTTGCTGCAAAGCAGCAGAAAACTGAAAATTGTTGCAACTTTTTTTTTTTTTTTTAATTGTGAAAATTGTTGCAAACTGATAATTGTTGCAAAATGGCAGAGAATAGAAAGTTTTGCTTTCCACAATGAATGTGGTGCTCAGTGTCCAGAGCCAAAGGGCAGGGGGAATTCACACATTTGCTTCTCTCCAGGTCTCTGGATCAAAGTTCAGAACTCAAAAAACCCAACAACTCCACGATCAAATAAATTAAAAAGGAAAAGATGTTGGAATTCTTCCACCCAATTCAGAATTTTTCCATTAACCTTCAAGCAACACAAATCATATTTAAAATATGCACGGTAGGAAGATGAGTAACTATTTTGCTTTTCTCTCAGTTCAGAACTAAGCTACTCAGTAGTTCAACAAGACCCCAGTGGGAAAACACTGCCTTTGGGCTCATTATAAAACTATGCTTCTGAAGACAGTTTTAAATACTTATTCTTTCATCTAGCACAATAAAATTATGTAATTAATGATACATTAGTTTAAGTTTAAATATTTTTAAATATACTGTGCTTTATGTTGAAATAGCAACTGCTGACACAATTTTGAAAAACTAACTCTATTAGTCAAAATTTTAACTTAAGATTTCAAATCATATTTAAGGAAATATTTTTACATGGTAATTTTTCAGCATTCTACTTTTATTCCATTATGTATCAAAACCAGTCTTTGAAGCAGCAGAAGATACAATAAACATTTTTAATGAGTGAAAAAGTGAATTACTGATGAATGTAACGATCTGAGATTACTCATCGGATCATAACTAACTAAAGAGCTCATTAAAAATTAAATGCTTACATTATACCCTGATTTGTAGAATTTAATGAAACTAGAAATTTCCTTCTTAACTTTAAATGATTTTTTTCTGAGCGGGAGTACAAATGAATGCCTGATTCTCCAAATTTCCTTTTCTCCCAGACCACATCCTGCTATAACAGAGGTGTCTCCACTAATCTTTAAATCCTAAAAAGATCTGACTGCACTCACTTTTTGACAAGGACAAAAAACAGCAAGAGATGAACTAGCAAACACTTTCCACAGCACTTCTTTGGTGTACAAGACCTGTCTGCTGGGGACATCACTGCCAATGCTCTTGCCAAACATGCAGTGCTCACATTTTTCTGATGTCAAGACTCAGCCTCTCTCCAACAGGCTACGCAGTACATAATTCTGCAGTTCTGGATAAAGTAGGGCTTATTGAAAGAGCAATGATTTGTTAAAAAAAAAAAAAAGTCAGATAAGATGCATTCCTCAGATTTACTTCTATACTGCTGGCTCGAAACGTATGGACTTGCTGCAAGTATCATGGGGAAGAGGGGACAGCGGTATCAGTCATTAGTAAAGCTGCATTACGCACCTTAGGGCAACTGTAAAGTGATGTTTTCGGTGTGCTTATAACTTTGCCAGACTTCAGCTGTTTACAGAGACATTATTCACACTTGGTGTTCTCAAGCTTGCTTATTCAGGGAAAATTTCAGATAAACAGTTTAAGCTTTTTACAAAGGTAAAAAAAAAAAAGGATAGGATAAAATATACTGGGTTTTAATGTTAAAAAGAAAGCATAGCACCTTGTTTTTGGAAGTACTTGGAGTAAAGGCTGAAACCTGACAGAGATGGACGTTGTGACAGCTACACTAGATCCATGAAAATCCACAATATGTTGGCCAAAAAACCACCCTTTGAATAAGCACAGTTCTTTCAGCATTGCTATACTAAGTAGGATTTCACAGCAGCGGGGACCAGGATGAGGTGCCAGGGATGAGGATGAGATTTGGCTGAGACAGGAGTGTTTTGGAAGCAGCACAAGACAAGCTGATGGTGGTGGCAGAAGGGAGAAGATTCGCAAGTCTCTGGTCATGCTCTGCTCCGGAGCCTGGGATGGAAAATGTCACCTTTTCTCTGCTGTGAGCAAACTGATGAGGGAAACCAAACCCTTGCAAAAGATCCCGTCCAGGACCGGTCCACGCAGAGGATGACAAACCCCTTTGCTATGAGGCTCTCTGACAGCCAAATGAGAGAAATCTTCATGGTAGATTACAGACCTGATGAAAAAACACATGGCCAGAAACTGCAGAATTCGACACAGTCCTAATGCTTTTTCCAGTTTGGTGCATTTTGTTTTAACTTAGCGTAAAACCCATAGAAGCCATTACTGAGCTTAGAAATGAAGTACTGAAAAGTTATGTGTCGTGCTTAAGAATATACATTCAATCTTAGATCAAACCTCAAATATGAAGTTCATTAATAAAGACTTCCATCTGGCCTTCTTCAATATATATGGACGCAAATAAGGCCACACATCATATTTACTCCATGTTATTTAACCCTGTTCTAAAAAAATGGGTTTATTAGATTTACTGCTCTTGGTGATTACAGAAGCCTGAAATGACGAAGGGCCAAATGACACAATTTAATATTGGAATCATAGAATGGTTTGGGTTGGAAGGGACCTTAAAGATCATCTAGTTCCAACCCCCCTGCCCCAGGAAGGGACACCTTCCACTAGACCAGGTTGCTCAAAGCCCCATCCAGCCTGGCCTTGAACACTTCCAGGGATGGGGCATCCACAACTTCCCTGGGCAACCTGTTCCAGTGCCTCACCACACTCACAGTAAAGAATTTCTTCCTAATATCTAATCTAAATCTACCCTCTTTCAGTTTAAAACTGTAACACCCCCATCCTATCACTACACTCCCTGATCAAAAGTCCCTCCCCATCTCTCCTGTACTTAAGGTACTTTTAGGTACTGGAAGGCTGCTATAAGGTTTCCCCAAAGCCTTCTCTTCTCCAGGCTAAACCACCCCAACTCTCCAGCCTGTCCTCATATGGGAGCTGTTCCAGCGCCCTGATCATCTTCATGGCGTTCCTCTGAACCCGTGCGAGCAGATCCATGTCTCCTTCTTATGCTGGGGGCCCCAGAGCTGAACTTTAGGTCTGACAGGTGCTTTCTGTTCTGTGATATTTCATATGGATATTTTAAAGAGTACTGTGAACTAAACTAGGGTGTAACTTCAATGGATAGACAACATTTATGTGAATAAATATTTTATTCCTAAAGAAAAAGTTTTTGAAATCCCCAAAATTACCTCTCAATCCAGGGAAAGTGCTAATTCCTCACCGAGGTTCCTGGATGGAATGTTTAGAACCAGAGCTTAAAGTCAACAGTAAAAGGAAAACCAAAAGGGTTGTGGGGGGTGTCACCTCCCCTATTCTTTTTTCGTTTTGTGTTTTTTCATCCTGTTGTTGAGGTTGGATTAAAAAAGTCCAAGCCTTTCATTTGAGACTCAGACAAATGTAATGTCATTTGCCTTCAAAAGCAACCCTCCATCAGAAGAAAAGCTACATCAGTTTTCTTTATCAACTATCAGCACTACTGGCTCCTCTATAAATTCACCAGAAACATCCCTTCTTCATTACCCATTACATTTGCTTCATGAGATGAAAACCTTTTGTTTCAGTAAAAAGATGTTAATATCAAAAATTACCAATATCAGCTGCTTAGTTCATAAAAATGTTCATTTTTTTTTTTCAACAGAGACATAGGCCACATTCCAACTCTGAACCAAAAATGCACAGCTCTGATAAAAGATATTATTCTACATGAAGGAATTAGCAGGAAATTATCTGTGTTGACACTGAAACCTTTCATCTACAGCTAAAGGTGGTGACTGAAAATCAAAATAAACAAATATGAGACCCAAATGCCTTTTACTCACTAAACTAAGCATTTGAGAAACAGGACAGAAGTATTGATTGTTGAAATGCTGTATCAAGCGATTTGGGGAGGGTGTGGTTCACAGCAGCCTGGAGGGGAATTAAATTTGCAATCTTCTCTGAGCAGGATTAAAGGAGAAGCAGATGAGCGCAGCAGCACCCCACCGGAATTAGAGATTGGAGTCCAAGTTGGTTTTTTGCCAAACCCTTCTTGTGTCGCCTCAGTCAAAACACTCAGGGTTGGATTTAAAAACACCCAGATGAAAGCAAAGAAAACAAGTATTTAACTGCCTCTAAATATCCCCATGAAGCGTTATTCCTGGGTTTTAAGTGCCAAAAGCTGACCCCTGCTCCCTCCCTGTGTCGTGTCTGTGTATAAAATACAGTGACCAGGAGTACTTGAGTGCCGGCGTGGGGGGAAGGATAATATATCACAGCAATAAGTAATACGGTAATACACGCGGTGTTCAGAGAACTCCATGGGTGTGAGCTATAAATTTACTCTAGATAAGAGGTTTGGTGGTGGGTGGTTTTTCTTTTTCCTAAGAACTGGCGGTTCATTACAAAGCCTTGTTGAGGGCCTGAGACCTCGATTGTCCTTTCCACAGAAAGGAGGAGAGAAAGGGTGATTGTGAAACTGGGACTCCAGAAGCTTTCCCCATCCATCCTTCCCACCACCCCGGGCAGCAGGGAAGAGCGATTCCCCTTCCCCAGCCCTGCCCGGGGTCCAGGCACCGTGGCAGGAGGGAGCACACGTGCCCAAAGGGGACAGGCAACAAACCTGCAACTGCATGTTAAGTATCTAGTGGTAACCTGTGTATTTCTCAATTAGCAGCTTGCGTTAAAAGCTGCTTCAAATGTGTTTGCATGCTTTATGGCTCCTTCTCATTAGAACACAATACCTTTTCCTTCCCTACAACTCACAACAAAGCAGAAGATCACAACGATAAAGGGAAAGCTAAAGAAGTTTTGCCTTAAACGTCCACATTAGGTAGTCCCTCAAACCCTCCAGCTGGCCATACAGAGGGACGAAGCGTCCCCATACCAGCACACACGAGCCCAGCAGGGATTTTCTGCACTGAGCGGATCCAGCCGCTCCCCCAGAAATGCTGGCTGCTCTCTGCAAGCCCTCTGCTGTGGGTCTTACAGCACAGCACTGCTACTGCTTCCCTCTTCAGTTCCTATACCATAAGACAGGCAATTCAGCAAATTCAATAAATCTTTTTGTCAGTGGGTCTCTATTTAATTGAACTCATTCATATAGTCCAAAAATATAAAATAACAAGGTCCAAGAATCACATTTCGTTTTGAATTCCATACCTGCGTCTACTACCTATAAAAAACAGCTTTTACAGTGCCTTTCCTTTGGCATTAAGGAAAGGATCGCACACCTTTTCCAGCACTTCCTATGCATCATAATCAAAACAGAAACCTATAGCTGATACAGGACAACAGGCAGACAGCACAACTGAAGCAACCTTCGCTTTTACTGCCAATTACAGAGTTTACAGGATCAGAGACGAAGGAGAGGCGTTATCCAGCAGCATGTGAATACAACCATGCCTAAGAGATGCAGCACAGCACAAGTGCTCAACACACAAGAGCTCCAAATCTCACCATATGCTCAGTGCAAAATTCATATCACATAAACAAGCCCAGCACGAGCTATCCTCCTGCCCTCGTTATTATAATAAAATATTTACCAAACCTAAAGGAAGTTAGTAAAAATCTCTGCTGAATTTTAGGGATGGTTACTGCAGCAATATAAAGGCTATTTTCGTATGGGTTTAGCAAGATTACAATGAGAAAAGATATAGAAAGAGCCCTCCAATAAATCCGCATAAAGCAATAGGTATTTTTTTTTCATTACAAGCTAATATAATTCTAAAATAAACTTAAATTAACAAAAATGAGGGAATTTTTCAAATTGAGCTGTCAGCTAAGTGCCAGTATCATGATAATTTCCCAATCATCATTCATATAATTAAAAGAATACGCAACATAATTTAAAATAAATCTTTAAGCATCTTCCTCCACTCTGCTGCGCTTCCACATAAACACAGAATAATTATTCTCACAACAGTATCAGCGATTCAGTTACTGCATCTCCGGATGAAAAACAAGTCACTTCAGGTCTAGGCTCTCCAAAATGTGGAGTTGTCACACTGTACCTGTATCTTCTGGCATTCCCATATTAATTCCCTTGGAGAGGGGAAACGCCACCAGAAGCACCGCTGCTGTGTGTCCAGCCAGTGCGAGGAGCTCCTTCGGAGCACCCGGGGAACAGGAGCTGGGACAGCGTGCCGGCACGGAGCGCTCCGACACCAGCGTGCCCAGGGGTCAGATGACTCCTGCAGCACCCACACACAGGCGGGAGGCCAGCCAACACCTCGCCGCCGGGTAAAAATAGCCTCCTGCAGAAGCCTAGATATTGTCACGTCCACAGGGTGGGCCACAGAGGGACCAGACACTGGACGTGGCCACCGACGGCTGTCTTCATGTGGGGTGATGTCACCTTCCACAGCCACTGCAGGGCAGTACTGGGCACCTGGGGAAAAAGGCTTAACGAAGGAAAACCTGCAAACTACCCGGTCATAAAATTAAAAATATGGGCTGAGGTAGCTGGGAAACCCCTCTAGCCATCCCCCCCAATCCAGGCAGTCCCTGTCCCCCTGGCGCAGGAGGGCACAGCACTGATTTTGGAAGGAGGTGCTGTAAGCATTTCTCTCTCCAAAAGGCAGTCAGTGAGATACCTGGCAGCCAAAAATCTCTCCCCGGATTGCTCATATGGAATTGGACTGCCTATCACTGCAATAACAGCGATGCGTTGAGCTATTTAAAGCAATACTTGCTTGCTCAGTTATCATGTGAATACTCCACGAGGATTAAAATCTGTAGCTCTTACTTGCTTTGGACTAAATTTGTATGAAGGCAGTAACGTGTGCATTGGAATGGGGACTGATGGCTTGGAGAACAAACTGGCTGAACCTGGAGTAAAGTGCTGGGCTAAGAACAGGATTACATCTTTTCATGATGCAGATTATTTTTTTCCCCTGCAGGCTTCATATTTTTTTTTTCCCCCGGCCTCCATTGCTCACCATCCTTTACCAGCCATGGCCTACTTGGTTACAAAGCAGGAAAGAAACAGTTTTTTTCTCTCTTTTGACAAACAGAAACTAGTCAGGGGTGTAAATGCGAAAACAGGTCTCCACAGCTTCTGATGCTGCTGAGGGAGGGCTGTGAAAGCAACACAGTTTGTGTAGCACCATGCACAAAAAGCACAGTGAGTTTACTCTGCTACACACGTTGAAGAATATTTTGCACTGAATCACATTGAAACCTACTGAACTGATCCAAGCTGCATGGAAGGCTGAGTCTCCATCGACTTCAACAGTCGATGCTGAACCATTTTGCAGGAAGTTCAATACCTTCTGATCCCCAACCAAAAACCAAACAATTTTTTTTTTTTTTAAACTTGATAATAATTGCTTTTTTTATTTGAAAAAGAAAAAAAAAAAAGGTTTATTTGTGTGGAATAAAGTGCAAATTTTGTGGCTTAATGAAACTCTTATGAATTTTTTTAAGCTCCTACCAGCTCACTATGGATGAATTTTTATAAACAATATATAAAGAGGGTGGAATGGGTGAGTGTTGAGGCTCTTCATTCTTTGTTTTTTTTTTTTTTTTTTTTTTTTTTAAGACAAAAAGCATCAATCTTTCAACAGCATCTATATGCAATTAAGTTTGAAAATATTTCATGATGAGAAGCCAGAAACAGCTGATAGTTCATAGATCTTACAGAAATACCCATCAACTATAGCAGAAATCAACAATTCCCCTGAGTTTCAGAATGTTTCCCTTCAGTTTCTTACACACAGAAAATATCTATACATTTTGTAACAGATATGAAAAAAAAACATTGCTTTGTTTGTCCAGTATTGAGCACTGGGAATGGAACGAGAATTTCTATAAGGCCAGCTGAGGAGCGCTGACTGCAGAAATCCATATGGTGACATCCCTGTCCTGGGCCATGCCAGACGTGGTCCTGGCTGACATGGCCTGAAGACCCAGAGAGCAGATCTGAAGGTTCTGCACATTGAATCAAAACTATGAATTATTCCATTTTCAAAAATTCTTGTATATGCACTATCTTGCAGCAACCGACTTTCGGCATTAAAACCTTATGGCAACATTTTGTTTTGTTCAATGCTGTCATGCTGTCTGCGTGAGGCCAAATCCGTCCCCGCACTCTTTTGGATCGTCACCAGCCACCCTGGCTGAGCTCTCCAGATATCTGCAGGATTTGGCCTACTTAGTTTTTCCCAGTGGCTACTTCAGCTTGGCAGAAACACAGAAGGCACTTTGCTAAATAGCAATGCTCTGAAGGAACGTAAATTAATAGGCAGGAAAAGCAAAAGAGCTTTCACTCTAACGCAGCCTTCCCTGCTGCTCACCAGGCTTTCTCCTTTTCAAGGCTAAATGCTATATAACCCACATTTTGACATTATACGATCATAACACAGTCACATAGCATACTAATTTGTATTTACAATTCTAGGTGTAATCCTTGAGCCTCCCCTGTGGTCTCAGCACTTGGCTAAGGCAAAGGAGAAATCGCACTCGAGGAGCTAGGAGGGTTTTGATGGCGTTGCTGTGAAACTCCGGCACCAGCCATGGGCTTAGACGGGCACAAAGCACAAGGTTATTGCACTTCATTAGCGTGATGGGCTGAGTCGGGCGAGCGTGACAAGGGACAGCAGCACAGGCGAGACAGCTCAGACACCACCTGCTGACACTCCTGCTGCAAATGATCCAGAAAGCAGTACTGCTTTAACCTGGTTTCTCAAATCAACACAAGCCAAACACCTGCAACTCCCTTGCTCTAAAAGTATTAACGGAACACTGCCCTTGCTATTGGAAAGGATTGAGGCACTTGGCTCCTCTAACAACTTCAAGTTGAAGTTCTGGTAGCCACAGCAATGCCCTCACCCATCCTCTGTTTCAGGTTTCCTTTCACCAAGGTTACATCATCGAGGTCAACGCCTTCCCTGATGTCTTTGCAAACAGCAGCCAGACAGCTTAGCAACGAATTTAGGCCACGCTGAAATGGATTAGTTGGCTGCAAACTCTTTATAGCCTATAGTACCATTGGTTCTAAATGGCATTTTTAAAAGATTTCAGATCCCTTCCTAATTAATTCATGGTTTTTTTCCTCTACTCGATTCCCTCTTCCCAGTAAAAGTGAATGTCAATAGTAACTGAAGGCAACGGTATAGAGTCAAACCCTGCTCCTTTCTCCCATGCTCACAGCACCTCACCAGACCCACACTGAGCTTTTTACGAAGCCTGTCTTTGAAAATGTTTAGAAACTATTATTTATTGTATGAAATATGGAAGAATGTAGATGTTTTTCCTCAGTACAAAATATGAATTACTTCCTAACCAATTATTTTTTTAAAATTCAGAGCTAAAACACCACCTGAGATTCAGGGATTTTGCAATACATGTTATGTACCTGCTCGCATACAGCAGTTCTCATGCTGCTCAGGGACTGCATGTTGGCTTAACTTTTAGGTTGCCCTGTGTGGAGTCAGGAGTTGGACTCAGTGACCCTCATGGGTCCCCTTCCAACTCAGGATCATCTATGATTCTATGTCCTTAGACTGTAAGTCACTCACTAAGCTTCTAACCAACTGCGTATATGACTGTTAAATAACAAATGGAGACTACGGAGTCCAGTCTCAATACAGATTAAGAAATTTACTTTTCATAAACAATCTGTAATTAATGAATTTTACTTTGAAAACGCTGAAAAAGACATGAAATCATATTTCACAGATTTTTCTCAGTATGCCTTAAGGTATCTTTCCTTCTAAGTCACAAAAACTGGCTGTAGGGCTGCTTTATGTTCTTTTTGACTTACAGTGGTTTTGATCCAGGTTAGTGTTTATCTGGATTTTCTATTGAGGGTAACATGATCCCAAACAAACAAACGCAGTAAAGTTAAGTATACCTCTGTGTGTAATGATACAGATTTTGCCAATGCTTGATCACTAGGACCAAAATAAAATTTAAAACCAGTTGTTTCCTTTTAATTATCATCATTTATTAACTGATCTGATGTATTCCGTAATGGTTGTGTTCAAAGTTGGCACTATTGCTGAACAGTCCTTGCCCTCAAACACTTATGATGCAAATAAAGAGGACGAACACATGGTAGAACTGAAAACAAACAATAAAAGGGTAAGGTTTAATGAGATAGAGTTGGATAAATGGTGTCTCTACAATTAAACCCATGTCTTCCAACTTTCTGCCCAGCATCTCTTGCGTCAATCCCATTCCTGCTGGGAATGGACTTGCAGAGTCACCCAACCATGTCCTCAGTGACCAGTCGTATTCTACCAAAACCAAACCTGCTCAGAAACAGCCTGAATTTAAACTTCTGGCTCTCAACCACCTCCATCCTTACATCCCCGCCTGAGAAAACATTTTTCATCACCTGCGCAGCAATGAGCCGTATGCACGGGCATCTTTAATTGAAACACACACACAAGCAAGTCAGAGAAAAATAACAATTTGTGGGCTCTTGTAGTACAAGGCACTGAAGGATAAGACACTGACAATGCTGCATATTTATGAAGCAGGAAAACTTAAAATGTGAGATCAGGCTGAGAATCCACTCTGTGCCCTGAATAATGGAGAGCAGGCAGCTGTGCTTGCTCCAGAGGTAAGTGGGTCATGAGTCCTTCTCTGCTCCCTGCTACCTCTCGGGAATAAAGAGCTTCCTTCAGCCCTGAAATTCATGATGACAGGCCTTGTCTGCTGGCCAGCAAGTCAGATGAATGAAACCAGAACTTCTCCTACTCCCATCTCCTTTCTCCCAAGGGGGACCTTTCTACAGCAGACCTAGGTTCAGACTGAAGGGTGGGTTTTCCCCTTTTACTCCCCCAGCTAGAATAAAAGCACCATCTATTATTCTTCAGAAAACTGTACACATGAAATAGTGAGCAGAAATCAAAAATCAAGCCTGCAAAGCCTTTAGCAGAGACTGTAAAATGGGAAAAAGTGGTATATCAAACCCATGAATAGGGTGCAAGAAAATCCTTGGAGGACTAAAAAAAACCCGAAAACCCTCTCTCATAACGAGATGACCGAGTACCGGCATGTCCATAAAGTGGTTTGCAGAGTGACACTGGTCAGAGGGTAAAGGGACACAGTCTGGTTAGCAGCAAAGTGACAATGAGAGCCACAGCGATGGTACCGCAGGGCACGCACCTTCAGAAATGAACCTGCTGCACAGGGAATCTGCTGACCTTAGAAAACCGATAGGGATGGCCGGTAACAAATGGACTAGCCACCAGGTAAGAAAAGCCCTGCTTACGTAGAGGTTATAGGCTGACCTGTGCCATTTAGTGCAGAAAAACTGCCATGTAATAAGGATAAGGAAAGCAATTAGCAAAAGGTATTAGTTTCTAAAAGGTCAGGCACTACAAGGGTCTAATCAGAGGAAGGAATTGAGAGCACGAGAGGGAAACTTAAACCGTCTGCTGAATACCTGGCGATGAGTTGGGAAAGCGAACAGGATAATGGGATGTATTGTATTAAGGGAAGGCACTCCGGCTGCAATAGAAACGGTACTGTAACAAGAACTACCGAGATAAAACCCAGAATCTGAGCCTGCCATTTTACAGGAGGGAAATTGAAGAAGCAGAACGAGGCAATAAATGTCAGTTGGTGCGGCCAAAAATTGTACGTAGTAGACATGGAAGTTAGAAAAGCTAATTTATATCCTTTAATATGGGAGGAATTCAACTACAACATTAATTTGACATTTAGGGGATCACAAATGGTGCAAGAAAGATGACAGGCATTGCAAAGACGCCTAGATAATTTTTGGGTATTTCTTCTGGGAGTAAATTAATGCACAAAGCAGGTTTTCAAAGATTTTTTTTTTTCCCTCTGTGGGCTGATGCCACATGCACACAAAAAGAGAAAGAGATCACTAAATATTAATTTACCATTGTTTTACATATAAAATTACCATTTAAATTGTCTGTATTTTTAATCAATGGAAATTTTGAGTGCTTAAATGGAGAACAGACTGAAGTATCAACTAAGCAATCAGATAGACTAAAAGATCTTCACTGCTTCACTCTCTTCTGGAAAGTTAAACAGACATTGCCATAATTCTGCAATCACAAGCTACCTATTGTGCAAGATTATCAAAGGATCATGTGGGTTGGGTGCTATTTGGAAAAAAGAATCAACCTGCTCTCTCATGTGTTGCAATTAATATACAGAAATTTAACTCTGGAGGTGTCTTATAAAGAAAAAACAAAAAAAAACCTTGAAAAAAATGGAAGCTTTTGAGAGTTGAGAGGCCTGGGACTAGGTTTAAGGAAAGACTCACGTGCCTGAGATGTCATACGTGTTGAGTCCAGTGCTGCAAGGCTGAAACCCCCTTTCTTAGCAGCCTTCTCACGCCTGCTCCTTCACACATCCAAAGGCAAAGCAAGCTGCTTTTTCACTTCTCATTTCCCAGCTGTCCCCAGAGGACCGCAAGAAAATGCCTTCAGCTTCCCCACCTTTTCCATACGTAGTGGATGGTAAAGCAGCTGTATGTGTTTGTTTAGAACTTTAAATCCTTTCTGCGAATGTGGGGTACTGAGTGCTCTTACCCAGTGTCACCTGATCTGAGGATCTTCCATTTGAAGAGCTACCTTCCTTGCTTTCCAAGACGACATGACTACAGAGATCTTTTAGGGACCTCAGCATATTTGTTGGAGGAAACACAAGAGACACTTCCCCCCCATGAGCCCGGGCTGCCTTGCTGCCACTGAGCCCATCTCTGACGTGTGGCACTTCCAGGACAGGCATGCATAGCAAACACACAGGCAGAAACCACTCTTTGCAAAAAATGGGCTACAGTCTCCTGATTAGGGCAATCTGAAAAAAAATGGCAAGGTGAGTTTAACCCTGATAGATCCAAAAGGGAACCACAGCTGCAAAATTCCACTTACTCAGAGGCTTGAGCAGCTGTGGGCCTAACCCCCAGCCTCTGCACAGACACCTCTGTTCAGGTTTTCAAAGGTGAGGAGAGAGATACTGAAATCAGGGTCAGGATCCAGACCGTGAATCCCAAGCGTAAAGCCCTGAACAAGAAACCTGCCCCAGAGGGGATTTCAGACATATCCTCATCTTCAGCTCTCCACATCCCGTGCACACGCGCCCGGCTCCCAGCGCTTTAATCCTTGCATTGAGCCCACAATGACCATGCCAGAAAACATTTTTCCACTCGCTTTCCAAATCCCATTCTCTATAAAGGGATGTAGCTGCAAAGCAGCAGGTCAGATCCAAAGCCTACTTAAACGCATTCATTTTGGTTGATGATAACCGAGGAATTTGTCAACAGCGTGGAGTGCTGTTTTGAAAGTAAAGATAAAAAAAGTCATCATTAGAAGGGTGGTACTGTTGGACTTCACCCTGTTCCCAGTGAAGCCTACTGGTAAAACTATTATTGATCTGGGTGGAAAACTTTCAACAGCACTAATTTCTGATCTCAGTTCAGCCAAGTTTTGATCTTGGCAATTTACTCATCACTGCCAGAAAGTTCAGCCTTTCCCCTCTTTGCCTAAGGTTACAATTTCTCATCAGTAATATCTGAAATGAAATTATGTCTCTGAGCTCACTTTAATACCAAGAAACAAAGAGGAAAGATTTTTTTTTTTCCTTGGAGTACATCTAAATTAAATGATATTCTTTATTGCTCCGTTCCAGCATAAGTAGCTCCAAAATCTTAAGAATCAATTAACAAAAACCCACGCTGGACTCTACGTCTATTACTGCTCCACAGCTCCCTGATAATCACTTCTAGCACCTCCACCAGTTATTCAAGCCCTGTTCCTGCCAGTTCCCTCATCTTTAGGGCATTAAGGTATAGAGAGCCATGATCCTAGACCAGAAACTGGCATTTTGGTGCTATTTCCCGTCCCCCCGGCTCCATAGCGGCAACTGGGCTGCACCCCTGCTCGCCATCACTCTTCATGCTGGTATTTGCTCCATCTGTGACATCAAATTGAGGAAGGGAACAAGCACATTCCCTGGCTCAGAAATGAACAAATGTTTGGAACTGGGGAAAAAAAAAAAAAAACAGTTTAGATGGAATTTCCATGGCTCATTTCTCTTTCCATTCCCTGATACAAACAGAATAATAATAACAATGCCTGCTTGTTATAGCAACACCAAAAAAGCAAAAGCAAGATAAAATAATGTAGAAAACAACAGTTCGTTGTGCTAGCCAAGCCACAATGAATCACCTCCGATCATTAATTAAATTATAATTTACAAACTTTCCACTAACGCTATATGAAATAGTGTTTCTAAAAGGATTACAAACAATAATTTAAAGACCTTTCCAAAGGTTCTTTCTTTTTTATGTTGCATTCTATGACATACAAAAGTGTCTTAGATAATTACTCTGAAATATAAAACTGAACTCCTGTTTTCATTTACTATGCTTAATTTGGCATTAAGAGGGGATTAGCTGCTGTTTTATTGCAATTATACAGTTACTTCAAATATATATAGGTATTGACATTACCGAAGTGCTGGTGCTAGAGTCACAGTACTTTAAATAGGTGCAAATTAGTTAACTTTGGTGAAATTGTCGCAGCATGAGAATTTCTTCTTAGATACAAATCTAATTGTGCTTCATCCCCATCAGATACATCAGCACGTTGCCTCCCTTTTCACATGCAGGCTACACAGTTTCTGCAATCAATTATCTTTCAACACCACACTCATAGGAGAAATGTGTTATATTCACACAAACACAACCCCAGAGCCTGGGGCCACTGTGCTACTTCTTGCACAGTTCTGCAACTAACATTTCTACTGTCGACAGATATATTTTTGAGCTATCTACACAACACGCTTTTTGACTGAGTTTTGGGTTGCTTAATTTGCAATCTGCCACCTTATTCAGACAGTGAACGAGTTTTATGTCAAACTGAGTATTTTGGTCTGAAGCTTTACATTCGCCTTTTGCAGACAGAAGGGCAAGAAGCAACATCATCTGATAAAATTGGGTCTGATTTACAAAAGAAAGATATCCCACACCATTTTTCCCAGGTAACATACAGAAATGCAATTCATGAAGGATGGATGAAAATGCAGTTCCAAATCACACCCTGGCCTCACTCCCCGGATTTGAACAACAGACGAATTATGTTCATTGTGCCGAGGTAACAATAGTGAGATACGTGCGCTGTGGGGGCAGGAGATGCTGGACGCTGCTAGTCCCCATCCAGCCTCTAATCCCAGGTCATTTTTGCATGGAGACCTTAATTTAGAGGAGGCGAGGGAAACTGGTGGCCAAGATCTTGTCCCAGTGCCATGTTCAGGGTGAGGCTGTGGTGCGCACAAACAGGAGCTGCCACAGTCTTCACATTGTCTGGATTTACTTATAGTCCAACTCATTGGAAAAGAAAAAAGAGCAGCAGGCTCAGGGGAGACCTCATCACAGTATCGCAGTATTTAAAGAGCAGCCACAAAGAGGATGGATGCTCCTCTCTTCACAACGAGCCACACAGAGAAGGCAAGAGACAACAGGTGCAAGTTGCACTATGAGAGATTTCATCTTGACATAAGAAATAAATTTCTGACAGTGAGAACAATTATTCCCTGGAACAATCTCCCCGAGGATGTGGTGGAGTCCCCATTGCTGGAAGTTTTCAAGATGTGATTGGAAAGGTTTCTAGATAACGTCATCTAGGCTCCCCTTCCCATGAAAGGTTGTGCCAAGTGACCTTTCCAGGTACCTTCCAACCTGACTTGTTCTATGGTTCTATGAATAAATGCCGCCCCGCGTGATGAAAAGCGTGATTCAGAAATTCATTTCTGTTCACCAAGGGGGGAAACTGTAAAATATGGTTGGAGAAAAGCACCAAAAAATGCTTTTCAAGTCAAAACACAAGAAAGCAAAGGAAACTGTTTTGAGGTACTTTCTTAATCTAAATTGGCTTTTAGTTTCACTGGGGCTGAACCTGGTAAGTCCTCACATTCCATGCAATAAAATGAATTAATCTAAAATTGTAGCCAAGGCCTAGTGAACACCAACTACCTTTGCAAGAGCATTAGAAAAACCTTTATTTTCCTCAAGAGGAGCCTTTATCTTTGTCCCTAACACAGAAAAGCCTAGAGAGTGGCTGCGACGCAGAGGCTGGCAGCCCCAATGCCCACCCCAGTGGGCAGATATGGGTCACTCCTCCTCCGCACAAGGCAAGGAAACGGGGATTTTCATCTGGCTGCAAGCTGCTCCAATCGCCAATAATCCTACCAAGTCAAGTCTTTAATAACAACCTACTAAGACAACAATTACATAGGACGCTATTACTAAGATGACAATTATGTAGGATGCTATTCCTTGACCTTTATCCCGCTGAAGCGGAGTCAGTCAGTCGGGCCATCTCCGACATCTCCAGCTGTCCTGGCTCATGGACTCTGCTTGTGACACTGCCTACATATTTTACCGCATCCCCTTCTTGCTCTACGCACGGCTCTCTGAGGCTGTGTCTGCAGCCCTTCCTCCTTAATTGTTTCCAGCTCCCTTCCACATTTCCACAAGGGATGACTGCTTATATATGGTTTTGGTCTATGCATTGACGACTGCTGTTCATCCAGTTGGCTTTATGTAGAAGCAGGATAAATTATGCATGGCCAAATCTGGGGGACCATGGGACACAGGGATGCCTCCCACAGGCAGCCAGCAAGGAGGCTGGGTGCCAGGCCCCAGTAAGCACACACACACCCCCCCCAGACCCCCCCCACAATTTAAGAAGACAGAACAGACTGCGGCCATCAAGTGCTGACCTCAGCCAGAGGACACTGCCCAGCAGCTGACTGACTTGCAGCCAGCCCCGTTTATCCCTCATTTCTCTCCATTTTCCCATCAATACTGCTACCTGACCCACCTTCATGCCTCCTTTTCCCACCTTCGATCCTTCTCACAGACATCTCCCTTCTCCTGGGTGCACAGTTTCTTCACGCTTTCTTTCCACCAGCCCTGGGGTTCCCCATGGAGCAGGAGGAGGAGAATCTGCCTTGCTGTTTTGCAGGGCTGCGAAACATGGGAGCTGGTTTTACTCCTCCCCCCTCAAAGGAGCATTGGGACACAATTGGGCCCTGCTCTAAAGTATGACACAAAAATACCAGTTTTAATGAGAAGCCCAACTTTAGTTTAATGCGACACACAGAAAGAGCAAGGGATCCATGCTATCACAGCACATTTCCAGTGCTTATTTCTAAAACAGAATATAAGCACAGATAATTCTCCTCCCAGTCCAAATACTCATAAAGTAAATGATGACTCAGATGGTAAATGCCCTTTCTATGGCATCCCGTTTCTCTCTATCATTTAGAGTGACAGCCCTGCTCTCACTGAATTAAAAAAGGACAATTCTGCTTTGTAATGAATGAAATCAACATTCACTCCAGTATGACTTGTTTTTCTGCACTGCTAAGCACTATTAGTATCTGTACTTCAAAACCTTTTGTTTTAATAGTGTTTCTGCAGGAACAGGCCTGAATTTCAAAAAGTTATTTTGTTTTTCAGGATACTCTCTTAAAACATGGACATGAACGTAGCACTAAGTGAGCTACCTAAGAAAAACAGACTAATAAAGTTAATCTGATCAAGCTGCAAGAAGTGAGTATCAATTTCATATTCAAAGCATGATATCTAACTCTGAAAAGACTGATGAGGTCCTCAGGGTGTGAAAAATGATAGGATGTGATTGAATTATCTGAGCAATACAGTTTCTTACATAAAAGCTAGAAAAAGGACACAGCAGGAGCTAACATGTTAAATAAGCAGAGAACTAGGAGCAATTCCTTAATGCAATCCAATCCTTACATTTCTAATAATTTTAGCTACAACTGTCACTGAGGCTGTGCAAAATGAGACATCTTCTGGAAGTGCTTCTCTCTGCTGATTAACCAACTTGCTTAAACAAGCCAGTGAGACGTTAGGTGCCAAAGGCATAAATCTCTAAGTTAGCCACCGTGACTTGCAGAAACCCTTAATTCAACCTAGCTTGCAGATTCAGTCATTCTAACAACATTTTTCATACTGTCAATCACAATCCAGACCCATCTTTCTAAGCTACTCCAATAGTAATACCTTCCTGTATCACTAGGCATTGGAAATTCCAGCACTATCTCAATTTTAGTCCCTCTTTTAACACTGAGCTGAAATAAGAGTTGAAAAGTCTGGCCTGAATTTCAGTCTGGAAGATGGGAATGATGTGCACTTATGCCCCAAGCCATACAGCTTGATGACCCTCATCATGTCACAGTTTCACCGTCTGACACGACGCTGCCAGCCTGAGGCAGACAGGTTTTAACACCATGCATTGTATCACTGATTTCATAATGACAATGCTTTCAGACAGTTTATAGTTCCAAAGTTTATATTTCCAAACTGTCTACGAGGAAGACTAGCATGGCATCTTTTCCAACGGCAATTGCAATCGTCTGAGGAACGAGTTTTTAGTTCTTCACTCTATGAAAACATGAGCTTTATACAAATAGAGAAATTGGGTGTAACTTCAGTCTCCCCTTGTTTACTAGGGTGAGAGTCATCTCATCTAACTCCAGGCATGCAAAAATTAGGAGTGGAGGGGGGGCACGGTGCAAGCCTGAGTGCATAACTGCTCACTCTGTCTTCTGTGCTTGTTTAAAATTTTTGTTGGGATTGTGAGTTTCTTTCATTTCCTATGCAAACCATGTCTGAATCTCCTACATCTCTGTCACTCAGCTGCCAGCTCTCCTGATCCTCCTCATCAATGCTGCTTGTGACTCCAGCGTGGGAGCCCTGTAAACATGTGAAAATCTTATCCTTCATTAGGAAAAGAAAAATACAGCTTTCCAACCCGCCAAAATTATTTGGAAATTGTGTATAATCATTTTAAACCAATATAATATTTTTTGCAAGTTAGATTTTCTAACAATTTGGTGAGGCTGGAAACCCTTCAGTATCAAGTTTTCAATCCATTCCTTCCGCAATGCACTGAAGTGCAGTAGAGTAGTTCTTTGTGCTATTTTCCCCTTTCAAGTAGCTCTACGTAATTTTGAACTTTTAAGTGTGAATTATTCCAATTAATGACTATGTAGTCTTTTTCTAGCTTCTTTCTTTGATTTTCCTCTGCAGATGTGAATCCATTAACAGTCTTTCATATTTTTGGATGCTCATATTAGTAGAGCATATACCAGTATGATCATCAACATAGAATGAAAAAAATATTAGTGCAGTATTTCAGCTGTATTGAACTAAATGGAAATATTCTATGTATAATAGATACCTATCTTGATGGGTTTGGTGGGTCACAACACTAGCTCTTGGGAGGAGGGATCATAATTACTTTGTATGTCTATAAGATGCCAACTTCTGTTTGCTGAAACACTACTGCCAATAGCAATACAAGTTTAATCAGAAGAAAGTAATTCCCAAGCAAAATCACTTAGACCATTGTGTATGAAACTTCACGCAAATATATTTTAGTCAAAGCAAAGGTACTTATAAGGGTTTAAGTATTGCTCTCGGGCAGGAATTAACAATATGTGGCACTGTAGAACAAAAATGAAACATCTTTCATCTCTAAACTTTAAAATTAGGCAACAGAAGGAAAAAAGTCTCTTTCTGAATAAGTATTCCCACAACGTTACACACTTTTATTTCCAGATTCTGATTATCCAAGTTCAGGATATAACCCAATATTAAATAAATGTGCGAACTGTGTCTTCAATATAGACTCATATCAAAACTTTACAGATTAAGGGAAAAAGAAAGAAAGAAAAAGAAAGCCACCTCTTTCAGAGGAAGTTCTATGAAACAATAGAAAACCTCTGCGTATAAACACCTGAGAACCACTGGCAAACACAGGTACCACCCTGAGAACAGAGAAGAACCACTAGGGGAAAGGCAAAACCCATCGATTACTAAACCCAATGGGAAGAGAAGAGCAACAGGTTCCCTGGAGTGGAGAAAGAGCTGAAACGAGTGTTTCTGAATCAGCAGATTGCCTCCTCTTCTTTGGCCATGCTATTCACAACAAAAATGGCCTTTCTTCATGTTCTTTTCTTATGAAAATGAAATTTTGCAAGGAATACCTGCATTTGTTGTCAGTTTTTCCACCTAATACATAATTCTTCCACCAAAGTAAGTGCTCAAAATGCTCGCAAAAAATTTACCAAAAAAACCGAGCAATACTGTGGCATTCTACGATTACTATCTATTATCTAAAAATCTAAGATTTTTTTATAAAATATTCTTTGGTCAAGATGGGGTCATGGAGGTTTTCTATACACATAGTAATAATATTATCTTCATTAATAAATACACCACTAGTATAGCCTCATTCAGTATGGCACTTGCAAAAGCAGCAGAATCTCTGCACCTCTAGCTCAAGAACATTTTCTGCTGTGTTTACAATTTGCTTATTTTAAGCCTCCATTTAACTTTCTTTCCAATTGCGGGTCAAATCTATCACTTAATTCACACCATCAGTCCAATCACCGACAGACTGCTAGCACCGTTATACCTATATAGATATAATCAATACTTATTTACAAATTGAGTGGGCCAATTCCAGCTGTGAGTTTCACTTAGCAGCAGGGAAGGGTAAAGGAAAATTGCTGTAAATCATCTCTTTGCCCTCCAGATGGGCAGCCTATGTGCCCGATGCTACAGCACTATAACAGCAGTCCCCTGAAGATCCTCTAGCAGTGACAGATTTCCCATCTCCATATTTGGAAATAATTGTTATTAATTAATCAATTAAATTATTATTAATTACCAGAAACTGGGATAAGAAGGAAAATAAACTAATTATAATCAACGTGAAAGCTACGGAGGCAGTTTTTCATTCATTCTGTATGTTCCGTTTTCAACCAGTGAGATTACATTTGTACAAAGTTAGAATTCTAACAATCACTTAAAAGTATATTCTTCTAATCACACAGTAAGATTAAATTATTTTACTTAAAGCACTGATCCAAAACTTTTCAGACACAACTCAGACCTACTCAAAGGCTTTAATGCTTATATGCTAATCCTAAACTCTGTTATGTATCAGTCCATTTATTAGTTGTATGATGAGGTACGGACATAATTAGAAAATGTAATAAAAGAAATTTTTCTTCTTAAAACTTGAAATTGTCCTAATCTTTAAAAAAGTTCTTTCAATATCTTTTCCAATCATTTTACAGCTCTTTTATACTAATGGGATTCTACCTCTCCTATCTAGGAATTCACTATACATTTTTCATTCACTCCATAAGAAAATAATGGTCCCAAGATTCAACTTTAAATCAAGACACTATCTTAAAACTGGCTTAGCTGTAGTAATGACACAGTAAATTAAAAAATAGAAGCTGGGTACTCTACTGTACAGAAAATCGGAAATGTATTGTCTTTATTCTCAGGTCAGATGTCTAAGAGATTAGATCTTTTAATTATGTCACAGAATGGGAAGGAGAAGCCTTGAATCCAGTCAGCTGTTCAGTTTATGACCTGCAGAATTAAATCTGACCCCTTACAAAGTACATCTAAGCATCATGAACACCCCGAGACATAGCTATGTTTTTAAAACAGTCACGTAACTCTCAGCTGGGATATCACTATGTTACAGGATAACTGAGTTTCCATTGAAATTGTACATGTCTGTATTTTTGAAAGTGCTGCATGAGAGTCCCAGAAGCATTGCCTTGCTGTCCTACTCCAGCTTTAAATATAATTTTAATCATGCCGACATCAAGTTTAGCACTCCCACATGCTATATTTAGAACTGCATAATAATTTAGGTTGGAAGGCACCTCTGGAGGTCAACTAATCCAGCCTCCCGCTCAGCACAGATCCCACTAGATCAGGTTGCTCAGGGCCTTGTCATGTCCAGATCTGAAAACCGTCAAGGATGGAAGGCCACCGCCTCCCTGGGCAACCTGCTCCAGTGCTTTATGACCTTCTTGGATATTTTGTTTCCCCTTATATCTAATCAGAACTTGCCATGTCACAAGCTGTCACTGTTGACTCTTGTTTTTTTGCCATGCATCTCTGAGAAGAGCCTGGCTCCATCTTCTCTACAGCCCACCATCAGGAACATGAAGAGAGAGATTACCTGCTCAAGCGGTTCCAGCGGAGGGCCACGAAAGTGATCATAGAATAGAATCATAGA
>VYZM01016435.1:540654-559429 GCA_013398915.1 Dromas ardeola | reverse complement strand
CAATTCTATGATTCTATAATGGTTAATTAGAAATTCTTGCCTTACCTTCTTGGTCCTCTGGAGTGATGACACCTCATATAGTAATAGGGAAAGGTGGTTTGCCTGGGTAGGATATTAGCAGATCTAGATTCCCTTGTCAATTCTACCAGCAATATCTGTCCTGCTCCAGGGCAAAAATTATCCCTCCTCAGCTTCACCCTCCCTAGTGTGGAGATGACAGTTATCTTTGCTTGGTGTCAGAAAGACATGTTCATTATTGCGCATAAAATGCTGTGAGATACTTGGCTTGTTATGTTTGCAGTGATTAAGTCGTCTTCTGTTTGGGCAGGTCCTACCTCGTTCAATAAGTAATGCTGATTGCATATGTCTCTGACTACCCGGAGTACTACTAGAGCAATAAGGCTAAAATAATAAGTGACTCCTATGTAGCACATAGCAGCGCACATCTATGGAGCTTTTTCATTTTACTCTAATGAGGATATGATTCGCATGATTCACTGCTCCTAGGAATGAAACATCTGAAACATAATACTTCTGTTTCTTGATAAGAGAGTATTATTCTGTTGCCACGGTGAAACAAAATATATGTAAAGTGATGTAAAAAATGTAAACATCTGGGGCATGCTAGACCTCACAGATTTCAGCCAAGCTCTCCTAATGTACTGTATAATATCAGAAAGTATTGTACTTGAGGCATTAGTTATTATTTTGACAGTGCATTGTTTTACTGCAAGTTTTCAGCAAAGCCAACAGAGTGTAAAATTCCAGGTTAAGTGCTTTAGTTAATCAATATGAAATCAACACTCATAAAACAGTGGAGTTCACTTGTTTAATGAAACAGTAGGGGCTGGGTTGGTGGTAGAGTTGGCATTAGTCACCTAGAAGGGAGAAAAGAAAAAAGGGCAAATTTCTCTGCCTCAAGTAGCATATCTCAGAGCAGTGCAACCACAACAAAGAAGCAGTCATGGGACCACCCTCTGCTATCATTCACCGTCATCAGAGGGCGGTCACATCCAGCCCTGAAGTTAGTGACCGTGGATAACAGACTTCTAGAAATCATGCAAAGTGAAACAGATTTGTTCTGTAGAATAAAAATGCCTGAGAAAAATGGATGAATTCTGGCATAGATATTTATTGTAGGCATTGCACGTTTAAGTCTTCTAATTGATGGTATGCAGTTGAAAACAGGAGTGTTCATAAAATTAGAGCTAAACTGTCACTTTCATTACTGCTCAAGTACTTGACAAAGACCATACACAAAAACTATTCTCCTATCACAAATGCAGTCACAGAATGAACAAAACACTTCTTGAAGTGGAATGTTAGGGGAAAGCTACTTGGAGACTAAACTCTTAATCTAATAGCAATCAGGTAATGGAATAGTATCCGTGGGGAATAATAGGACTGACTAACATGAACTGAGGAACTCTACAGATGGGGCTGGATTCCTGCTTGGTAAGATTCATTAAACAGTGGAAGAGTATCCAAAGGAAGGGCTGGAAGAGGTGAGCCATAAGGAGTCGCAGTAAAGGAAGTCTGATGGTCTTTGTGGCTTCAAACTTCTTGTATTAGATAAGATGGTGAGAAGCTGACAGAGCTAGAGAGAAGCATTCTAAAGCAAATATGTTAAAGAAAAGGGCAGGGGAGAACCTGGGAAAAGTTGAAATCTGCAGTAAAATTACATTGATTTTCATAAGAAGAGAATCTCAAGTCAGGAGTATTGCCATTTATAACCAGTGCTACATATATCAGAATAATATGAAAGAATAAAAAACAGAAGTGTTGTGTGGGGGTAAGTCACGGCAGTGGGAGTCATCGTGAAATGGTAATTTACCTTCTGTGTTCCTCTAACTTCTTCCACATTAAGCCTTTTCTGCTCCATATTTTGCTCATCTAACAACAGATGCCTTCAATGGCTGCTGTGAGTGACACTGTGAAGAAGGGAAAAACAAGCAGCCAAATTCTGCTATAGGAGAGAAATGGAGACAAAGAGAGAGAATAAAACCCCGTGTTGAAGCATAGCTAAAATGGATACTATGCACACGCACACACAGAGTGAGAGAATAGTCCTGATAACAAATATAAATCTGTACATTTGGAGGGGAAAGTGACCATAAACAGTTTTATTTTCTTTTTTAAAATATCACTTCCTTAGTCTAAATGCAACTGTGCTGAAAACATACAGGAGGGTTCATTAGAAGTTGGTTGGGTTTTTTTCTCCTGATGATGTAGATTATTAAAGTCCAATCTCTCTTCCCCTCTTTTTTTTTTCAAATATGATTTTGCATGAGAGCACAGAACAACGCATTTCCAAATAGTGTTCTTATCTCTACATTGTGTTATTATGCAAACTATAATCAAACTAGATGACAGTCCTCCAGACAAACCTTTAGTATTAAGAGCTTTCAAAGCTCCAGGGCAGATTGTTGTTCGTGGGATAGTTAATTAAATGGAAGCTGGATTTTATTACTTCATATAAACAACTAAGAACAGCTGGAATGATGTTGGTCCTCTGGCTTTTTTTCCTTTCTGTTTGACAAATATCGATTGAACTCATTGCCCCATGAAACAGAAAGTTTACTTATGGCGATGTCATCACTACAGAACAGTAGGTAGCTGTTGCTTTCTTCTGCTTCTGCCCTTTACCCATCACCAGGGTAGATGGGCACTTTGGGATAATTCAGGAAGCAGGAAATTCTTTTTCCTTCTTGAGCTCTTGGGGAGAGATCCCCTTTGGGTGTAGGGTTCAGCATCACCATGGGCCTGCCTGTTTTTCACGGGTTGCCACCAAGTATTTTTGTGGGCAAGGTATGTTTTGTGTGTGGTGCGAGAACGCCCAGGTGCAAAGGGATTTTCTGAGAGTCCTGGCCTTGCCATTCAGGGGCTGACCTGCCTTGTGACAGCGTGGGGACAGAAGCCCATCCTCGGGTGAAGCCGTGACCCCCCGATTGCCCGGAGCCGGGGCAGGGTGGTGGTGCTGCGGGCGCTGTCCGTGGTGCTGCGGGCGCTGTCCGTGGTGCTGCAGGCAACGCGCCCCGTCACCTCTCGCCAGGTGGAGAGCTCGGGGGAGGGAGACGTCTGGTGGTACTTGCCTCTTGGAAGGTGTTCAGACCCCAGCGCCATGGGATTGCAGAGAGACACTGTTTCTCCGTGGTGTTGTAGGAAAGTGTCACGGGTCAGGAAGCATTTTGCCCTGTTGCTGCAAAGACTCAAGCCTCAGCTGTCAGGTTTTCTTGGCAGCCCTCTTCTACACCAGGGCTAAATTGCATGCAGAACCCTGAGGGTATATAGTGACCCTGACTTCTAGCTGTTTACGTCTGCAGGGAACATTTCTAACACTAAATTTCTCCAGGACTCAACATTCAATCTGAAGATGTTTCTGGGAGCTAATTCTCACAGTCTATTCCAGCTTGGGGCATGTATTGGTATTGCACTCTACATCCGACATCCCTTCAGGGCTTGTGAGCAAAGGAGTAATACCAGTTTTTCTGGTGGGGATGGGAACTGTTCCATCTGATGGATATGCAAACCTGCCTTCATGCTTTTACATTTTAGTCCTTCCTTGCAAGAGGGACCTTTAGATCTAAGACATTCACATACCTTTTCCCAGGTTAGTCCTGACTTAGCTATAAAAAAAGAGTAAGCACACTTTACCCTGATATTCAGCACTGTTGCCTAAAATCACAGTTATAAATACATAAGGAAACTTCTAGCTGTGATATTTCTAAAGGTTTTGTCCCGTTTTTGTTTTTGTTTTTGTTTTTCTAGTGTTGTATATCCTGTCTATAGGAACTCTGAGGACAGCAACTATCTCTTACTGTAGTAAGGGTGATAACACACTAAGGCTTTGTTTCAGTGGTGGCTTTACAGAAGGATCTGTAATACAAATCTTAAATTCTATTGATGTCTGTCCAGACAACTAGGAGATGGTCAGACTTGTTCACCCAGTCCCTATTTTTCAGCAAAATTCTGCTTTCACATGCTCAATCAACAAATTCAACAAGAACGGCTCTTGGATCATCATAGCATTTAACTTCTCCCATGCTTATAAATTTACACCCACCACCCCCTCTCCCCAGGTTACCACCCCCCTCCCCCAAAAGCCCCTACACCAAAACCTAACATTAAAAAATTCAGGTCAGCATCTTTCTTGGTTATTAATTCTTGTGTGGGTTTCTCTGGCAAAGGAAATCTTAAGGGGGTGGGGATGTGGGGAATGAAGCTTGCTTGTATCAAGCCTCTGTGTAACAACCTTGCAGGAAAGCAAGAGCAGAGGAAGAAGACTCAGTGATTGTACTGATTGAAGTGCCTTGGGGCTGAAATGCTTTTATGGAATAACTCTGCTGACCCTGCTTTTCTCCCTACTTTGTAAATCAGCTGCTCTGAACAGGTGCAAAGATCAGCAACAGTGAAAGTTCATCGGGCAAATATTCAAGTGCTGTTTTAGTTGACCTGCACGGGCATTAGTGCACAAATCTTCCCATCAAAGAATGACAAAGAACACTAGAAACATCTTAGGACTTAGTCTCAGCTGTGCCCATGTGTGTGGATGTGTGTGTACATAAATTTTAATTCTATCTTTTGAACATTTTTAATGGGAATACTCTTGAAAAAGATGATAGGGGAGTATTTTCAAATAGGAGTGAGTGAAGTCCAAAGTCTAAATCTGCGTTGATGAAGGATGGAAAGGAACCTCCTGAAGCCAAAGCCCCATGCAAGCAATCATACCACATGCATGTGATAAATGGATCAAGCTTTCTGTTAAAAACAGGTGTTTTATCACCCATAATATATTGATTGTTCCAAAAGCCAGCACTGCCAAGGGGCAATTTGTTGCCCTCCCACTTAGAAGTGTTCTACTTTCCATCCTAAATTTGCCCATGGTGAATTTGTTCTTTCATTAGTATTGTTCCTTAGCTTAAATACATCTTTACCTGCCCTGGAGTTTACCATCCTCCCCAGTGTTTTTAAAGAATACAGTGCAATTCTGCTCTGGTGAATAGACACTTAGAGCAGGAAAAATTGTCCAGAAATTGTAACAAAGTAGAGGCAAATTTACCCTGGAATCTGTCACAAAGCAGTAGATTTTCTTTTCTTTGCACTTTCAAATGCACTGCCTCCTCGTTTGTATAGCCCTACAACTGAATTTACTCCATTCTAAGTCATAGTGAAAATGCTTATTGTTAGGTGACCTTGATCCTGTCTTTTATGATAAGTTTTTCCTCTGTGATGGTATCAAACTTCCTCCCATTCTCCCTGAGGTTTTCAAAGTTTCTCTGTGTATTGTGCAGTCATCCTGCATGTTGTCTCTGGTTCCAAACTTGGTGGTTCTATCAAATTCAGTCAGTGTGGTCCTGTATTTTGTGCTAACATAATAAAGCGAAAAGAGCTACCAAGATTGCTCAGTTCCAAGCAATGTTCTTGAGGAGCATGAACAGCTGCTGTCTTCTGGTCTAATTCCTTCGTAAATGTTGCAGTTCTTTGCCTACCACACAGTTCTTAGGATATTTCCTCTGGTATAGATGGTGGTTTCTCATACGCTACCACTCACATGTGTTACACAAACACCAACTGAGAAGAACTACTACATATACATATTAGATATTAGGACGAAGTTCTTTACAATGAGGGTGGTGAGACACTGGCCCAGGTTGCCCAGAGAGGGGGTGGAGGCCCCATCCCTGGAGACATTCAAGGCCAGGCTTGATGAGGTTCTGAGCAAGCTGATTTAGTTGAAGATGTCCCTGCTCACTGCAGGGGGGTTGGACTAGATGGCCTTTAAAGGTCCCTTCCAACCCAACACGTTCTATGATTCTATGATTCTATATCCCATGTTGAGAAAAATCAATAACACAGAGATGGAAGGTTAATTAGACAAAAGCTTCCCTTGATATCCCATTCTGTCTCCTCTCTCTGTCTTTCCTCTGTCCTTAGATCTAGTCTAAAGACTACCAAAAAACTGCTGTCAGACTAAAGGGCCTGCACTTTCTCATCATCCCCCTCCCCCGACTTTCTTATGATTAAGGACAGATGTCCCATTTGCTTTTCTTCAGACACAGGGTTGTGTTCTCATGCCATAAAGATAGGAAAAGCCCTTACTTCTCACCCAGCAGTTCCATGTGCCAGCTCTTGCAGAACCTGGCAGTGGGGATTGGCTAGCTCCTGACAGTATAAGTTTATTCACTTCTATGTTTGTCTTTTACCTTGTTGTGGTAATTGTGACTTGTCACCTTCATTGTCAGGAAACCACCTGTATTTTCCCTCAGTTTTTACACTGTTATCTTTATTTTAGCACAAGTTCTTTGTCATCTAAGGAACCAGTTCACTTTTCTCATCTCACTTTGCTCAGCAGACTAAGAATTTATAAATGTAAAATACAAATATTTTATATTTAGCATGCAACCTCAAGCACGTTTTGACTAAAACTCAAGCCTCTTCTTTATTCAACTTGTTAAGTTCCGCTTCAGCTGAAATGAATTATTTTAAACTAAATCCTGAGTTTATTGAAGTTTGGTACCTTGAATTTGAGAAAAGCAACAACAACAACAACGAGAAAACTCCAAGCACACCGAACAAAAGCATTAGTTGTAAACATGGTTTTTAGAGTTTAGAGGCTGTGATGTCCCAGTGTACAGCAGGAGCACACACCATGCCTTTCTATGATTAAATGAGGGGAGGGACAGACTGACCTGTCCTGAAATTGTAGTGTGATACACAACCTTGTTCCCTGACTGGTCATAAGAAGAATTTACTAAAAGAACCCCAGTTCTACTCATTCAAAATAGGCAAAGCATCTATTTTTGTTGTAGGGTCTGCAAGAACTGCTTGATCTGCCCTGCACGGAATATTCCTGGAAAAATGTGAAAGAATTTTTAAAGGAGTTCTGTGCTGCAAAGAAGTTGTGTTTGTTTTACAGAAAAATACACATATCAAATAAACAAGAACATAGAAAACTAATACCTGAAACTGTGAGACTTTAATGATGGAAGAAACTTTTTTGTCTGTTAAGCCTAAATAATAGAAGAGAGGGACTACTAGCTTAAGAAGTACCGTTGAGCTCTGCAAGCATAGCTGCTAGGATCAGATCTCATTCCTGGATCATGCTGTTTTAGTTAGGAACTACAGGGATGATTAGACATGCGCGTAAGGAACAGCGTTAGTGCTTACAGAGCTTTACCACTTCTTGAAAGTCACATAGCAGCTTACACTGTTTGTACTCAAAGTGTCTGTACAGAGTTGGACAGGTTAGCACAAGAGATCATGGAAGCTCAGCTGTGAAATGTTTTTTTGAAGTGTTGGTCTGGCTCTAGATATAACATTTTCCATTGACTCAAGGAAGACCAGGGTTTCAATTAGACACTAATCAGCATTCTTATGTGTGACACCCTTATACACTTGGAATGTCAAAACAGTTCTAATATGACAGTAATGCAGTTTCTGTGACCTTTTATCTTTTAATGAGAAAATTCCGTGTGTGAAATAGACTTATACTCAGTTCAAGAAGGACTTTGCCGTCTAGTTTAGGAAATTCTAAACAAAACGAATATTTGCAGTTTTAAAAGGAGGAAAGGGGATTTCTTTGGGGTAAAATGCTGAAATACCTTTCCTATTCAAATCCCTATTAAATATCACCTTTCCAGGTCTTGGCTGTAGAGCACAGTTGAACTGAAGAAATTTTCTGCCTGAAGCCAAAACAAACAGAAAATCACTAACAGAAATAAGGTGGGTGACTTCAAACAGAAGATGTACCAGTTACTGGTTTCAGGAGTGAAGAAAATACTTTTAAAGGTAAGAGTAAATGCAGGAAGATTGCTTGGTACATCTTGAAATAAAAGAAACTCTAAGGCTACTTACAGGTTTTTGTGACCTGTGCGTTAAAGTGAACTCAAAGGCTACTTTAGATGATATTTTGTTTGATTTTTTTTTCTCACATAGCAAAGTATAAACCTTTTTCTCATAGAAATAAAATGAAGATATTTATTGGATCTATTCTGCCGCTCTTGGGAATGAAATAGAAAAATCACTTAGTTAAAACTGTGATTTTCAATTATTATGTGTGCAGTGTTATTATTGTGAGGCTGCTTTCCTAGCATAAACCTTACAAATCCAGTAGGATGTGGGCAGTATGAAGGCCATTTATGTACGCTCCCTGTTCATTTTTCTGTGTCTTTTGGCTTACATTAGAGATCATGTCCAAAGCCTTCTGGAATCCTACTTCAGTAGGATTTAAGTCAGACCACACTTTTCTCCCACATTAAGTGAAACAATTGTATTTATAGGTTTTAGGAATTACTTTTGCAGTATACTGCTTATAACCAAATAGTACAGTTGCACAGGGTGGTGAAAGCAGTAGGAATCCCCTTTTTCCTTGCTTCTTTGCAACCTCTACCCTCAGGTCCCTCTCCTGTTCTGGATTTGTGTATGCAGAGATAAATAGGTACTGTATTCCTCTGAGTCCCATCCAGCTCAGATAGGTGAGGTTGGACTCAAAAGTGGGATATAACATCCCATTTCTTGTATGGGTCATGGGTAGGTTACTACAACCATGAGGTGAAGGACGGCACTCCCGAGCAATGTGGCTACATGCTTGTTCTCCCCTTGGCCTGGAATTATAGCCGTATTCCAGTCCATAGCATAATCTAATCATAAATGCAGGGGCACAGAGTCAGCACTTAACTAGGTTTGAAACGCCCATCCGTCATAAGTAGTTGTGGGAGAATCGCTCCAGTCTGAACAAGGGCGACACAAGATTAGCTTTTCTTATAAGATTAGGGAAAGGTTTATGACACAAATGAAATCTATTTGAACTTTTGGTTTATGTCAAATTACATCAAATCAAAAGATGGATATGGGTCTGCCCATAGCCTCATAGAAAATAAGGGGTTAATATTTCCTTAGAGTAGTCTAACAGATTAGGACATAAACTCTCCATTGAAGTTGTGTCTAAATCCCCCGAGTGCCTTGCAAAACCTAGCAATGTTCTCCGCTCTGAAATATTCAGAAGTTGTTAGGCTGTTCCATTTATATTTTTGTTTGCCTAACTGGTATAAATGGATGCAGTGGAGTTTCACTATTTTTCACCAGCTGAGGTCCTGGTCCCAGAAGCAGTTGAAATGGAGGAGGGTTAAGGAACAATTAGAGCAATAGGTAAGAGCTGGATGGGGACATCTGCTTAGAAGTGTGTTCTCTAAGCACCTATCCTGATTTTTTCGTTTCTAATGTCTGAATCAAACAAAGCAAGTATAGACTATTTTACAGACTGGTTAGCACTTGTCTGGTACAGAAAAGGTTAACAAACCTACTGCAGGAATGAAGAAATACCCCAAACATTTTTAGGCAGCTGCAAGATTAGCAGCAGTTTGCTGTAGTTCCCTGCAGGTGAACCCTTACAGCCAAGCTATTCGGATGCTAATATTTCCTTTGAGATGCTCGCATGTGTTTTCTTTTGAAGACGTGTAAACCCCACTGAAAATACTCACAATGGGTAAGCAAACATTGCACCACTATTGGAAAATAAATTTAAATAAAATAAGGTGCTCTGTGCTACATGCTAAATGCACATTTTTATTATCAACTGCATTCACCGGGTACGTAGCTGAGTCCCTCTAGTGGCATAAGCATTTATCTGGCTTCAGTATGTTATTAAAATTCTATTTTACAGCCACGTTATAGCAGCAAATTCACAGGTAGCTTTTTTGGACACTCTGAGGACTGTGGCAAAGTGAATCTTGGATTAGATACTGTGCAGGCTAGTGCTAATGAATGTAAATTGATTTTTAGCTGTGAGGGACAATTATAGATGCACTGGAAGGGGAAGGGAATTTTTGAAAGGACATTCAAGAACTAATTACTATCAGTAAGGAACACGCAAAGAGCAACGTAATACCCAGGACAGCCAATAGGGATAAAAGCTTATACACAAATCTGTCATGACCTCGTAGTGAAGACTGTTTAAAAACACTGGTCTCCACTTAGCTTGTAAATGCACATCACTCTCTTTCTCAATCATATCTCTCTCTCTGACACACACACACGCGCTCCTGGATTTGCAGAAGACAGACATCTAGGGCACTTCTTGGAATCCACTGGAAAATCATATGGGATTAAAAAACCAGAGCAGTAAGTACTCACTGCATTAAATGTTTATTAAGTGGCATGCTGTCAGAACCTAGATTTTACAGTAAATACAGGAGGACATTAATGGAAATTGGTTGTATTTGATTTTTCTTAGGAATTGCTGCAAGCTGCCTCTCAAGGATTACAACTTCACCTTTTGCTTTTACGGATGCTTGTTTACTATCCTTGTGGTAACCTCTGGACAGCCAGTAATCCATTCATTATCCACACTGATTGAGTGCAGGAGTAGTGCGCTGGTAACTACTTCACTCAGCTGTCGGCATAAGACAAAAGGAGGGAAATGATGAATTCGGACAATTTAACCTCCCAAAGCTTCCTCTCTGCGATTCATAGCAATGCCAGCAATCTATTCTCAGGGCTCCAGTTTGTTCAGACCTTCAAGCCACTCATCATCCCCTGCTACTCGCTAGTGGTTTTTATTGGTGTCATTGGGAATTACCTTCTCATTTATGTTATCTGCAAGACAAAAAAAATGCACAACGTCACCAACTTTCTGGTAGGCAATCTGGCTTTCTCAGACATGCTCATGTGTGCAACCTGTGTGCCCCTGACACTCGCGTATGCCTTTGAGCCCAGAGGATGGGTGTACGGGCGGTTCATGTGCTACTTTGTTTTCCTGATGCAACCCGTCACTGTGTTTGTGTCTGTCTTTACCTTGACTGTCATAGCTGTGGATAGGTACTATGCCATGGTGTACCCATTCCGCAGGAGGCTCACAATCCCTATTTGTGCTTATATCCTGGCTGCTATTTGGCTGCTGAGCTGTACCTTGGCTGCCCCAGCCTTGGTCCACACTTACCACGCAGAGTTCCCAGAACTGGACTTCTCCATCTGCGAGGAGTTTTGGTTCCACATGAAAAGAGATCGTTTAGCTTATGCCTACAGCACTCTCATCATCACCTACGTACTGCCTTTGGCTGTCATCTCCCTGTCCTACCTGAGAATCTCAGTTAAGCTGAAAAACCGTGTGGTCCCAGGCAACGTCACCCAGGGCCAAGCTGAGTGGGACCGAGCAAGGAGGAGAAAGACTTTTCGCTTGCTAGTCTTGGTGGTGGCAGCTTTTGGAGTCTGTTGGCTGCCTCTGCACATCTTCAACGTGATAAAGGACATAGACATCAGCTTGATTGACAAGCAGTACTTCAATTTCATCCAGCTGCTGTGCCACTGGTTTGCAATGATGTCTGCTTGTACCAATGCCTTCCTCTACGCCTGGCTCCATGACAGCTTCAGGGGGGAACTGAAGAAAATGTTTGCCTGGAGAAAGAAGAAAATTGGACCTACTACAAATTGCATTATGGCCAGTGTGGTGCTGTAAATGAGAGCTGGTGGGAGTGCACTTCCTTCGTACGGTAGCACTGTAAGTCTTTTCCACTATTAATTAGGCCTGATTCCTGACACTTGTCCTCAGGGCTCAATTATAACGACACAAGTCCTGTGTGTAGCTTCCCTGGCACCTCCACTCCTACTGGAGAAGGAGACGCAGACACCAAGTCCCAGAAATGTCTTTACTTCTTTGACAGGAGTTAGAGGCCAAGGAGGTGTTGGCACGATAAGATACCCTTATGTAAACTACAGGGATCCCTTCTATCTGTTTTGGATATAGCTGGCTGTACAGACATGGGATTTGGGGACAGGGAGAAGCAAGTATGAATATGAGACCTAAATATCTCAGTGAGGAAGTGCTTTGGATTGGGTAAAAATTAAATCTGCATATCTACCCAGAGACCAGTCCTTAGCGCAGGATCCAGGGTGGAGGACTGGCAATACTGCTGTGGTCCTCTTGGGTAAGGACCATGCTGAAGAATAGCCTAAGGCTCTCTGAAGTGCCCGTCCTGAGCAGCTGTCTCAGCTGTGGGCAGGAAACCAGGTTGGTAGGAGCTGCTCCGAGCCTCCCTCTGCCAGCTGAGTTGTGCTGGCAGCAGCAGCATGCAGGGGGCTCCCCGCTCCTGAGGGTGCGAGTGGTGTGTAGGGTGATGGTGTCAGCTCACCCGCGTTCCCTCCCAGTGCCTCTGTACCAGACAACCGGTTTGCGTGTGTGCCTGGGGACCCATGCATGGATGAGGACTGCAGTCCTTGGTGGGGCGTGCTGTGTCTGCCCTGCGTGGTTTCCTCCCTCACTGCCATTTTCTCCTTGCCACCGTCCAAGTGGATGGGATCACAGCCTTTGCAGCAGGGTTGCTCACCTGCCTGCCACGGTCAACTCCACCAGGCCGGAATCTGTGCTTTAGCTTTTTTGAACCCATTATCATCAAACCCAAACCACCTGTGTCTCGTGAACTTGCAGCACAGCATGTAGCAGGGTGAGATGCAGTATTGTGAGAGGGGAATAAAACCTGGATGATGTTATTTCTGTGAGGTGCAACTGCGATGCAGAGTGTGCGACAGCCTGTTTGGTGGTTTCGCTGATGCTGTCACCAAGGATGGACAGACTGGAAATATAATGTGTGGTGGAAACTCATCCAAATAGGGGGATATTAAAACATATCACCACTTTACTGACATTGAATGTGTTCCTGCCGTTGTCTCATGTAACCCCAATTTGCTGACCCTACCACAAGGCAGCTGCCAGAGGAGTGGACATTATCGTAGATTTGTCAGTGCTGAGATGTTTTCTGCTCATTCCTTGAGGAACTGATTTTGATGTGTGGCAATGCTGCCGTCAGCTTTGATCTCCAGAGACAGCCAGAGACTTTGACACTGTCCCCAGGAGCACTTCTGAAGGTGTCTGTTATGAGACAGCGGGTGGAAGGGGCTCTTGACATTGAGCCGTGTATGAGCATTGTGTGACCAGTCAAAGAAAGACCTGTCAAACTGAGCAGAGTGGCAAGTGCTCCCTTTTGAAGGAGTCTTTTGTGAAGAAACAATTTCCTTTGACATTCACCTTTCAATCAGATGAGGGAGTTAGAAGCTATAATCAACCTAATGGTTTCTAGTCTCTTCCTCCCTCTGTCTGAACTGAAAATATCCGAGATAATAGATAAGCATAAGGGAAAAAGTTCTAAAAGCAGACATTGTTTCTGAAGAGGTTTCTTCCAGCCTGTGGAGTCAGAATCTGGGATGGCACGAGGAACTGACTGAAACTGAGCTGAGATAGCTGGAAAAGCAGTACGATCCAGGGGCAGTTTTGGTCATTGTCACCAAGGGTATCTATCCGACCGCAACTGCCCATGGGCAGAATCTGTCCTGGTTTGCGGGTATGGGCTGCAAGGCAATGCACATAGATGAGGAGGGAGAGGGAAGAGAGAGAGAGGATGGTTTCTCTAGTTTGTAAATGTACTCCTACTGTGAATATTGTTTTGCTCATCAGTATTCAGTAAGCTAGTCTGGTTAAAAAAACACACAGCTGCGTATGCACACTCTGGAAAAAGCATTGGAAAAACATTTGAAATCCCTTCTCACAAATTTCCTTAGAATTTCAAGCTGTTCTGTTGCTTGTAATGAGGAACTGCATATTAGAAGCTGATTACAGAGACATCGAATCAAAGTCCTTTTAAAGCGGGTATTACTTGCATTCACTCTGTGATGAAGTGTATCTGCCTGCCTTAGCTTGATTTAAAGATTTGAATGATTTATTAAAAGGTGTTTTGCTTTTGCTGAATTTTAGGAAATTGTTTTTACTTCAAGCTCAATATAACAGCTAACTGGAATAACTGGTGATTTTGAAAAGGCAAAAAACTCTTCCAAACAAACCCAATAAATTTTATAAGCCTTTCAGCTTCTGTTTCAGGGCTTTTTTGAAGAGAACAGAGAGTAGGACACCGAGAGAGCACTGAAACAACATTGCAAATAGCAGCCTTAAATAACAACAAAATCCTGATTTTTAGAGATTTTTCTTCTATGGAATTACGTTACTTCAAGCTGTTAATTTATCAGTTTGTAAAGGCTAATTAGCATTGAGATGGCCCATAATGTTTACAATCTTACACACTGAATACGGACAGCGCTGTCATCCAGAGTGATCCAAAGCCCGGTGGAGTAACTGGGAAGGCTCTTGTTAACACAGCAGGCCTGGGATCATTTCCTTCTTACACATCAGGTTTTTACAGTAACGTGCCGGCACCGCAGTTTGGTTTGTTAGCGTTCTCTTGCATGTTAGTGACTGCAGATGGCTGCTGCAGAGAGCTGTACAAAGCAAACAAGAGGGATTTCTCTATTTTTTTTTTTTTTTTCGCTTGAGACAGAAATGAACGGCTGCTCAGAGCATATATGGTTCCCACAGTGACGGACGCACTGGGAATGTCTCGCTACCAGCAGCCCCTGGAGCTGCAGTTCCAGCAGTGCCAAGGAGGTTCTCAGGAGTGCCCAGCACGGCAGATACCCTTGTTTAAGTGCTGGTTTAACCTGTACATGCCTTGAATCTTTCAGGACTTGCATTTGCAGCAGAAAGCTCGGAGCCTGCCCCTTGCTTCAGGCCCTTCTCAGGACTAGGTTTTGCAGAGGCACCCTGAAATGATTTGCATTTCTCCAGCCCCGGGGACCTGAAGCTCCTTCTCTCTCCTCAGCAGCTCCCTTGGCCCACCTCAGTGGTCCTTCAAGGCCATTTTTCCAGGCTTTCCTTGCATGCTGCACAAAGGAGGTCCAACGCCAAGCCAGAGGGCTGGAGGACCCACAGGCTGATGGGGACCGAGGCACTCGCTCAGACCCACCTCTGAATCGAGCCCCAAGAATCTCTGCTCAATGTAATTACTGTTTTCTCTGATATCCAGACAAATAAACAATAATAAGACTTAGAGGCATGTTGGTGCGCTTCTTTAATCCAGTTATGCAAATAATTATATTCAAAGCCATCATGTGAAATGTGTTTGCTAATGTCCACCCCTCTCCAGGGAACTGCTGTGGTTCTCTGAGGGACCAGGGCTCATCACTACAGTCTTTTTGGTGGTATAATTTTTAATTACAGTTTAAGAAATCATTGCATGCTTTGATTTTGTAAAGTAGCCCGGGTCAAAACATGGTGAACCTATTAACTTCCCCTGCAAGGGTTTTATTTGTTGTTTCTTGCTTGCATTCGAATCCAAGGACTCGCACACTGCAGGACAGCTGCTCTGCAGGGATGGAGCAGGGTTTGCGTCTGAGCTGAGGTATGGCAGAATGCTATAGGCTCCTCATCTGCTGGGATTCCATTCCAGTTCTTTACATGTACCCAGAGACTTTCAGCAGGTAGAGACCCAGGTGTTCTGCATTTTACAGCAAAAAATATGTGCTATTTATGATGGCTCCTCAGACTGTTCCGAAATAACAGTCTCTGGTAAACACTCCTAGATGTACTATGGAGTTTGTACACATGCTCCGTGGTGGTGTTTGCAGGTAGATATCAAATGCGTTACCCAGCAATGGGTTATCAGAGCATGGTGCGTCTTGGGCTTTGGAAATGGAGGGCCTACTTACAACCACACTTACTCATTGTAAAAATTATTTTCAGAAGATTGTTTTGTTCCTGTATCATAGGAGAAGGCTCTGGGTAGACTTTATAGCAGCCTTCCAGTACTTAAAGGGAGCCTTCAAGAAGGATGGAGAAGGACTTTTTACAAGGGTGTGTAGCGGTAGGACAAGGGATAATGGCTTTAAAGTGAAATAGGGTAGATTTAGATTAGATAGTAGGAAGAAGTGTTTCACTATGAGTGTGGTGAGACAGGTTGCCCAGAGAAGTTGTGGATGACGCACCTCTGGAAGTGTTCAAGACCAGGCTGGATGGGGCTTTGAGCAACTTGGTCTAGTGGTTGATGTCCGTGCCCATGGCAGGGAGGTTGGACCTAGATGATCTTTAAGGTTCCTTCCAACCCAAACCATTCTATCATCTGGAAGATTTCACTGGGGCCAAGTCTCTACAGCTCAGATGGCTCTGCATATCTAAAATGTGGAGATTAATAGAGATATGGAAGGAGTTGATAGGGAGAGGCAGGGGAGAGCGAGATGTATTCACTTAAAGAGAAGAGCACAGGTTTATATAGCAGTAATCGCAGCTTCACAATTTGAAACTATTCTGTATAGCTGTTGGAAGGACTCACAGAGCATCGTCCTAGCAACTGCACTGTATTTCCAATGTTTATAGATGCAGAAATGCTTGATCAAACATAAGCTACTCCCTGTGGTCAAACGTGGGATTGGTATTAAAAGGCAATGTACGTATGAAACACATAAATAAGTAAATCAGTATTTGATCAGGAATTAAAAAACAGATTAGATAGTGAACAAAGGTCACTAAATGTGAAATCAGGCAACCAAAGAAAAACATGAGTTAATCGGACCTCAGTTAGGGTCAGTTAGAGTTGATCTTGCCCCCACCTTAAAAATGGCAGCTCAGAGCAGTGACCAAAGACTAACTTGTTTGTGCAATGCATTGCTTTAAATAAGTTTTCCTTATACTTGGATGAAGAAAACTGTGAGAGCCGTGTATGTAACATATTTGGGGAATGGCAATTTTTCTGGGATGGGCAAAAGCAGATCCTGCCGTAAGGCCATTGCTCACAGGAGCATGGTGAGTTCTTCCCAGCTGATAGATAGATTGGGATAAGCTGGTATTTTTCATACCAGCTGAACAACAGATGCTCTCTACAATTTTAATTAAGTGAATCTTGCTTGTTGAGGTGTCAATGGTGAGTTATAATTAGATGTCTAAGATTATGCAGGGTACAGATTTAAGCTGAAAATGGTACACCTGCAGCTGAGAAAAAAAATGCCAAATTGGACAGAACTGTACAATGCATCCATCAATCTGCCACCAGATAAGAAGAGGGCAGAGAGAGAAGCAACGTGTCGGTGCCTTTTCCATTTCTGCATGAAGAAATTTAATACAAATTTTTACCTCCCACCCACTCCTCTCACTGCCCACTATCTTTTTCTTTTCTCAGAAAAAAGAATTGCATTCCTCCTGCTTCCCCTGGAGAAAAGGTTGCTCAAGGGTCAAAGAAAACTTTTCTGCCTCATAGAAAGCATACAGAAACTGAGGAGGCTTTCTAAAGTGGAAATCTTCCTCTTCTCTCCTAAACTTCTTTCTGCAAGCAGAAATAGCCAGTTGTGCCTGACACACAGTCTGGGTATGCAACCATTAGCTGTGCAGATCTTGCAGCTGGCAGGAGCAAACCTGGCCTGTCTGCCACTTGGAGCACTGGCTTTTGTGGTTGCATCAAGTAAATACCCCTCCCCATACGCAGTGACCTCATTCTGGGTCAAAACCATCGCTAACTCTGGTCCTTTGTACCCACTTTCCCTCCACATCAAGAAGAGTTTGCTTTACTGAAAGTCCCAGAGAGCAACTGCGGATGCATGAAAGGTACCCTGCCCATATTAATGGGACCTTTCCTTCAGAAATCGTTACCAGACTCCCTGCTTCAAGAGCAGGTTTCAAGCACATTCTTACCCTGTTCAGATATAACGAAATGGGGCAGGCTTTCCCCAGGCTGATTTCAATCAAATTTTGTATATGTTTCTCTGCTCTCCCAGCCCTCCCCCAGACTTTTGAAACCATCGATCAACCAATCAGTAGAAGCAGGGGCCTCAAGGACGTTGAAATCTTAGTAGCTACCTGAAATTAGGAAGAATATCAGCATTTCCTTGGTGCTCCCCAGGGAAGCAAAAGACATCTTAGCGCTCTCTCCTTTAGGGACCCACCCAGGATTGCACAGGGGACGGTGTAAATGGTTCAGAACTAGTTACAAGGTGGCCAGGCTGCCTCCCTGGACAGGACAAAAAGTGAGGGGTTAAGGGTATGAAGCTCAAGTATATCTCACTGGGAGTTATGTCGCCTTGGGATCTAAAAATATACTCTCTTTGCCAAGAAGCTGATAGGACTGACTTTCTCGCCTGTTGTGGCTTACTTTCCCTTTCTACAGACTGCTTTGTTAATGAAGCTGGTAATCGATATAAATAATAAAGCACACACTCAGGAGCTCCCTGCTTTCTGTCTCCGGCCTGCTAGAAATCAATCTGAGACCACGGCTGTCTATTTGAAGCTGACTGGGCTCTCCATTCTTTACATCTTGTTTATGTTAATTATCATTGTAATTTCCTTGTGTTTTTTTCTCTGCAGGAAACACACAAAAGGAGATGATGGCTTTAATCCCTGCATCTACATTTCCTACAATTCCTACACTCCCATTAGGCGCTGGAGACGTTGCTTCAGCAGCTCGCAGGGCTGCAAAGAGAAGCTTGCTGCTTTCCACCGTAGCAATGAGATCTGCCTCTCCTGCCGAGCACAGTTCTTGGTTTCCAGATAAGATGCTGGAAAGGCAGCCTGTGGCTCCCAGCAGCAGGAGGGGGTTTTAGCGCTGCGGTCTGAGAGAGGCTGGTGATGTGCGCGGTGCTGAGGATCACTCCTACACAGCTCAGCATCCTGCCAGCAACATCCCCAACAGAGCGATGTGCTCGGCTGGAGGCAGCTGGTGCTCCTGTGAGGCCCGACAGCATGAGGTGTCATCACTCTGTCTTTGGTTTCTTAGCCACAGGCAGTTGAGTTCAGCTACCCCATCGCACCCACGACAAGACAGCCCAACGCTCTAGTGAAAATGTGACAGTCAAGCAACATGGTAGCTGTGATGCACTGTCACAGGTTGCCATCATTCACAGCGCAGGTTGGTGCCACCAATTGCATTTGGGAGTGGGAAGGCGAAGCAATGCACTGTATTGTAAAAAAAAAAAA
>VYZM01016435.1:428660-540571 GCA_013398915.1 Dromas ardeola | reverse complement strand
AAAAAAAAAAAAAAGCCTGTTTTGGGCCCGTGGAGGCAGGGCAAGAAAGAAAAAGAGAAAAAAAAAAAAGACTGTTTTTAGACTGCAAGCAAAAAATAACCATCCAGAGGCTAAATCTATAGTCACCCAGAGGCTGTTTCTGTACGAACGTAGGAGTTACTCATGTATTCTTGTACGTGCGGTCCCTCACTTGCAGCATGCCAGTTCAGTGCATTGGCTTTATTGCCTCTTCCCTCCCATCCGTCAGCTGTACAGTGAGCTTGAACAGGGGCAAGCCAGGTGTGCGCATGGACCAGTAGTGTGAGGTCCATGGATGCAGATCCGTTAGCTTACGGTCCAGAGACTGACGGGTTGAGGGTGGACCCACTAGTGAAAGGGTTTGTGTTTTTTTTTTATAAAAATAATGGAAAGGTTTGGCTTCTGAGGCAAGTGTTCGACCAACGCACTCCTCAGCAACTGGATGCGACTCTGGAGGAAGTAAGATGAAAATAATCCAAATATCATAGGCAAGAGTCAGCTATGAGCTCCATCACCAATTAGAAATTACTTTCTGAGTCACTATACACAGAGTATTTTGAATCATTAAGAAGACAAAACCTTCAACACTCAGCTTTGGAATGATTTCCCTTCAATTATTGGATCCTTTTAAAATTCAACACTTGTTGTCAATATGCATAACTTAAAAAAATTAAAAATAAATTTGAAACCATCTGAAGCACTAGACACAGCATATGGCAGACCTGTTTAATCTTAACAAGTTAATAATATTATCATTGTGAATCACTTCTTCATTAAAACATGTATTGATGTCTGTTGTATAAAATAATATTTATTTGTAAAAACCTTTTGTACCACCCATGCGATTGTCAGTTGTCACAGCTAATTCTAAATTGTTTTGATAGTACCTCCTCCTGGAAAATTGCCGCAAATTGAGTATAGACATGCAAATCATCACTGGTCAAACAAAGTTCTAGCAACATCACCAACAAAGTGCAGGAAAGCTTTTGAAGAGCTGTGTTTTGCTGTAGTTACAAGAAGATGGGTTTCTTTATTTTTGAGGCATTGTGGAAGGCACGGTTCCAAACACTTCTCACCTCCAAAAAGTTGTACACAGGGTCTGACAAGATCTGCATGCTTTCAGATTTTGTAACATTCTTCCTTATTGCTGCATGAAGAAATATATTTTCTCGTTAAACAATTTAAAACGGCACTATCCACCTGTAAATGCTGCTGACTAGGGGTAGGGTGAGGACATAAAAGACAGGCCAGACTTCGGAAGCGGAGATTAAAAAACAGACTGCCTACACCCTGAAGTCATTAAATTACTGGACTAAGGCAACTGTGCATTGAAAAGTTGTCTTTCAATCATTTATTGACAAGACTTACCTCCTCCTCCCACATATTTTAAGGAAAAATCCTTGAATTTCAGGCTACTAGTTTTCATGCAGAGGCATCTCCCTTCGGCCCAGTATGAGGCACCCGAGCTGAGAGATGCAGGGTTAAAAACACATCTTCACTTTGCATCCTCAGTGGTGGCTGTCAGCTAGTTCAGCTCAGAGAGCAACTTATTCTGCACATGAGCATCCAACACTTTGGGTAAAACCTTCTCCCAGTGCATTGTACAAACAATCTGCCTGGGGTGCTGTCAATGCTCCTACGTATTCACCTGGTCTGATAAAGTTTAAATCTGATTTGTGAGTTTATTCCAGATTTGCTTTCCAAGGATTTAAACAGAAGCAGTAAAGTAACCAAGAGCCCCAAGTTAAATATCTTTTCTATACATGTGAAATTTATTATCATTTCACTCATTATCAAGTGAAAAAACAAAACACAACAGCAAACCAAAACCCCCCCCAAACGCTCAAGCCCCCAACACGTTAAAGGAATGGAATAACATAAAAAATAAGTCATTCTTAAAATGCTTTGACTCCTGGGTGATTAGGTAACTTTTAAAAGGGGTAGAAGGTGTTTTAATCTTTGCCCACCACTGAACAAGGTATATGCAAGTGAAATATTTGGTTGCTTTCTACACCATTATGCGTTTGCTGAGTGATCAGAAAAGCACAAAAGATTTGAGGGCAAGAGGAAAAGGCACAGGATTTTTAGTGCTGAAATGAAGTAGCTGGATGAGCTGGATCTGCAATATGTTCAGCAAACACAGCCGAATTTACAGAGCTAGCTATGCTGGAAATAGAGATAATTAGGCAAGCACTTTTATTCCCAGTTCTAACATGAGGTATTTGAAAATAGGGGTGGAAGGTGGGTTGGGAGAAGGCCAGGCTCGTACAAGAATAGTCTTAAAATTTTTGACATTAGTGAATAAAAGCTAAATGGAAAGTGTCAGTACAGCTTTCTAAATCTGAAGCTACTCACATTCAGATATTGAGACTGGAGGACATGGATAAAAGCGATGATAACATTTTTGCAATACACTTATCTAAAAATAGTTGCAAGAATAGCAAGCCCTCCCGTTTATCCAAAATTGCAGATGTTTGAAACATGGATTTCACCTTTTATTGCAGGAAGTCTAACCTTTGAATAGAGATAATTGTCTCTGTATTATTTCTTCTTAGACGGAGCCCAGAGACTTAACCAAGCTACTATGATTTTCTGCTGTAGATAACAGTTCCGAAGTTAGCTTTGAGGTGTATCTTCACAAGATTTTAATTTAGCATTCACAGCATAACCAAAGGATAGAAACCAGCAGGTCATGTAAGTAGAAACCCTTGCTAATGCCCGGTTTACAGTAACTAAACATTTTTAAAACCAAAAGAAATGACAGAGGACTATTGGAAGCTTTGAAGTACTCTGTTTAATCTTTGCATAGCTAGAGGTGTTTTCTGTGAAACCACAACTCTTGTGACCTGGAATTTGTGCCTTCCGCATTTGGTCCGGGCAGCCCCAGAGCACTGGTGTTTCCAGGGAGAGCAATACTCTTCTAGAAAATATTGTATCCTTTTGAGCTGGATACTGCCACTTTTAATCACTGTGACACGTTTCAGTAACTGCTGAAACACGACAAGGAAGACATTACTTACAACAAGATATGGAGGAGTCTAGCTATGCAGAAGTATGCTAATTTCTTTTATTAATGGCTAAGAATCCAACAGATACCTATTATCCACTGAATCTCATTCCTGTACATGTATTTCCCAGTAAGTGCTAATTAGCCATTTGAGAATCCAGCAGAGTGAAATAGTTTCGTTTAGCTCAGAACAAGCAGCAGTGTGGATAAGCTGTAACTGAAAGCTGTGTCACACCTGAAAAGAAGAGAGAAGCCCAAAATGAACCTATGATGCCTCTATGATTCAGAGCACTTAAGCACTGTGATGTGCCTGGTTTTTAATATCTTCTTCTGAAATATATTTGCACAAACGGTCTGAACAGAAGAGGTGCAAATAAAAGTTACTTCTCAATGACTACATGGAGTATCACCAGCTGTAGTCACACTTTAGGCTGCTCTCAGGTACCGAGAAGCTTAGTCCCACCTCCACCCTTGATTTCAGATCAGGAGAACAGGAATTTTACAAGAGGTCTCTACCTTTCCTTTCTCTTGCTCTACGCTAGTAGAAGGAAAATAGAATACAAGTGAACTTCCAACCTTTTAGTTTCCTGTTCTATAATATTGCTAATATTGCTGAGGGGGTTTATGTTGTGTTTGGGTTTGTTGGGGTTTTTTTGTTTGGTTGGTTTTTTCCTGCAGAAGATAGCAGCCCTCAGGATGCAGCAATATCCCCCTCAATGCACATTGTTCGGTTTCTAATAAATGGGTGAGACCAAGATCTGAGATATCTTCTCCTAACAGCTATAGCAGATACAAGATTGGACTCGATGAGGCACAAACCATGAAGCAGAGCATAAGCATATATAATTATCCTAACCCAGAGCAGAAACAAAACTCTAAATCAAAGCTAGTCAGTATATCAAGTACCATCTCTTCACAAGAAACTAATATCAACTTCCTTTCAACATGCAGCATTAAAGCATTTAATAAAATGGCTACATCTTTACTCACCAAAGCATCTTCATAAGTTACTCTTTGTTTCCCTGGAACCTGCTAATCAGCTGTTTTCTCACTAGTTCTTTCTACATTAGAGAAACAAATCCTGTTCTCCCTACCCCCCAGCAAACCTTACATCCTGTTTCCTAGGACTCATCTTCTTGATGAACGTGGTGTCCTCCCACCACCATCAGTGGGCCCTCCAGCACCTGCCCCAGCCCAGCAGGCAGAGCCTTTAAATAGGGCACACAGAGACCCCACAGAAACACTGGCAGTGTTGCTGGAGGCTGGGTTGGATGGGAGTGATCCATAGATAGTTCTAGCTTACTAAGCAACAAGTTTAACAAGGTTGTGTTGTTAGTAGATACTATTACATGAAGCTGGGTAGAGCCCACATATGCAAGAGGGCGATTAGTATAACTATCTGACACTAATAGAGAAACCTATTAAAATAAAAAAAAAAAAACACCCTACCTCCTAATGTGTTAAGAAAATAAAAACTGAAGAGAATGAATGAAAATTTATTAAAAAGATTCAGGAGGGCATGAAGGAATTGAGGTTCCACTTAATTGTAGACCTCCCAGTTCTACTGGAGTACAAAAATGCTGTCCCCAAGTTGCTATATTCTTTCTAAGAAACTTTATCTTCTAATTTTAATCGCTGTCTGTTCTTACAGGAGATACTGATAGCCACTCTTTTCGGTGCCTGCTGATCCTGGGGCTGTCTGGAGGAAGGAGGAGGATGGATCAGTATGATCAGTACCAAGCTAGGCTCGTTCCTGCTTAAAACTGGCTTTTGCTCTGGAGTCTGTGCCAGCAAGAAGCAAGTGCTCAGTTTAACTCTAGTGCTAACATTAGGTGTTAGCTTCCTTTTTAGCCAGTACAGTGAATATAAGACCAATGACCTCTTGGCAGCAAGCAACAGTAGGACATAGCTGGTGAGAAGCAAGACCCCCAGGTCTGCAGCGCTGTTTCTCCTTCACTGGTGATCCGCACAGGGGTTTGTGTACGGCCAGCAGGCTTTGGCACGTGCCTGTTCCTACAGCTCTTCTCACTACTTGGGCAACTGAAAATCTGGCTGTGTCAACTAAACATCAAGCACCCTGTTGTGCTGGTTACTGGAGCTGTCTGGCCTGGCCTGAGCTGCATTCTCGGTGGTACCTTGTTGTCCAAGAGCGGTGTGAGTCGCTTCACCTACTCATTGCCAGCCAGCAAGGGCTGAGCCTCCGTTGCTGGAGACCAGCCTTACTCTGAGGAGACCTGCTCCCACCATACATGCCCCCTCTCCTCCCAGCACAATCACACGCCTGACACCAGGTGTGACCAGTTATTCCACACAGACACTTGGCCTTTCATCATCTCAGCATGGCACTAGAGAAGGTCTCCGGGAAGGAGCAGAAATGTTGGTCTCGGGGTTGTTGACACAGCATTTACTTACAAAAATACAAGAAGACTTTCCTGTCTGGTTTCCTTTACCCTGGGGGGTGGGCAGAGTTGTGACAACACGTTCACTGTGCATCCAGCTTTTGTGATGGTCTTTTTTTACAGACCATCCCCGCAATCCCAGGCTGTTACAGTGTTGACTTCCAGGTGGTAGCCTTGGACCTGTGCACCATACAAATTCATAGGGATGTCTTCCTCTGGAATACTGGGCCAGGGCATGAGCCTTTTCACGGACTTCAGATTTCATCCTCATTGTTTTATTAACCCCCTTTTTGTTCCAAATGGTTCTCTTGCTGCCATTGATATTATCTCATCTATTTCCTCATTCACTAGCCACTTAAAATGGGCAATTTGAACATCACCTTAACTTCAGATTATGTGGCATGTCTTCTGTTTGCAAATCTTTTCAACTTGTGTAAAAATGTGTAGGATAACAGGCTCTTGATGCTGCACAGGCTGGTACGCAGCCTCCTAGCTGTACGCCTGTGAACTGTCTGAGCAAAAAGACAAATCAATACTAATTAACGGTCCCCTGGAAAGTAAATGATTGTTCACAGTGTGCAATGTAGCAAGGAATCCTGTAGGCTATTTTTGCCTTTGATTTATCACACCATATAAACAAGGGTTTATACATGTAGCCTGGAACCCAGAATCTATTGCTGATAAAGGTCACAGCTTCTGTTGAGATAAAAGGAGCCTGCAAATGTGGGAGAAGAGCTGGTGTTTTTTATTTCCATGGATGCAGCAGATAAGAGTGACCATTTCAGCTGTCTGGTTGCTAATTTACAACAGTTCCTGATGACTGGAACATGCAGAAAAACATTCAAGAGCTCAAGTATTTTCTGGAGTACCTATACTGACCTCCTATTTCCTGCAGGAAGGATGCTTTTCTGCTATTTAGCCTTTCTCTCTAGCAGACAGAGCTAGAACAAGGTAGCTAGAGTAAGAGAAGATTGTATTACAAATCAGAAATTTTGGCTAGTGAAGGTTGCCTCTCACAAGCTATGGCAGAAATTTCTGATTTCTTGTGCCTGTGCTAAAAGGTTTATGAACGTGCTGAAACAATTGATACTGCACTGACTTCATGTGCAACTCAGAGGGAGGGTTAAATAGTGGCCAGTTGTAGGAAAGGGATTTTTAAAATGTGTCAGGCCTTTTAATTACAGATGGTCACTTAGCAATTGCAGCTTTTGGGAGATGAGTTAGTACCATTAGCGGAGGCAGGTCCTTCCTTTATTGCAGGCCCTTCCAGCAAGGTTTGTTCTCACAGAACATGAGCAATTTTGTTGAATTGCTCTGTGAGAGTACATGATGTTAGGAAATGGATCATCGTACACTGGCTCAAACGTATGTTTGAGTGTTGTGCTGCATGAATGTCGCTTCGTTACAAGCATACATCATGAGTTTTGTTCAGAAAACAGTATCCTGGGTTGCAGTGATGATTACCTTTATTTTGCAACACCGTAGGAAAACATTGGCTCATGTTCTGCTCATGATTTCCTATAATCTTGGATCCCTGGGGTTTCTATTTGTACTCCATCTCTTATTTGTGCAATTAATCACTCCTGGCAAATGAACATCCTTCCGTTTGGTCCTATAAGGTTTCATATAATTTTTCCAGCTTGCCTAGCTGACTTGTTTCTAGTTCTGTCCTTAACATACTTGCATCTCCTCCTACCTTAGTGTTTTCTAGAGCTTTAACAGTACAACCATCTACTGCAACTACCAGGTCATTAATGAAAACATTTTGAATACAACCAACTCCATGACTGCTGTCTGAGGAGCCCATTAATTACATTCTTCTATTTTGAACATGAGCCACTGGAAATTGCTACGTTGTCATTAGTCCAGCATGTTTATTCAGCCTGTTTGGCCTGTGCCATATGAGAGTTTCGTGGAGAGCAGATTTTTCTACCTTTTGAATGAGAAGGTCTTTAGAGAAGGTATCGAAGTCCGTTCTGCATTTTTGGTGGTGTTTATTGTTTCCTCTCTATCCAGATCTGCAACATATTCATAAAAAGAGACGAGTTTGCTCTGAGAGGATTTGCAGTTGACAAATCCATTTTGACTCTTACTCATTTCCTTGTTTTCTTTCATGTGCTCGCAAAGATTTTGTGCTTTCCAGGGTTTTTCTGGCATTTGAAGATAAGCTGACTGATAGACAAATCCCCGACTAGTCTTTTCCTTCCGTTCTTAGAAACTGAACATATTTGCCCTTTTCCAGTTTCTGATGCTTATTTACACTCCATGACTTTCCTAAAATAACGCCAAGTGGTTCTGACATTACTTCTGCCATATTCTTTGCAGTTTCCTGGGATAAAATCCATCAGGCTCAGGCATCATGAAAATTTTGGAGTTCTGCAAGTGTGCTGATGCCTCCTTGTGCATTTCCGTAGAGAGACCCTACCGCTCTGTTGCTGCTTGCACTAGCCAGGCTTTGCACTTGATCTTTTCTCTGAGAAATGCAGAATAAGACAGAGAACGGTAGCCTTCTTGGCTTATTGTGCTGATGACTTCCCTTTTTCATTTGCTAGTGAATCAATAATTTCCTTGGTCTCTTTCTCACTGTCTCTCAATGTGTGTTCAGAGTTGTTTCTTGCTACTCCTGATATTACTTGTAAAATTCTATTCTTTACCTTCACATTTAAAAATTTTCTCTCTGCGTACTCATGCTATTCTTTGATACTTGTCTCAGTAGCTTCATTTAGTCCCTACTTTCTCCAGGCATCTTCTCTGTGTTTAAGGTGAATGAAGAGCTCATGACTTTTCCTCACATTTCCAAATCTTCTCCTGCTCACCCAGTTGTCCTTTTAATTTGGATGTGCTGAAAAGAGAAGTTGTCAATGTCACTGCTCTGCTTAAGGTAAAAAGAGCTTAAGACTGATTCGGAGTTCTGCCCTGCTTCACCCTACTCACTCACCCATTAAAAATCTTTTCCTTCTTTACTGCATCTTTAATAAAAAAATTCAAAAGTTAAAAAATTTGAATTAAAGGGGTTTGTAAGATTTTCACAGTAATTATTCCCCGTTTTCTTTTTTTCCTTTTGAAGGGAATTTTTAGAAAGAAAATTCCATTTGAGCAATACTGTATAGCAAAGGAAAGCAAGACCAAATATTCTTCTAAAATATGAAATAGGGAGGATTTTTAGTGTATCTTTTTGTGTGGGGCCTGATCCTGCTCTCTTTAGTAGAAATTAAACATTCAGCAGAGGCCACATAAGAACAACGCGGTTGCATTTTTCTCGCTTTTACTCGCAGCCTTGCTGCGGGAGAAGTCCACACACAGCACACGGTTTTATCCATCATGCCACAATCTGGCAAATATGTATAAAGACCGACTGTCCCCCGTGGTGCTTGTTGCTGCCCTTCTGGCCTTGGCTGCCCAGCAGCGTTGTGAAAGAAGCTCTTCTGAAATGGAAGGTGAAAAGGGAAAGGAGTAAGGTACATGGATGGAAAGGGCATGTAGGAAAAGGGGGAGGATCCCATTCCTCACATTTATGGCTCAGGATGTCATGAGAGGACTTGGCTCCTTTGACTCGGCCTGCCAAGGAACCAGTAGAAGATCAGGAGGTCCACCAGTGCTGCCATAGATACGAGGCTCAACCCCTTGTTCTCCCAGGCCCCTGACTTGAGGACACCGAAGTGGGGCAGGGTAGGGCAGCGTGCTCCACTTTTTTTTCTTCAGATTAGTTTAACCCACCAACTTCAGTTTCTTTACCATTCTTGTTTTATTACCCTATAGGTTTACAGTGCTGAGGTGGCCACTGGTGGTTTCTGGGGGGAGGGTAACCCAGGTGGTACGTCAGGAATGGGCCACCCAGAGGGGTACAGGGAGCTCAGTTTGAGTTGATATTAGTAAAATATTAACATGAATTACAGCATGATAGTAAATGCTTCCTAGAGAGATAATTTACTTTTTCAAGCAAGTTCTTTTAAAACGCTTCTTTCTGTACAGTACAAAACAGAAATAGAGACGCAAACACACAAGAATACGGACAGACGAATAAGCAAGAGGCCAGTTTTGTTTGAAGGGATTGTAAACAGACTGTAGCAGGTCGCTCCACACGCAGCAACTTGCAGGACTGTAATATTAGTCATGATAATGTATTTGAAACTAAAGTTAAAATAACATTGACCAAACTCACCACCTGTTTTCCCTCTGGAGGGTTTTTCTGGGTTATCCCAACAATAAAGGCAGTTAAAAGTGGGTGTCCAGGCTCATTAAGAAATATAGGCTTAAAACGTGGTGTTGGGACAATTCTGTTAAGTTTGCTTCCTGTGAGAATCCTTTATATTTTTCAGGCAGTTGAAGTGGGTTTGATATTCAGATGTTCAAATTTAATGACTCATTTGAGCAATTAAAATGATTAAAGCCGTCTTGAAATCCAGTGTTTTGCAATAACACTTTGAGAAGAGCTTTTCTCCTCCTAGTTTGAAAGAGAACAAGTGGGTTTAGTTACACGTTTCCAGCTTATTAACTATGAGGCTACACATTTTGGCACTTCGGGTATCTCAGATGGGAGATACCTCTTGAAATACTCTAAACTGCAGCTGCCTGCTGTCCTGTCATGTAACACAGTCCTTGCTTCTGCCCTTGAAGTTAACCGCGACCCCTCGGTGTTTGTCGAGCAATGGGTGCTCTTCCACTGCCATCTTCTGGCCATGACCAGCGGCACTTGAGCGAGATGGTAATGAAAGAATTAAGTTAACTTGAAAATATAATAAAGAAAATATTCAATTGTCCTTTAATTTCTGCCAGAAAAAAAAAAACAAACCACAAAAAACCCACAAAAAACCCCACTAAACAAAACCAACCCTCACCTCAAATGTTTCCTGTTGGCCAGAACTCAAACTGTAATAATTTTGAATAGACCTCTACTTTTTTCAGCAGTCTGAGGCTTTAGTTAAAATCTAATGCTGTGAGCTAGACACTGTGAGCTAACTATGGAAAAGGCATTTTCAGTTACACCGAGCTCAAGTCTGTCTGAGTTGTTACAAATGTACGAACTATGAGCTTAATTTGAAAGTGACGGTTTAGGTTTATCAGTGACTGGTTTTTTTTCCTGTCTAAGCAGAGGAGGAACACTTTACACCAACAAAAAAGACCTACTATTAAAATTGGGATGCATTTTCTAGTTTTCAAATCTTTAGGACTGTGCCTGTATTTCAGGGTATTTTTTAAATTTTTATATTCCTGTAATTCCCTGTATTACTTCAGGTGCTCATCAGGGACCTGGTGAAATTTCTAACATGAAAAGGAGGAGGTCTTCTCCCTAGGAAAGTAGACAACAGCTGTGCTGGAGCATCGCACATTCCTGGGCTGTACTCAGATGACCGACCTTCAATCGCACACAGATTTAATTGCGCTCTTGCTCTTCTGCAGAGCGCTCTGTGTGCATCTGCTGGCGAGCAGTCTGAGCAACCAATCTTTCTCAGTAAGTCAACTAGGGACAAAATTCCTCCAGGGGTTCTTGGAGTAAGTGAACCCAGCAGTGAAGACAACAGGGCTATTGCCCCAGCACCAGTTGCCGGCCAGCACAAAAGGGACAGAGAGCTGAGCCCTTTGAGCTGGTATCCCCACATCTCTGTGGAGCTGGTGTACACCAGAAAGTATGACAACCATTGCCAGGTCCCATTCTTCCTTTAGCTTGCTAGGAATTGCAGAGAGGACCTTCCCTCCTCCTCCTTTTCTCCCAACCTCCCTCCATTTGGACCAGAGTTGAGCTCTGAAGATCACCTGTCTGTTTAAGAAATAGTGTTTTTTCCCTGGCTAGGAAATCGCTGTGTGTACATGACCATAAATTGGGTCTGGTTTTTAGAAAAAGCGGGTTTATTTCATAAAATCAGAGATGGAAACAGGCAAGTGTTCTTGATTCTGACGATATTATACTGCTACAGACATGCAGTGTACTTCATTGATTAAATGCGTGAGGAGCGTATTTTGTGCCTACCCCTCTTGCGTTTTGGGTACAGAATTTAAAATGATCAACCAAGAGGCGCCTGTCTCCAGCAGGTGTCAGTGGAAGCTACAGAATGGAGAAATCACCGAAGCCAGGCTTTATTCACCCCTCATTCCTACAAGGTGCTCCCTGGCTAGGGGAGAGAGTGAATGCTCCATTCTACAAAGAAATGTTATTGTAAGCCAGGTTACTTAATTTTTTTTTTTTCTTGCTTGAAGTAGAGCTCAAAAATTTGTAAAGTGGAATGCTGTTAACTGTCAGAAGGGGACAGTGATGAAGCAGGTGTTAAATCGTTTACTGAAGGGACAGTAGACACATTTGGAAAGTTTGAATTAGTGACCCAATTCACTCACGTTTCTACAGGGAGTTAAGGGTCTCTGACTTTGCTCGCGGGAGTAGTGCTTTACCCTGTACAGCACAAACACACAAAAAAGCAGAGGTAAGGTTCTCTCAGTAGCTTAAATCCTGACATTTCCTAACATTTGAGTGTTTTAGATGTAACTGATGGAAACTCTAGAGTCATGCCAGTATGATGTCTACCTACTTGATGTCCTGCATCTCAAAGGCAGGGGATTATCGCTTCCCTTGGACTCAGCCTGTGATTTCCACAAATTGCAAGCTGCTGTTTCCACAGCCACCATTGGTGCTGAGCACTAGCATTACTTGCTGCTCACATCACACCTTTCTTGATTCCTAGCGGCTGCCTGTAATGTTGGGTGGTCCCAGAGACACGTTCCTTGAGCCAGCAAGGGGCTGGGGCCAAGCTACATACAGTCATGGCTTGTGCTTTGCTGCGCAAGCTGATGACATTAATCGGCTGGTGCCAAAAATTAGCTTGGATACAGGGGTCCATATGTGACTGCTTCCTGTCAAGCTACTATGAATACAACTGCACAAATACACATTTTAAAATAGGACTAGAATGTCCTATTTTGAATGAAGATGGATGAAGGTCAGAGTGGTCTTCCCTGCTTTGGTGCTCATTAGAGCACTACCAAGGACCTAATAAAAGCAGAACTACGAAGACAGTTATGCTGCCAAACCCAGATAACTTGTGGGGGGACTGGGAAAAAGGGGACATCTATATATCTGATCACAACTGTACAAGGATAATTTATTTTTTTTGCTGTCCAAGCAAACAATGACAGGTTTTGAGTAATGCTGCCAGCAATTCCCTTGTTCTCCCCCTCCAGCACACCACGCAGAATAGTGTTAGCTGACTTCCAATGGCTGAAGTCGCCCCACACAATTTCAGGCAGATTGCTGCTGGTTATCTTTTAAAGCAGGGGAAGTTTGAACCTCACAAATGGCAGGGTCCGGTCTCATCAAAAACATTATGAATCTTTCTAAAGCCTTTCTTTGCTGTTCCATTTTATTGGTGACATAGAGTGGCCGCATAACATAACAGAGGTTTAAGAAAACACTGCTGTACAGTATAACTTCTTCACTATGAAGGCAACATACACAAGACGAGAATACTTATTTGTCATACATGTGAAAGCAGGAAAAAAATTATCTCTACCTCATAAAGGCCCCTGTAACTGGTCTGGGACTCTTGTGCTTGGCCTGAGCTGCCACGTGTGTACCCTGTATGCTTGCAAAAGCCCTGCTGAGGGCTGCTGCACAGGCACGTGCGTGCTAAGAACTCTGTAATGGGTTTAAACTTTAGGGAAAATTAATACTTGAGACAGCTTGTTGCAACATGTAAACATCTTTCCTTAGATATTTATTTCCACTAGCACTTCAAGGCGTTACAGAGTTCTCAAGCCTTCATGGCCCCGCAGAGTAGCTCCCAGTGGGGATTTTGCTGGCAGTCCCCAAGCCCTCAGTGTCGGGCATGTGCCAACACGGGTGGATTGTGAAGAAGAGAATGTAGGAGAAACGTTACAAGGTCATTTGCAAGGTAAGGGCCACTTTTTCTGTTTCCCAGTGTATAACAACTAAAGAGTCTTATCTTCTTAGTATTATCTTGATAACGAGTAAGGTATGCTGTCCTTGTGCTCCGTGATGTTCTGTGTACATACACAGCCACACACCTAATACGAAATTTTCCGCTGAGATCCCAAAAATTAGAGCCTCCAGTGACTGAAATCAACGGTGATGAATAACGGCTGAACAGGCCTATGGCGGCCAGCTATAGCACGGTGCAGAGCTGGGGCTTCATGAGCTTTGGTATAGCTGGAGGCAGCATTGCTAAAAATCTATGGCTCAGCTTCTTCACGTTAGTGAAATATCAAGCTCCTGGGCACCAGATTAAATTTGCACTGGATTCCAGCAGAGGCTGGGCTTCTGAATGCCTTTTGAAGATTGATGTGTGAATTCCGTTACACTGCTGGGTGTATTTATTGCTACACAGCTCTGATACTCTGGCTCACTGGATCCAACAAGTGCAAGTTGCTAGAAAGCATTAGCTGATTGACTTAGAGTGGGAGGTTAATCACCCTTTCTAAAAAAAAAAAGGGAATTGAATGCTCATTTGAGGAAGTAAGAGATGAGGAAATATCATTGTCATCTTTCAAAGGACAAAAAGAGCTTTATATTCTCTAATTTCCATACTAGGAAACTTCCACTGTGTTTTTAAAGCAATTATTAAGAGATACCTCACTTGTGAAGAGCTACTCTCACTGGGGGAGAAACCTTTAAGATGGCAGCCGTAGCATTTCTGTGAGACAATTCAAGTAACAGGTACCGCTCAACACAAATATGTGGTGGTTTTAAACCACTGATGTGGTGTATTTCCCTAGAATATTTTATCAAAAGAAGTTCCTACCCCATATCACTTGAAGATCATGATGCCTCAATGCCACTTCAAAGGAACATTTTAACTTTGTTGAATATTAACAAGGGGTGAACCCACCTATCTTGTGTGAATAAAACATTTTGTGTGATGTTTTATTAACAAGTTCATCAACACACATTTGCAAAGCTTTTCATGATCCTCTATCAATTAATCCATTTACCTATTCAGAAAAGCAAATTTATTAAAACATGCGCGTCCATTATTGAATAACGACACTAAAAGTCTTTAAAAGACACTTGGACTAATACACAAAATCAGTTTCTATTAACATCAAGTATTGCAAAATTAAAAAAAAAGACTTAATCTTAATATCCATTATCTTAATTTACAATTCTCTAGCAAGTGAATCTCATGTTCATTTATTCCTAGATCTATAATTGAAAGCTCTGTCATAAATTCACAACATCTTTATTTCTATTGTATTTTATTCATTATGTTGCATCAGAATTCAGAGGAAGAAATTATAGATGATTCTTGATGTATTATGCAAACTTTTTTCTTGAAGCCAATTCAATGAGGGTTACAAAATCTATCTTTAAGAAAGATTCATTAAAGTATATGAGGAAATAATTTGGAGTTGACTGTAAATAAGAACCGTGCTTACTCTCATGCAAAAAACTACTGAAATCTATTGCTGTCACCAACTTCCATAAAACTGAGGAGCTGGTCTCTTGGTGTTTTGCATCTAACATTGTCTCTGTTTATCCAGTGCCGGCATTTACTTTTAAAACGAGAAAGCTTTTTTGTTAAAAATGGCGATGTGCCACTTCCAAGGTACTAGAGATTTCTTATAGGCTCCTTTCCAGTGGTAAAAGGGATGGTGTTTTGGGTGACAAATGCAGGGAGAGCAGCTGCGGTTTTGGTGACCAAGGGTTGGTCAGCAAAGTGCTGCTCCTTTCTTCAGGTGGGTTTCGCACAAGAGGTCCTACGTCTGTAAACACTGCATTGTGGTGCCAGGGCTTCTGTGACTGAACTGTGGTGCTTGGACACCTCCATGTTGGACACCAAAATGTTGGGGAGCCTTCAAAGCTGAAAGCTTGACAACATTTTATAGACCAGAGCTTTGCAGACACCCCCAAGCAGGGAAGCAATTCTTATACAGCTGTGATGCAAATCACTTACTAAAGGCAAAATCATGAGTTTGAGAAAAGCTTTTTGCAACACTGTACTGACAAATCTCTCTTAGCCTTCATGGGATGGGGAAGAACGCAACTTACCTAAGGAGGAACTTTGCAGGTGTGCTGTGCACTCAGCTAAGAAGGACACCATAGCAGCCAACGTTGAACGAATATATTATACAAGATACCAGAGGTAGCCACCCAACTGGAGCTTGTGTGGAAATTACAAGCACATGCTGCAGAGAGAGAAGGCAACGGCAAACTCTGTAGGACACTTTGCAGGTGGGAGGGGATAGTTATATCCCTGAGCTCTCCATGCTGTGATGTGGGTCAGGGCTGGGTTAGTGGGTGGCTGGATCTGAGATGTTTGGTGGCATCAGACCCATCGGTCCCCACTGTGACCCTCATCAGGCATTTGGGTGAGCTGGTGGCTTCGGCATTGGCCATCTGACACAGCCCTGACCGGGGAACTGCACCAGAACCGCTCACAACCAAAAGCTGCAAGCTGGCACCAGCTGTGAATAGACACCGGAAAAATCCCAGCTACTGGAGGCAGTTTATTATGAGGTTGTACCACTCTGAGTTATGAATGTCACATCACAAAGTGATCTACTGCTCTCGTTTTCTAGCATTCAGTTGTGCTTCCATCTACCTCAGTGAGGTAATCAAACCACACTGTGAGAATAAAATCCAGCAAGGACTGTGTGTGTGTCCGCATGTTTAGGGAAAACTATTTCTTTTTTTTTTTTTGTAAAACATGTGACGCTGATTATCTGCAGATACTTGATGTGCTTGTGATTCAATCAGCATTTTGTTCATTCATTGCCTCTCAGTTTATTGATTTATAAGCCCTTTAGAATGGTATGATTAGTGCTTGCATTTTATTCTCAGTGGGGGTAAAATGGTATTTCATTATTAACGTGTTAGAAGCTATTTCAAACTGACAGTTTATTTTGAACCTGGGCAAGAGAAGTGACATTTATATTTGGAAGTGGGAGACTGACATAGAAATTATTGTGAAACATAATTACAGTAAAGGCAAATGCAGAAGAAGAGAGAAATTCCAGCTAGAGTTTCTGGGGGCTGGCAGCTCCTCTGCCATCGGTAGCTAAGTCCTGCTCTTTTCTCAGCTCAGCGTAATGACACGTAGCCGTGGTCCCTGTAGGCATTTATGGTAGATGCAAGGTGAAGATTTTTACCCATTAAGGCAACTTGGCGCAGGGCTGCGAGTGACAATATAAGGCAAATGCTTGTTCTACAGCCTGTCCTGGCCGTCACAGAAAGCTGCAGTGCTATGGCGACACCCTGTGCTGGACAAACTGAGGAGAGGGTTAGTGACAGTGAAGCAGCTGATGTCCCAGGGGTATTTATGCACCTTTGCGGCTGATTTAGGTCAGCATTGGCCAGGGTACCTGGGTGTCTGTCTGCTCCAGCAGTGCGGGGGGGGCATGGACTTCACCGTAGCCTGGCTGGCCTCCATCCTCCATCACGGCTCTGCACCTCCTGCCAGCGCCCAGAGCTCAGCTCGGGGGATTCCAGGAGCCGGGCTGACTTTTTGCACACTCTGGGGTTGTTAATATAAACTCTTCCCATTTTTTCCAAGCTAAACATTTATCTTCTATTAAAAAGGCATGTTTTCTTGCCAGTGTCGATACTCCCATGCTATAAGAGGACTCAAGAGCATTTTACAGACTGAGTTGCTGGACTTTAGGAATGGATTATAGGATTTTGATTTCAGTGACAGACCCTCCATTACTGAGGTCTAAAGGAACGTTTCCATTGATGTGAGAGGGAGCAGAGGCTAGGGTTGAGCTCAGGTGCTGGGATTTTCCATCTTGGCACTAGAGCTCACGAGACGGGGACACTCTGCAAGTTTCATACAGAAGTTATGTACAACCTGTTAGGCACGGTGTAAGGAATACACAGCCCCAAAGAGCAGCAATAAGTCAACATATTACATGAAAACAGTTGCTCAAACATGACCTTATTTGTTGCTGTCTTCTCTGGAGTAGGAGAAGGAATACAAATTTGCCACTATTGCATTTTTTGTGTGTTGGGTGATTTTTACAATTATTTCTCAGAGGTACATAGAATCTATTACAATGTAGTTTTTAATATTTAATAGGTTGTAAGTAGATTAAATAAATAAAACTCAAAATTCTTTTACTTAAATGCATAGGCTTTTGTTTGTGTAAGACTGAGAGCCTTAAACTATGCCAGTGAACACGCGTTTCTGCTTGAACTTACTTAAAACTGCAGTATTATTAAATTCTTAGGGTGAAATCTTAGCCTCACTGAAGTCAACCGGAGTGCTGCCTCTCATTCCAGCGGGACTGAGATTTTGGAATTCTGCAGAGTGCACTATTACTTTATCCCTCCTGAGCTGCTGTGTTCTGGTGGCCGATCTCATTACATTGCGCTGTTTCATATTCCTTTCTAATGAAAGAAGTCAAATGCGTATCCATACATACTCCCTTCATAATAAAGGAAGGCAACAAAAAACAATCACTAAAAAGAAATGTCCAGTTTTATCAGAATAACACAGAGAAGGCGGCTCAATGACTCGACATATGGAAAAACATGAATATATTTGAGACTAGAATTATTCAACTCCAGATGAAGAAGAGTTGAAGGAAGCAGTATGCAATTAGACACAATTACGAAAGATATACAGGAAATTAGAGCTGTTCATAGATATTTTTCCAATTAACATTTGTCTTTCATTGGAGGAAAACCTTTAACTGGAAATAACCACCAGTATTTTGCCTCATCAGGCAAAATGCTGATTTCTTCTTTATTGGAGGGGGAAACAAAAAAACCCTTCCCTTAAGTGTTTTTGGTGGATGAAAGATTCAAAGACTGAAAAGTGTTTCTTGTTTCAATGAGAAAAATAAAAATTTCCATGAATAAGTTCCTGGATGAAATAGTAGAACTTGTCTTTATCCTAACGATGACATCTGTTTGCAATAACACTCCATGCCAGTAAACGATGTTATTTTAACTAATCTATTGGCGTGGCGATGAAAGTGACAGTAAAATGTTGATATGGAAGCTAATTTCTGTGTTTGGCCTTGAGATCCATCTTCACAGACACAGAGTGAGTGCAGAAACTATTTTTGGCAACATCATAGCAATCCAGATTTAATTCTGACACTTCTCTGCCTTCCTGAAATCCAAGGAAGATATCTGGCTGCGTTTTCTGCGTATGTTTGTAAAGTGCCATTGAAATCATTTGCATCAGCAGTGGATTGGGAGATAGAAATGTGATGAGACGGAGCATATGAGAAGGAGGAGACCAAAAGCCTGGTTTATGAAGAAAAAAAGAATGGCAACTCTTCAATGTACAATGTGCTTACTGAAAGCTGTGAATAAGATGTCATTCTGAATGTGTTTCTGTGAACTTTTGACTTTGTTTAGTGCTTCTATGGTGTTCAGACCCATGATTTATATGGAATTATGCACACGCATGGCATGCGAGGAACAGGGGGATGGCTCTGCCTGACTCCCAGGGGAGCCCCTGCCAAAGGCATTTGTGGTCCCTGCCATGGGTGTGCTTCCAGCAGCCCTTTAGAAGAATAACTGACTGAAGTGTTTGTGAGTTATCAGTTAATTTAATACTATTTACAGTGGCCACAGACTCCTCATCATTTTTTGGAAGCTAGAAATGTTTATTTGAGCAAAAATAACTCCGTAGGCTTTGTTTGACGTTGTTTAGCTTAATACGCCACCGTCTTACTGTCTTCCGCCAGAAGTTTTAGTTACTGGCAGCGTGCTCAAGTTGCAGCCTCCCTCAAAAAAAAAAAATAAAAAAAAAAAATAAAAAAAAAAAATAGCACTCCTCATCTGCGGAGATAATTGCGTGTTAGCCTCTTGCAGGAGCAGCCGGGGCCACGTGGATGCAGATGGAGGGTCCAGGTGCCCGGCGAGGCATGGCACCCAGTGAGACATGGCACCAGGGAGGCATGGCACCCGGGCAGCCATGGCACCCAGCGTGGCCGGCACACACGCACCGGCGCAGGCGGTCCCCTGCGTGCTGAGGCACACATGGCGCGGGAAGCCTGCTGCCTGCTGCCAGACACGCTCGCCGAGGCTGTCTGCAGCCTGCCCACAAGGCAGCCATGTGGGTGGAAGGCAGGCGAGCGGCGGAGCAAACTGGCTTATGGCTGTTTCGTTTTGGAGACCACTTTTTCCAAGCGTCCCAAACATGGGCCTTAATCATCAGCACTTCTGAAGCACTCATCGTTCTTGTATCCAGGCAAGGAGCCTTGTTATTACCCTTTGAGAGATACCACATTCCCTCATTTCCTATGGAAGGGGGCCTGCCAGCAGTATCAATACCGGCACCGCTCGGTTTGTTTCAGATTAAAAATGTCCCCCGGGAAGGTCTGTGTTCGTCTTCGGCAGGGTCTCAACACAGTCACAAACTCTTACACTGGGCCACCGGTGGTTACCTCCAGGGAATGCTTTGGTGGTCACCTTCACTGAATGTGCTGCTTTGCCTTTGCCAAGGGGAGAAAATACTCCCTGCCTGAATTGAGAAACCCTCCCTCTCAGGCCTCTTGGTGCTAAAATAGCAGCAAGAAGAGGTTACCTTCCTTCACCGACCACCCTCGGACCTCCCTCTGTGTGGGGGTGGACTGCAGTGACTCTGGTCCTTGGCGTGGTGGCTGCCCCTGGGTGGTACAAGCCTGACTGTCTCGGCTCCAGTCTAATGCTGGAAGAGGTGCTTGGAACAAAGGGAAATGCAAAATACTGTCTGCAAGGCCTTCGCTGCATGACTGCCCCCACACCGACCTGCTCTGAGCTACAGCTGCCGGCAACGGAGAGTGCGGGAGGAACCGAAAGGAAAAGCCGTGTTTTCAGGAAAATTTAAATTTACCTCCTGTACTTCAGAGAGTTACGAGATGCGCGTACCATAACCACGTATACTCCTTAGAGGGATCCAGAAACACTACACGCCGGCTCTTTGCACAGGGAGACCAAGAGGTGTTGCACTCCAGCCCGTGTATGAAATGGCCAGTCACTGAGGGTGAAGAAAATACTGTATAGATGTGATATCACAAGTTATATAATATCATGGCCAAATCTCTGCAGCTGGATATCATCAAATCAAAATTAGAAACTCATTGGAAGCAAAGGACAGTCTTTGCACAGATTGCCTATAAATCTGCAATAACTAGTTCTCCCTGGGCGTAACATCAAAAACATTTTTTAGTGTCTCATTAGTAAGAAAATTTATTGCTCAACTATTGAACTATGTCGATTTTTGAAAACATTGTGTGAATAATTCCAGAAAGCATGTGTTTGATTTGTATTCATTTTGTGCCGCTGGATAGAAAGAGTGGCTTTTCCCCTATGATGAAATGACACTAATCATGAAATTAAAAGGTGAAGCATGTCTACAGTTTCTGAACGAGGTAAATTTTTAGAAATATGCTAATGCCCTCCCTTTCCCATAAGTCAAACTAAGACTAAGGAGTTCATACCCCAGCTGAGCTTAAAAAAAAAATAAAAATAGAAGACCCAATTACAGTTCTGTAGTGGGGAAAAGAACTCCTCCCAGCCCTTACTATTTTTTCTTTGTGCCGCAGTGTGTTTCCCAGCTGTGTCTGTTGGCCAGTTTTGTGGCTCAAATAGCCTGAAAAAAAAAGATTGGGAAAGAGGGGAGAAATTTAAACCGAACTTGGCGTTGTCTGCATAGGATAGATGGAAAGACTTTACAAGTACCTGCTACACCGTGCGGATTTACTGACAGTAATGTGTGTGCATGAGCTGGGTTAACACTGCTAAGTGCGGGCAGAGTGCTATCTTTTCTCATATTTCAGCAATAGGGTGGGCAGAATAAATGGCTCCAGGGGGATTCACTAGCAGGGGCCCATGTGTGCAAAATTCCTTTAAACGCTGGGGTGCTGAGGCAGGTGGTTTTACACTCAGGCATCTCCCTCAGCTTCAGCAGGACTGCACGGGCGAGGATGGGTGAGCAACTAACAGAAAGGCACTGTTATCCTTCACCCTTGTTAGATGTTCCTCTGCAAACAAATGCTTGTAAGCAGGCCTGTAAGATGAAGGAAAGGCTCTGTGCATGAGGATTTGTGACACTGTGGTGGGTCTGCAGGTCACCGGGGCCATGGCGCAGCGGCAGCAGGGGCAGGCAGGGGCTGCCATCACGTCTGGAGCAGTTTTTGGGGCAAGCCCAGATCTGGACTGTCTAGAGGTTTGGCTGGTGTTCAGGATTGGGTTTAGCTGGTGAGCAAAGGTGGGGAACAGATAAGATGCACAATTAAACCCCCCTGCCTTTGAAAACATAAGCGGTTGATTGCTTTTATCACGCTGTTAGCAGAGTTTCGTCAGTGCCTTTGCTTCGTCCCTGCACTCTCCCTCCTTGCGCTACATGCTCCGCAAATGCAAACTAACCACCAGCTCTTACATCAAGGAATTTATACTGCGGGAAAATGAAAGAGAAAAGAGAAGTCGAGTCGGAGGGGCCAAGTGGTCTGGTCAGGGTTACTCACACCTCAGTGGCAGAGTCAGAAATAAACCCAGGATGGGGAATCACAACCTGATGCCCACCAGACCGTGGAAAATACAACTAAATTCCCAGCTGTCTTTGCAAAGGAACTTTTTTTTTTTCAGAAATGAAAAATAAATAAAAAAAATAACTCAATCTATGTAGTTTTTTTAGTATATAACTCCTTCTCATGAAATACTTTCAGCATCATCCAGTCGGGGAACTGTGGAAACCACAAAAAAACAGGCATCGCTGTTGTAAAGCCCCACTCAAATCTGTGAGCAGCGACTTCCAAGCCCTGCCCTGTAAACACCAGCATCACTGGTGCGGACGAAGCAGCTGGTGGTTAGGAAGGACCGGTGGGACAAGCTGAGCCCTTCCTAAAGAGGTGTTGGAGGCCAGTGGCGTGGCTGCCCTGGCTCTGCAGCCGGAACACCACATCCTGGCTGGCAGAGGTACAGGTGAGCTTCCTCCCATCTTCAGCCGTCACCACCTTAAGCACAAGCAATCCCCATGCCGCAGACGTTTCTCAGACAAGACTTCCCACTCAGCGCTGTTGTTTTTAATGAGGGATGCCCTCCCCAGCTCCGGGGGATGCGGGGGAGAGGGTCTCTCCTGGAGGAGGTGAGCCTCTGGCTCCAGCAAACCTCCCCAGAGCACCTCTCTGGCTCGTCTACAAAGGCCTCCGAGCTGGGCTCCAGAGAACACCAGCAGCGCTCCCCCACTTTTTTCCAGCTGTGCTGGGAAATCTCTTTCCCGAACATTCATGGGAAATGAGAAAATACAGGCACAGCCCCAGCCTTAACTGGAATGAAAGTGAGCCCCCCCGCGACCCTGCTCTCCCACGCCAGGCCCCTTGAGCCCAGCTTTATGGGTGAGAAGGATCAAAGGGCTCCAACTGCTCCCATATGGTAAATGGCCCTATATGTTGTGTATAATTACACACAAGCATCCCCACATCCATGTTCGGTCTCTATTAAAGATCGCTGGGCGACAGCCAGAGCCGTTTTCCCAAGACAAGAACAGCTCCAGACATCACGGCAGTGGCATCACGCACTCCCGCACGCACATCCCGGCAGCCGTGGGCCAGGGCACGGCATGGCCATGGCACGGCGTCCCCTCCGCTGCCCACCATCCCGCCCCGCAGCGCTGGGACAAGCGGGCAATGGAGACCTTCCTTCGGACACCAGCTGGGAGAGGTATTTTTCAGCCACAGGGTGGCATCTGATGGATGTGTTCCTGGAAAGTTAATGCTCCTCGGGTGAATTCGAAGCTGGCCTTTTCTAAAATTAATTTCACTTTGTTAATATAACTCCCCAAAGAGGATGCTTGCTTTTTATTAAGACTGGCCAGAAACAGGAAGAAACTCACCCCTTCAGTCACTTATTTTAGGCTGTTAGCATCCTTTAAAGCAGATACCTGTGCAGTGGATGCACGGGTGCACGTGGCAGCCCTCAGGGTAGGGCTCTCGCCCCTCTTAGGTGGGAGGAAGTGAGGCAGAAATGGATGAAAGAGGTGTGAAGGAGGTCTAAGACTGAAACACATTTGATTTTTTTTCCCTTGTGTTCAAACAGCAGAATTTGAAACAGCTTGGAGATCCAGAGGGAAGCACCCCTTGGTGCCATAAATGATGTTGGACTAAGCTGGAAGGGGCAGGAAATCCCAGGTCCCATTTTCAACCTCATGGTGAAGCTCTGTGGTGGGCCCCAGCAGTGTGTGATAGCGTAGGGTCCATGTTCAGCCTGGCCACTCACCACTTCTGGATTGCTCCCCGCTGTTTCCCAGGCCAGCGCTTACCAAACATAAGAAAAAAGCTTATTTTAGCAGAGCCATCTTACCTGGGTAGGTCTGTCCTGTGGCAGAAGGATGCTGCCTGCTGTCATTGCACACCGTAATTGCCAAGCTGCCATCCTTGATCATCCTTTTGGGCTGGAAATAGAGAAGGTTCATCACTAAAGGTGTGAACGCTCAGCTCAGCCTGCGTTCATTTCAGGCAGGGCTTTGTGGCATATGTCGCTGCTGGACGGGTTTCTCGTTAACAGGCACCATTGCAAAAGTGGCACTGGAGAGTCCTACAGTAAACTGGTTTCTGAGGTGAAGCTCAGAGGTTGACACAAAGATTCATGTGAACACCCAGGTTGATATGACAGCATCCTTTTCGTAAACACAACCACTGTGAAACTTGGGTGTTGTCTGATCTTTTTTTAACTGACGAAATTCCTCCCTCTTACCCCTTCCAGCTATTGTTACCTTGGGTCACCTCCCGCAGAAACCGGTAGCAGCTTTTGTTGGGGATTTTTCTTCAACAAAATGTTTTCAAACAGAAAATACACTGGCAAAGGAAAGCCTGTGTTTTGTGGTGGTCTGCCCAGCTAAGAAGAAAAAGCAGCTAGGCTTTTCATCAGGAAGATCCCTCTGCTTCCCCAAGGGGGACCCTGGGACCATGACTACCTCAAGGACTGGGTGGTTGCTTACCCATTTCTGTGAAGGGCTTTCTGCAGGTCGCCTTGATTCTCTACAGGGCCGGCAGTAAGGGACGTTTTCCGTCTTTGTTCCCTACTTGCCCCTATTGTCTGTTTGCTGTCCGCTGTGGTTTGGAGTGACAATGCTGAATGGCAATGTTGATACCTGGTTTGGGTCCAAGCAGTGTTTTTTTCAAGTAATTAGTTTGGGAAGTAAAAAGCCTGCGTTGCTGTGCTTTTTCAGGGACTGGTGGGTTAGGTTACCTGCTGAGTTAGACAGGTTACCTGTTTGGGGCTTTTTTTCCCCCAATTCTAGACTTGTGATAGCCTGGGAAAAAAATTGCCTTTATAGAGGAACCCTTTAAAAACAACCAGGGGTGCCCCCACCTTTCTCTGCTCAGTAGCCCAAGGGCAGACTTAATTAAAAGTTCCTTCAAAATATACTCCCCACTGCTCTAAGCTACTGTGTTTCAAAAACTCTGGTGCTGTGCCAAAGTGGGAGCAGGCATATATTAAAGTGACAGGTACAAAGGAGATTGTTATGTTCCTTGCGCTCCCTTCTTCTCTGATCCTTCTGTGCTAAAGTCCCACAGTCTAAACAGTATTGAAAATAAAGAATAATAACCTCCCTTCTCCCTTGCCCATCTAACAGATTACAGCTAACTGTTTGCCTTTTGCAAGCAGCCTCCTCGGCATAGGTTCCCACTCCCTGTTGAGATTCAGCCCTGAAGTCTTGGGAATGTTTTCCTGGAAATAGCAGCTCGGTCACACCATGTCTCTGCTGGCAGCGCGTCCCGTGGAAGGCTGCCACGCTGCCTGCGCAAGGACGATCAGGCTAGAGAGCCTTAATATCTACCAGCTTCTCGTTAGTAGCTGAGATAATCAAAGCCTTCTTGTTACTGGGATACTTTGAATTTTCCGAGCACAATACGCATTAGCCTTTCTGCTAACAGCACGTCCCAGACACCACTGACCGCAGCCTCCGTGGTAGCCAGCAACAAGAGCCAATATTAGGTTGAGAAACAATAATTTCCAAGAGAAAGGTGGAATCATCACTTTTCCAGCCTATGACAGAAAACTAATGACAGCCATCGCTAGGCAGCAGGAAGAGATAAACATCCTTCCCCGAAGACTGAAGAGAGAGAAGGAGCATGAGTTGGAGCACATTAAGTTAATCTAACAGCTTGGCATGGACTAGCTTCCCATTTTCACAGTAAGTGGGAGCCTTATTCTGTCAATGTGCTGAGGATTTTATTTCTAGAGATTTATAGCCACAGGTTCTGGAGTGCTCTGTAATTACACGAGTTTACACTTGCAGGGACAAAGGCTGAGTAAATATTTTATTAGGCAATTTTTTATCTTATTGAAACTGAATACACGTGTGATAATTTGCCTGGTGAATGGGGAAAGGATAGTGAAATAAATAAGATGGTTTACACAGAGCCTTGTTTGTGGGCTGCATGCAGAATCAGTGCCTCACACTGCGTTACTCCCAGTGCAGGTACAGCCAGTGCCACCCACGGCCAGCTCAAGTGCCCGAGTGCAGCCATGCTGGGGGTGAAAAGTGCCCATCCCATGGGACAAAAGGGACACGGAAAGCCTCCTGGTACAGAGACTGTCCTGGGACTGATGAATTTCTTATGGAGTGTCTCCACCAGTACTTCTCTCTTGACCTTTGTTTCCTTAAGACACAAACGCTTTACTCCACCATTTGGTCATTTTCAGATGCTGGAGAAAAAAGGTGGGAAAAAGTGGCAACGAGAGCACAAAAAGATGTAGAAGGGCTTCTCCACGCAGCCAGAAACATGCACACACTGATGGCCCCCCTGAGGCCTGCTGGGTACCTGCTACCCACACCGACATGGGCTTCAGCTTTTTTCTGTTCTTAACTCCATGTGTTTTGCTCAAATTTCTCCTGGTTAATAGCAGTAAGGAGTCTCCAGGACCACTCAAAGGCCACAGAGCAGTGAGGGTCCCTGGAGGGTGCTGGCACTGCTGATACGCAGCTCTCCATCGCACACTCCCATTTATTATGATAGAAATAATAAATAATATAGGCCACAGCTTTTAAGTTAGACCTCCTGTTACTGCAGGAGGGATCATCCAGCTAGCGAAGCAGATATGAATTGAACTCGCGTGGGGAGCGCTGTACAATCGTCTGTGGCACTGATTGACAAGTAGAGCAGATTTATTTCACCGCAGTGAAGAAAGTATGGCAAAACTTGAGGCTCATATCCAAGAGCACACCAGCAAGGCTGCTCTGAAGTTTACTGTTGGCTCTCGCAAAGAAGAGAGAGTGATGAAAGAGGGAGATTTTACAGGAGAAACACTTAATCTTGTGGAAGCTGTTGAAATTAAATGGTTGTCATTGCCAGGTAGGTAAGTGGCCCTGGGAGGCAGAAATGGATGGAGCCAGCTGGTCTCACTGCTCTTGCCCGAGTGCTGCAACTCAGGGGTGGCGGATGATTCTTTCACTCTGTCATTTTTGGCTCTCTGAGAGCAGGTCTCAGCCCTGTGTCTCTGCTGGCAAGGAAACCATGCTCATACTGCCACCATACAGCCAGGGAGAGATCAGCATCGGCTCCTCAGGGCCATGTGTGCTCAGACACAAACCCCAGGGTCTGCTTTGCTCCTCCAGCCCCAGTTTGTCAGTAGCGGTGGGGCAGAAATTTGTGCCACTCATCACTGGGCTTCTCAGGAGACTGGACTCATGATGCTGGCTTACAGTGCCAGGGGAAACATGGGGCCTCTTTCCTACTGCATTCATGTTGGTCAACGTTAGAGCCAAGTGACCTTTTAAAAAAATATTTCTTAAAGGCAAGAAAGCAGCGCAAGCTGCTCTGTTCCCCCAGCTGGGGAGGTGGGTGCTTCGCTGCTTTGGGGCTGCAAGTTCTCCAGGGCAAGAGTGGGGAAGAGAGGATTCCCACTCACCTGGGCATGAGACCCTCCCCAGACCCCTGAGGAACAGCAACGTGTTGACATGCCCTTTCCTCTTAGCCATGGGATTCTTACTTCCAAAGCAGCTGCAGTCACATGGAGAGATTACCATGGGAGTCTCCAGTCTTTTCCTGGACGGTGTCATCACCGGTTGGCCTTGTTTCCCTCAAACAGCAGCACAGAGCTGGCTCCTCTTACAAAATCCACCCCAGCCCGAGAGTTAGTGTGACACCTCCTAGATGTGGCCCCTCCTGAGGGCCCACTGCCTTACTGTTTAGTTTCTTGGGATGATGCAGGGCTCACAGCAAAGTGACAACCTGCCAGTCTAACTTCGTGATTTATCCAGCCTCCGCTTGCAGCCACGGGATCAAGTCTCATGCAATATTATGGACGTGATCCAAGTCCCATTGCAGCCAACGGCTGCTGTTTGCATTTACTCTGTATTGACATGAAGGCAGCACGGGCAGGATGTGGCCCGCTTGGGAAGATGCCCTTTGATTTTAAGTCAGCTTACAATGAAGAGTGAACTTCCAGCAGCTCGCTGATGCGCAGGCAATAAACTGTTGGGTATGGCAGTTGTGTGTGAAACAGCTCGGAAATTAAGATCTCGGTGAAGAAGTATCAGTATAACTTTCTTCAGCAGCAAGACATTTAATAAACACATTCGTAGGCACACGTATAATTGATAAAAAGGAAAGCTTCCTATACCATTTCAAAGATTTGTGTTATTATTCTATTCACAAACGACTGCAGCCTGTTTTAAGTCCCAGGGCACAAAATTTTCTAAGAATAGTCAAGGAACCTTAGAATTAACTTATAAAATTTGGTAATCATTTGCAACTTCATTAAATACTCAGATGCCTAATAATACATTATTCTTATCTTGATTTTAAATTTTAATTGCATGAAGTTTGGTCCCTCAATAATTAACACATTGTATATCCCACCTAATTCACAAACTAATTGTCATTTCCTAGTTCTTAATGTTACTTGCTAATTCTGCCAATGATAAAGGATTTTATGTCAAAACTCCCCAGTAAGTGACATTCTACATGCACAATAATGACAAAACAAGTTAATTTACTGCAAAGTTGCTGAAAGACAGAGCCTTTTTAATTGCGTATTTGTTACCTTCATTAAAAGGTAAGTGGCTCTTCAGTTATGTATTTGCCCATTTCTTACACATTAAAAAAGCGCTAATGAACCTGATTAAAATTAATTGAAAAGGTCTAAGATCTGCAAAGAGATCCCAACATCAACAGACTTCTAATTGCTGCTGAAAGATGGACTTAAACAGGGTTTAGCAGTAGATAGACATTCTTTTTCTAGCTCTGTTGTAAGGAACGATATGGGGAATGCAAAAGCGATCCAGAACCGAAACACCTGGTTATGGCTGCAGAAAATGCTGAGTGTCTGGACACTATTTCCTCTCACGCCTCTCTGCTGATAACTGCTCTTCCTGCCCTCCGTCCCCTGCGCCGGGCAGGCTGTGTTACAGCTGTATGGAGGAGAACAGGCACTCGCATGAAAAGCAGCGGGGGGGAAACGCCAGACTGCCCCGGCCTGAGCGTTTGCGTAGCAGGCAGGGTTGTGAGGTATCAGAGAAAGCCTGAATTTTAGGCAGGTTAAGGGAAATGCCCACTGGAAGTGGGGATGTAGGAGTGAGAAGGGGAACCTGAAACTGAGGTGCTATGAAGAGAATGGGGGAACGATGCAGGAGAGGGCTGGCTGCTCAGCTCTGGGGACAGACTAGGGAATGTTATTAATGGGGAGGCCTGAACTCTGCAGAAAATGGGGTGGAAATCTTGTTTTATCCCACCCTGGGCTTTCCTGGAAGTTGTCCTAGTGCTTATGGTCACCCAGGATGCTGGGAGAGGACAATCCCTGCCACCATCCCTATTGACCCTGCCATGGTGAAAACTATGGTTGACTCCTAGAGGGTTTGAAGAAAGGCAGTGTTGGGAAACCTTTCTGGCTATCAGGCACATTTTGTCCCTGCTATTTGTGTGTTTTCAGCAGTCACAAACACCACAGACCCAGTGAAAGCAGCTCATTCAAGGGCATGCAATGTGCCCTTGTCGCCAAGAAGGCCAATGGAATTCTGGGCTGCATAGGGAAGCGTGTGGCCAGCAGGTCAAGGGAGGTCATTCTCCCCCTCTACTCTGCACTGGTGAGGCCACAACTGGAATACTGTGTCCAGTTCTGGGCTCCCCAGTTCAAGAGAGACAGGGAACTACTAGAGAGAGTCCAGCGAAGGGCAACAAAGATGACTGAGGGATTGGAGCATCTCCCTTAGGAGGAAAGGCTGAGAGAGCTGGGACTCTCTAGCCTGGAGAAGAGAAGGCTGAGGGGAGACCTCATTAATGTTTACAAGGATCTAAAGGGTGGGTTTAAGGGGGATGGAGCCAGGCTCTTGTCAGTGGCTCCCAGTAACAGGACGAGGGGTAACGGGCACAAGCTGGAACATAGGAAGTCCCGATCAAATATGAGGAAAAACTTCTTTACGGTGAGGGTGAGAGAGCACTGGAACAGGCTGCCCAGGGAGGGTGTGGAGTCCCCTTCTCTGGAGACTTTCAAGCCCCGTCTGGATGCAGTCCTGAGGGATGTGCTCTGGGCAATCCTGCTTTAGCAGGGGAGTTGGACTAGATGATCTCGAGAGGTCCCTTCCAACTCTGAGATTCCGTGATTCCTCCTGTCGGTATGCTCATCAGCAGTAGTTATCTGTCTAAGATGGGGGGAGGGTATGTTGATGTATTTATAGCAAAAACAGAGAGTTGCCTTAGACAACAGTCTCTCAAACTTTACAGACCACTTTATTACTCTAACCGCACCATATAGAGTTATCGCTTTTCTTCTGTGCTCCCCCACTACCCATTCCCATTATTCCAGGATATTTTAATCTTATTAGAACTATTTTCTTCATCACTGTTAATAGCATACACCACTTATCTTGCTACCACTGTATAAATGTGAAAGAAGAGAGAAACATATGAGCTATTTTAATTTTTTTTGTTTTGATTTAATTTAAATTGCTGAATGAAAAAATAGCTTCTTCTAGTAATTCTGCTGTAACTAACTCAGTTTGATATTGGTTCTATTAGCCTTCTAATAGCATGAAAGCTAAAAAATTAAATCGTTCCACTTCCACATTCATAATTATGTGCAATTAAAATCTTTACATACCCAAAAGTCTTATATGAAGCCCTGAACCCTTCAACTGTCACTCTTCATTATCTCCAAGCCTAACAATTTTACAGTGACACATTGTACACAATGAGATGTGCTAAAGAGGAAATATTATATTTTACTGATGTATGTGTTCTTTAATTTCTCTGAATTAGCTTTTTGATATGGATGCTAATTGTTTTCTTTGAAAGGAGTCGCCACAGATATGTGATTTCTCTATGCCTGTTGCGCTTCAAAAAAAATACAGTTAATTGCAGGAAACAGGAATTTCTCTCTTTTTTATATGTAAAAAAATAATCAGCTGCATATCAAAGGAGTGAATCTTAATCCAACTTTCTGATTGTACATTAAAAAGAAACCTTCAGTGTTTGTGACCGGCACAGAGTATTTTGTGACTTTTGATGTTTCCCCTTTTCATTTATTCATGAAGAGAGATGAATAATTAAAACAGGACGTTTGGCAAAACCAGCGCACACACAAAAAATATTTCCATATGAACTTCCAGCTTCAGCCCACGATAGTCTACAAGACACGTTACTGCAGGATTGTCCATATGGCAAGTGCGCATGTAACTCTGAAACCATAGACCTGGTCGAGACTTGGGATCCTGCCATCAGTGGCTGACAGCTGTTACTGCTGTATAAATGCAAATGTTAAGTGTGGATGAGCCAAGTGTGGCAGCGAAGAAAGGCTGAATTTAGACCCCGTCCTGGGTGTGATGAAGGCCGTTGATAACGTGTGCTCACGGGGTGGGTGGCAGATCCCCTCTGGATCTCCAGGGGAGGGTGGAGTGAGTCGCCACACTCCCACATGGTTATGCAGGAGAAACCTGAGCTGCAACACGGAAATATCCTGCTTGATGAAACAGCAGGTTGCTCCACACGCATTAGAAAGAAGGTCCTTGTGATGGAGAGGGGGGGTTTGTTCTGTAGTTTCCTGCAGACTATTCACTAGCTAATTTTAACATTTAGTCTTAGCTGCGATGCTACAGAAAGTGATTATTTTTTCATCCTAAATCTCATAAAAGGCTAATTTGAGTTACCTCTCATTCATTAGAAGGAAATATTATAGAGAAGTGACAATATACCAGACATATCAAAAGGTCTCAATCAGTCTGAGCTGGTCTCTTTTGTCTTGCAAATCTTCAAAGGAGCTCATGGATTTTAATCGTCACATCCTGCTCTATTTCACAGCTTGGAGGATCCTGCTGTTGAAAGACATCTTCTCTCCATATCTAGCTCGGAAATTCCCCACTGACTCTAATGAAGGTCTACATTCCTGTTTGCAACATTACTAAATTTACTCTTCAAAATTTTTAATGCAACTTGTGACCTCCTGTGAACTTGTGCGCTGGTGTTGGAATGACAAGTAAAACTGTCTCCATTCATGCTCAATGTAATATTCCATCACTGTATATAGCTTTCTTCTTTACATTTCCTACAAATCCTTCTCATCTGTGCAAATTACATATATTTTGTTTGTCTTTTGATAACTGCAGTCATGTTTTATCTTCTTACACAGACAAAAGGGATTCCAAAATGTGGCTGGTTCGTGCTTGTCTGTGTAAACCTTCAGGATGCCTCTTGAAAACTCACTCGAGTTTTGCTCCATCTCCTCTTGGAGTTTCACCTTTGCCTCTGCATTTCCTGAAGTGGAGTCTGTGGTTTATGAATCGTTTTACTATGACTTTGTCTTGTTTTCCCTCCAGAGCTGTGGTCTTTGCTTACATTCTCTGAACGGCAAAGCCCATTTGTTTCTTTTTAAACTTCTGTCAGCTTAAACTTCCATCAGGCTTCTTCTCTGCTTGGGGTCTCTGATCCCCGCTCAGACCTTATCTCAGATTAGGGATTCCACAAGCTTCTGTAAAATGAGGATCAACTTAAATTCTCAGATTAAGTAAGATGAATAATTAAAATAAAAATTCTGCCTCTATTTTGCTATTCCTCACCTAATGTGAGGATCATCTCCCATTTCTGATCTGAAAATACAATTTTAAAAGCTAGCTTTGTTCACTGATGTTTTTGGTAGCTCCACCTGCACAGATTTTTTTTTTCTTGACTGTTTTCCTGAAGCCTGTGGGCACTTTGGATGGAGTAAGCTGCGTACAGAGCTCGGTTCCATATTCTCCATACGCTCTCAGAGCATATTTAACAGTGTGGTAGAATGACAGAGGGATGCACCAGCGTTTCCCAGAGGCAATCTTCTCAGAAATTAATAAAACCTTAATAAAATTTATAAAATTAATAAAATTCGTTTTCTTTTTGCCGGACTCCCCTTCCTCATCCTCCCAGAAAATTACAGCCAATAGCTATGAGCAGATGACTCTTCTGAAATTGATAGGATAAATTCAGCAGAGCCCTACCAAGTTGTGGCATGGGGTGAGGGCTGCAGTGTCAGAGCTCATGCACCAGCGATGCCAGACCTTCGGAGGTGCTGCTGACATCTAAAGGGGTCAAGGGACCAACCTGGGCCACCAAGAGTGATTTCTCCAGCCACGAGCTCTGTCCTACCAACATGCCCTGACTGCCCATTCTGAGCATGGGGCACCCAGCAGAGAAATTCTTCGAGGGTGGCTGCACAAGGAGTGATCTTGTGGTGTTTTCTTTTCCACAGAGGCTTCCTGAGGGCTTCTGTGTGGAAGATTCACTCGCTCTGTTTATATTGCTATATAATATAAATAAGTTGATTAAGTGGCATGTTTAAATTGCATTTATCACATTCCATCCTTGTTGAAAAACCCTCTTCAAAAATCTAAGTGGCTGGAGCATTTGCAGAGAAGTGTTATACTCACAAGAGTGATAATGAGTTAGATGCAGCTGGGAATCAGGTATATGAGAATCACTGAACACTTGGCAAAGGCTATTATTCCCTTTCTCCCCCTCTTTTCCTTCTCACGATTAAAAATAAATCAGGAAAGATATTTGTACATCACCAGCAGAAGCTGGTTTGTTTTGTTTTGGGTGGTGGTTTTTTTTTTTTTTTTTTTTTACAGAGTTCTTACAGCGTGTAGGTCCTTATTAATTTTATTAATTTACTTTTCTATCTCCTTAAATTACTGAGGAATATCTGGTAATACTTCTTCGTGCATTCCTTTTGGGGGAAGCTGATTGTATCTTTGACCCAGTGCCCCCGCACAAAAACCTCAAGCATTGCTCTGAAAGGCTCTCCTCAGAATTAGTCTATGTTTTCTGTATTTTGGTCTACAGATATATATTTTCTTCCACTTTTTGACCACTGCCTAAAGCAAGTGGAAAACAGCACAGCCTCCTTGTACTGAATTTCCCAGGACAAGTTTGTTTCCTGGGTAGGGTCTAGCTTCAGTGCCATCCCTCAGCTCTCCTCCTTCCTAGTCCCAGATGGGTGGAGGCAGGAGGCATCAAGAGCATTGAAAACCCAGACTCCTCTGGGCTTGAAGGAACATTTGTCCCGTTTGGAAGACAAATGAGAGGAGACTCTGGTAGTCTTCTGAAATGCTCTTGCCCAAAGAAGGGGATAAATTTGTTTCCAGCAGCCCTAGAATCCCTGAAATAATGTAACCAAGAATCATGATTCCTCTTGCAGTTTCATGGATTCACATGTGTGGTCAGAAAGATTAAGGATGATTTCCTTGTAAACCTGTCATGTCTGAGTTTTAACCACCTGGTGCAGGAACAGCTGCTTCATGAGTCACGTCCATTATACACAAATCCTCACGGCAACTACAGTCACTGGCTTACACGAGTGCCATTCAGTGCCACATCTTTTCATGTGGGTTCTTTCTTTCTTTTCTGCATGTTCATTTTGAAAAGATTAATATAAAGATGAAAATAAAAGAAAAAAAATAACAGCATAAAAATCTGCTTTGTGCTTCCTATTTTTTGTTACTGCCAGTCACTCTGATCATACCATCAGCTAAATGAAGTCTAATTGAACGGCAGATCGGCTTGGATGGCAGATCTGTTGCCGTACCACCAATTCAACAAACACCATTTTCCTTCTAGCAAAGTGCTGTATCAGATTGGTAGCAAGACATCATACAAATTTCTCGTATGAAAAAGACTACTCATTAGTCAAAAATATTTCAGTCAAAAGCAATATATTTACAAAACACTTCTGCTTGAGTGACACATAAATGCTATTGCAGCCTTAAGAAATAAGCTCGAGAGTTTCTAGAAATGTTTTGGGCTTTGACAGCGTTAGTCTAAAATCTGTCAAGCACATTGGCTCGCAGTTGCTTCGCTGCCACGCCACTATGTTGAAGCACGCATGACTTGGTGGGACAGCCATCCAGGATTCATTACAATAAACAACTAAATCAGTGGAGAGACCTGGGCGGTCCAGCCCATTACTGACAACTTTCAGCATAAATAAAGGCGCTGCGTAAATCTGCAGTTCTGGGCCCACACCTGCCGTAGGCTGAGCAAAGGGAGGCGAGACAAGCCGCGGCAGGCTGGGGAGGCTCACGGTTAGGAATCACAGCCCTCCTCTCTGCTCTGCCAGCCAGCCCGGCTCTGTGCCTCATGCACTGCTGCTACACGCTGGGGCGGCTTGTTACTGTTTTGCTGTGGAGATATTTCAGGCAATTATGTCCCAGGTTACCTTCAGTTCAGTCCAAAAGTTTCAAGTCTGTGCATCCAAAACACCTCGCTCAGTATTTTCCTCTGATCATCCCTCTGATGTGCACTCACTGCAAGCGCCTGAGCCTTAAAACGTTGAGTATGTAAGAAGTATCTGATGATAGATCACCAGGAGTGGACAGCTATGGCCAGCTCTGCATCAGAGAGGAAAGTTCAAACTTGTCCCAACAGGCCTGCTTGGAAAAACAGGGGTTTTAGAAACAACTCCTAACCACAGTGCTGCAGGACCCAGTGCTGCTACAGATGGTTGGGATATTCCCTCCTGGAACAATGGCAACCAAGCAGAAAAATCTCAGAGAATAGCGCAAAATTGTGTCAAACTGGATCAGATGGTCCTAACCCCAAGGAAATTGAATTTCTGCATTTGGTGGTTGAGCTGAGACACTTTTGTTAGACACCAAAAAGAAAAGATGCATTTCACTCCTTGGAAGAAATTAGATTTATTTTTCTGCACAAATAGCCATTTTAAAAGAGAAGGTTTTTAAAAATTCTAAAATTTTTAACAGATTGCAGCGTCGGGGTTTTTTTGATGAAAGTTCACAGAATCTAATGCAAAATGATTACTATCCTGTGATTTCTTAGAACTTCCAATTTACTCTCCATTGAAAAAAACTGAAGAGTCCTGATAGAAGTTGCAATGGACAGTTCCTGTTGTTTTCCCATAAGAAAAGAGTGAGTAGATCAGGTGGAAACCCCTGGCAGGAGGAAGAGATGGTTCCTGCCCTGGGGAGGTACTGAGTCTGCTCCGAGAAGAAGTTTCCAGAACACAGGTGAAGCAGGCAAGGAAATGAATTGAGAGTCTGCAGCACAGCAGAGGCCGTGTAGGAGAAAGTGTGAGTCAGCAGGCAGGTGGAGCGGGAATTCTGACACATTTCACGATCAGTTTTGTTCTTTCCCTGATATTAAAAGTCAGAAGAGAGCTCTGTGTAGCTGCAGATTGTGGGCTCCAGACCTTTAGATTTTGAAATGAAGTGTTTGTAGATCGCTGAAGATCCAAATTATGCCAAAATTATGTTATTATAGTGTAATCATCTTGTTAGCTGCCTAGAACGTTTTCTTCATTATCACTTCATTCATCCTTATGATGATGAGCAGATGGTACCAATGTCATAACGCAGCATAAATCACTCCCAAATGTTGTTTGAAAACACAGTTGGAAGGTGGTAGGGACTTCCTCGCCTGCTGATGAGCCTGGTTTACCCCCCTTGCTGCAAGAGGAATTACAGAAACCTGGTTTGCCACTTAACCTGTGTGCTGGCTGCTGGCACCAAAACACAGCAAATCCTGTACCAACAGAGGTTTATGATAGCTTATGCTGAGAACAAAGTTTACATTTTTTTTTCACCAGACTGGTGAATTTAAGGCATTTCAAGGTGGATTGTGGCCCGTTGCAATCAACACAAGGGAGTCATGAAGAAGCCCCACATGTTGAGCAGATCCTGTTCTTACTGAAGGAGAAGTCATTGTTGGTATCTCTAGCTACATCTCATCTTCTTATAGCATGAGTCTGCAAGGAGATGTCAGCGTTCCAGTATCTGAAGGGGGCCTACAGGAAAGCTGGAGAGGGACTTTTTACAAGGGCATGTAGTGATAGGATGAGGGGTAATGGCTTCAAATTGGAAGAAGGCAGATTTAGATTAGATATCAGGAAGAAATTTTTCACTCTGGGGGTGGTGAGCCCCTGGCCCAGGTTGCCCAGAGAAGCTGTGGCTGCCCCATCCCTGGAGGGGTTCAAGGCCAGGCTGGACGGGGCTTGGAGCAACCTGGTCTGGTGGGAGGTGTCCCTGCCCAGGGCAGGGGGGTGGAAATAGATGATCTTTAAGGTCCTCTCCAACCTAAACCATTCTATGATTCTTTGAAAAGCGGTGTAAAGCAGACTTGCTCTGCTGTGGCAGTCTTACGCTGGAGTAAAATCCTCAGCAGCCAAGGAAATGGTGCAACTGGAAGTTTCCCATTGCAGTTTTAGCTGGCACCAGTGCTGGAGCTGGCCCTGAGACCAGGGCAGTGGGAATATGTCCCAGGTGCTCCCCACATCTACAGCCCAGCTCACAGTTCATGTGTGTTACAACAAATCCAAAATTAAGGTCTAATCCAGATGACGCCAGTGCCCTTTCAAAAAAGATCAGTGATTCCTGACGTATCCCACAGAGCTTTACGGGCACACCAGCCCTCTCTCCAGCAAGCAGTCAGAAAGCCACAAAGCTCAGTTTGTTTGTGACTTCTCCCTCTGATTGTTCCTTTCCCTGGTTCGGGTGGGCGCACCACAGCAATCAAAAAAAGGACTGAGTGTGCTCAGAGCAAACACACCGTAATTTTACTCAGAATCAGAACAAACACACTCCAGACCCCAATCCCCAAATCCAGGAGACACAGATAGAGTTGAAACCCAGAGCACCTAAGCAAGCAAAGATGCGCACGCGCGCACATACACACACACCCATTTCAAACTTGTACAAAACATATTTTTCAGACTTTTTCTCAACCATAACTCTGTCCCCCGCCCTCAGGCTGTACACAACAGGCTGCTCAGCCTTTGATTTCTAGATGAAATCAACCTCAGTCGGGCCAAAAGAGCAATTTGATCTCTACCTGCAGCAGAAGGAGGGTGAGTTTTGTCACTGCACGACTAAGGACCCCCTGCTTAGGTTGTTAAAAGTATTTACATGCCTAATTTACCTTGATTTCCTTTCGCAAATTTGGTTCTAGCTCTCAGAAGAAATTCCTCCCATAAATCTTTTACTAGCCACTAGAGGGGAATGTATAACACAGTGAGAAGGGAGAGTGACACCACATTAAAGTTGCAGCCAGTTTGCTCACTTAGATGAAGTATTTAGTGTCATGTTGGATCTTTACAGTTTTTAGGAGCTAATTTAGCCTTTATCAGGTGCTTTGTTATTTTACTCTTTTCTGTCACATTGATCTCTCTCACCTTCTACCAGTTTAGTGCAGTTTATGTTAAAGTCATAGACTTTTCAGGTGAAAAAAGATCCTTACAGACACTTAATTTGAAGCTTAATACCCTCATAAGCCCATAAATCATGCATTTGAGAATGTGATCTCCACTGAAAACAGTCTCCTATTCAAAATTGTTTACAGAGCACAGCAAGTACAGCATTTCTATCCCAAAAGAAATGTTGACAATTCAGCCTTTCTTTCCATTTAAAACAGGATTAAAAAGTAAGATTCAGATTTTTTTTGGTGTGGGATGGAAATTCCACGTTAATTCCAGTTAGGAAATGACAAACAGATTCATTTGGATGTTCTTCTAACAAAATTAAACTTTCAGCAGTTTTGAAATTGATGGGTTTTTTACTTCAGCCACTGATAAAACAACCCTAAATGTCCCACACCAAAAATGTATTTCTCTGAAGTGTATGGGAGCCAGGCACAAACTATCCTATGATTACTGGAGGTGGGATCTGCTCTTCCCTATAGCCCAGGCTTCCTAAGCAGGCCACAGCCTTGTATCATACCTCAAAGTCCCATGATCGCTTGATGTTCCATCAATCCAGGTCAGGAAAAAATCAGCACATTAGCTTAAAGTCCTCTTGGGAATCAGGACAACGAGGTCCTGCTGGGTTTATGCAGCTTATAATGAGGGTCTGCCACTCTCCTTCCTTTATGAACAACTCCATGTGAAACCCACGTCCTGGGTCACGTAGCGGGCAAGTGAGTATGAACATCAGGGCTGGGGATGCAAACAGCCTGTAACACTGGAAGCTGAACTCCTACTGCCAAATGGCAAAAGATCATAGGGAAATTCACTCCAGGACCACAAAAAAAAAATGAAAAAATCACTAAGTGATTTAAAATGCATTTCAAGCCAAATGAAACAGTTAATTCCACTTTTCTGTGGAAATTGCAAATATTCAGTGAAAAAAACCCTTTACAATAGAAAATTTGAACTGGCAGTAACTGCATTTTTATTGGAAAAAAATTTGTTATTTTATTTTATTCATCATCCTGATAAAAGATTCCCAATCAGCTCTGGATATTTGCATCCGAGATTTACATTTTAAATATGCCTTGTTCATGAGCCAAATTTTTGGCAGATAGGAATTAGCAGATTCAAGTCAATAGAGCCACTGAGATCGACAAAAAAAGGAAAATGCATCTCTACATTTTCAAAAGCTCCCTCCTGATGTCACATAGATGGATGCAGAATGAAACTATCTGTACTGCAGAGAGGCATTCATCAGAACACCAGAAGGTCATACATACAGGTACCCCTGTGCTGGGCACTGATGAGGCCCCACCTCAAATACTGTGCTCAGTTTTGGGTCCCTCACTACATGAAAGACACTGAGATTCCGGAGCGAGTCCAGAGAAGGCAACGAAGCTGGTGAAGGGTCTGGAGCACAAGTCTTGTGAGGAGCAGCTGAAGGATCTGGGGTTGTTCAGCCTGGAGAAAAGGAGGCTGAGGGGAGACCTTATCGCTCTGTACAGCTACCTGAAAGGAGGTCGTAGTGAGGTGGGGGTCAGTCTCTTCTTCCAGGTAAGAAGTGATGGCACAAGAAGAAATGGCCTTAAGTTTAGGGGGAGGTTTAGATTGGATATTAGAGGAAAAATTTCTTCACCAAAAGGGTTATCAAGCATAGGAACAGGCTGTCCAGGGCAGTGGTTGGGACACCATCCCTGGACATATTTAAAAGACCTGTAGATTTGGCACTTAGGGACGTGGTTCAGTGGTGGACTTGGCAATGTAAGGTTAATGGTTGGACTAGATGATCTTAAAGGTCTTTTCCAACCTAAATGATTCCATGAGTCTATGATTCTATGACTTTCACCAGTGGTACTTTTGGTCCAACAGAAACTTTGCAATGCAAATAAAGGCAGATGGTTCTTTTTGGACCCACAGCTTTTATATTCAGAGCACAGTTTGTGAGGCGATGAAGGCAGAAGTTTCAGATGTTTCTCTCACTAGGAGCAGTTGAAAACTACTCATGGCAATTCACCACATTTTAGATGTATCTTCTGCTGGGGGGCTGATGAGACCGTTCCTGTGTTTGGTAACTAGCCTCAAAGTGAGACGGATCGTCTTCATTCATATTCTGCTGATGCCGAGGAAGCACAATTAGAAGTTGACGCAACAGCAAACACTCACTTCGCTAAAATTATCACATTTAGTGTGATTCCCATAATAAAAGCATGAGCCAGCACGGGGAGCCTCTTTCAATTTACACAGAGAGACTTGGGGTCTCCTGACAGTCAGAACAGAGCCAATGTTTCTGAGCAAACTTTGTTAGGAAAACAGATTAAAAACTCCAGAGGTTTAGCTAAATCTTATACAGGAAAACACCTTGTTACCCTTCTGATTTAGAATCATAATTCAGCGTCAGTGAATAATACATATTAAGTGGTGCTGAATACGCCTTTGTAACAAAGTTTATGTGATGAATTTTTTTCCTTTATCTGAAATATGCAAAATTAGCTCTTCTCTTTTGATTGTTATTATTATTGTGACTAGCTGTGCAATAGTTGCTACAATCAAGTCTTGATGGCTCATTAATGAGTCACTTACTGAAAATAGTCAAGTCTCAATATGTAAATTCTTTGGGCTCCACACATTAGCCTTGTCATACTGATGTGCCTCTGACTGAAATTTTGTCACATCTAGAACTAGGATTCAGGTTTTAAAACAGAAATAAGCCCCCCTGCATTTCAATTGCTTTCTGAGAACGCAGGAAGATATTTCTTTAAAATCTACTCTTTCTTCAAAATTTGCTCTAAAATCTACTCATTCTGTTGGTGATCATTTATAGAAGATAAATATAAAAGGAGAAAAAAACCTCCTGTCTGAGATGAACTTGCAACCTCACTTTCACATTCTTTTTCTAGCATTGCCCAAGTATTTACCTCCTTTTTGATTTGCAAGTCCCAGCAGTAACATGCCCGTGAGCGCCTTTGCACTGATACTATGGAGTAGGGCCACTCAGCTCAGGAGCAGATGGACACACGGACAAACTGATGCTTTAAGGACTGTCCTGAGAGATGGTTACCTCTTGAGTTCAGCCCCAAGGTTGCTGTCACTTCATGATTTCCTTGACCTGCGACCAGCAGCAGCTGGATCAGGGAAGGATAACGCTGGGATACAAGACCAGGAGTTCAGGTTTTACAATCCCTTGGAAATGTGCGTACTGATAAAACAACCCTAACAGCACTCTGAAACTCTTACCTAAATGTGATGCATTTGTCCTGAACATCCACGATGTTACCCTGAATATCAAACCTGTCCATTTTCTGTAGCAAAAAGGGAAAGCCATTTTTCTGATACATTACCACCTACACTTACTGCTGAATTTTCTGCCTTGTTGTGCCTTTCCCTAAACCCTGTTGTCCCCTCCATCCCAGCAGCCCCCTGCTCTGTCCCAAAGAAGGGTTAGCCTCCTGACCATGCTGCTGGGAGTGTATATTCATCCAGGCAGCCTGCGCATCCCCACATATCTTACCTGAAGTGAATTACTATGTGTGAATTCTGTGTGGGCTGAAAGTGAAAATCTAAGCCACATTCCCTTTATTCTCACTCTAGGGAAAAAAAACCCACCCAGACTCTTACAAATTGCTCTGCAGGGATTATTTTACCTTTTTAGAACTTAATTCGATTTTACCCCTGACACAACGTTACTGGTTTTGACAGTTAAACTTTCCAGTCTACTTGTTCCATATATTTTAATATCCTGCTACCTCTGGTAGGGAAGAGCTAAAATTTTATGCCAGATACTGATGGTGATGTGGGAAGAGATTATTTTTTTTTTTAAATTTGCTTAAAAAATAGAACAGTTACATCTATAAGCAGCAACACAACTTCCTAAGTGACTACTGGTAATATCTAGCTAAGCAAAAAAACTGGAAAATCAAAGTGTACAGCCCACTATCATACACTCCCTGCCCCTTCTCTACCCAGAAAAATACAGATTTCTTATGAGGAGCTCTGTCGTCCTTCCACTCCAAGGCAAAGTGTCAGTAATGGGTGACAAAACCTGATTACTGTGAAGCACTTGTCCCCCACAATACTGCAGCGTGAGTTGCCTTCAAGGTTTCCACCCTCCAAAGGACATGGTTAAACGCAGGTTTTGAGACAGTTGCATCAAGAGGGTTGGGGAAGGAGTAGATCTTAATGTACAGCTGATGACAATCTTGTCTCATTCTTTGGAAGTAATATGATCTGGACAGGCTGAGGTCATTACTGTACAGGCAGGTAGCAAGCCACGCTACCAAGTCAAATTCATAATGCTCAATATCTCATATGCAGCAACAGAAAAAAAATGCGCACGGTTTCCTGAATAAGTTGTTAGGATGTTTCACAGATGGTGTTAGAAAGGACATTGAAATAATTTGCCTAATGCAATTTCATTACTAGAAATTTTAAGAACGTCCCATCTCAATTTACTCCTGCCTCTCAGATACAACCCCTCATTACGTTATTTGAAACTAGTTTATTCAAGTACGCAATGACTCTGGGACATTTGCACAGCAACGCCAGACGTTATCTGGGAAATCAGTAGTACATTTTCAGGCTCTGAAAGTAATTTTTGATGACACCCTTAAATCAACTTCATGGTCAGTTTTCTCATTTTGAGCAAGAACTGGGATTCCATTGTGATAACCGAGGGCTGCATGTTACTTGATCTACGGTAATGTAGAATAATTACTAGTCCATTGCACTTCATTACACTACTGTAATAGGCAGCAGGTCAGTGTTTGAGCTACAGCTGCTCTGAAAATTGAGCTGACACTGATACTATGATAGAAGTGATAGCAAAAGGCTCTCATGCAAATTGTTGAAATTAGCTTCCACTCAATGGGTTTTGAAATGCAATACAGGACTTAGATCAGGACACCTGGTTTTGACTAACATTTTTTTTTTCTTGGATACAATGGGATGGCCACAAAATAAATTAATTGTTCAATGCAATATGCCTTACAAAAGGTCACTGAAATACCAGAGGATTCTAAATACCACAGGACTGTTGGACTCTGGCTAATAACATTCTCTAACATGTCACTGAAGGCTATCTGATGGTGGTTTTATTTTATCTAGACAATTACCCCAATCATTTGCAAGCGTTTTGTTCCTATATTCACAGGACGTTTCATTGCATGAGGCACCCCTACTTTTATAATTGCACTTAATTTATCAAGCCTTCAGGCGAGGGCGGTAGGCAGAGGCTATGAATAACGAGGCATTTTCCTTTAACAGCTGGCTGGAATCTCTGAATTCAGCTAGCTGCTGCACTGAAGGATCCCCCATGCAGTCAGTCTTTTAGTGAGGCATGGGATGATCCTCACTTCAAGTTAGAACCTTGCTATGAGGTCTCCAATGAGCACTCAGTCTAGCATACCCACCAGTATGCTTGAAACACTTCTTACCGCTATTCAAAAATAGATGTGGGTTCTTTTAAGGAAAATGGAATATTTTTCCTCTGAGACAGTCATTTAATCAAACTACCCATTTCAATAAATTGAGTTCTGCTAGAAAACAGAGCTTTCAATAAATTGAGTTCTGCTGGTATGTCCAAGCTGACATACCACCTCTCCACTCTAGAGAATGCTTATCAATACTTACTCACAAAAAAAGAGAAACTTGACATGTGGAGAAAGAAATCTTGCCATACCTCCAGAGTAAAGTGAAGTGATTTATAGAAACAGCCATAAACATTGTCCTTGCTATTGCTCTGTAGATGTTTTCTGCATTGAAGCCTGCCTAGCCACACACTGTGTGTCTCCAAAGAAACAGTTCAGTACCTCCACCTAGTCCACGACACGGTGAACTCCACTCTGGCGCACGTTCCCCTCTGCCCATGAACACCTTGAACCAAGTCAGGGGATCCCCAGCAGGCACCTTCCTTGCTTCTGAGCTAAGACACTACATTAACTGTCCTGTTCCTGCCACTGGCATTTGGTGTTCAGTGTGATTTAGGCAGGCGTCTTTTTTCACAAAAGATGCCTAAGATTGGAAGGAATCCTTTGACACCTGCCCATGCATATTTAATGAATAACTATGCTGCTTTTTATATGACTTGGAATCATTTTAAATGACAGCTTTGCTGAAAATATTCTCTTGACATTTGTATTTACTATCTTCAATACGTACACAAAGAGATATCATGAAAGCACGCACAGGCATCTGAAATCTTACCCCTTTAATGCACTGTGCACTGCCTATAGATTGTGCAGGTTTGTCTGTATCTTTCCCAGCCTCTTGGGGGATTATTGCTAGAATTGACTACCACTATTTGTTTGAACTCTTTATAAATTAATAAAAAAATCAATACGTGTTTGTAAATGCCAGCTAATCACAAGTAGCTTTGTACAAATTAGAGCAGGGATATAAGAAGAAAGTAAATGGACAATGCCTGCGAGGGTGAAAAAGTCAACACTCAAAGTTCATCTGCTACCTGAATGAATACAGATATTCAGCCTGCTCTGACGGTTTTGTTATTCACGAGAGATGGAGGAGGAGGAGAGCAAAGCAAACACAGCCCATGCTGTATGGGCAATGAATACAAAGAGCCACTAAGCCATGAGAGTAGGAACTCTAACAGAGAGAATTGGAATGCTGGAAAATTCATCATCTGAATTTCAAAATGGAAGCAAAAAAAAAAAAAATATCTTAACCCCCCTCTCATATTTCTGGATGAATATCTGGGAAGGAATTATCTGTCAGCTCATGACTAATTGCTTTTCTACCTCAGGAAATACTTTTCTGGTTTACCTGTGGTTACTATGGCTTAGTTACATTAGATAAAAGCATCTACGAGGTGGGATTCACAATTACTATATTGTAGAGTTATTAGAAGATTGACATATTACTCCCAAAACGTAGATAGGTATATGTGATGCATGAAAGCATTTGTTTTCCTATGTATAAAGCAATTCTTTGTGAAGGGATATTCTCTAGCGTTATTACGTTCAAAGAATGATAACCAAACAGAAATGTTTCACGTCATCAGCTGGCAATCATCAGCTTTGCTCCATCTAATTCTGTGAGAGCCCACAGAGCTGTCAGTACATTTGCTGCCAAGTGTCAAACCCTTGCAAGAAAAGTTAAGTTATATGCAGCCAAATCAACAGAGCTCAGGGTGAGGAAGCGACCTCAGATCTATGCATCATATAGACTCATCTTCATGCAGGAGGAATCGACTGGATTCCTGGAATATCAGATCAACTGGGAAATGAGGAGTCACCCTAAGGAATCCTAAACCCTTTGTGCCTGCTTGGCTGCTCTCCTCCTCAACCTGTTTTGCGACTTAGCAATGATACCCCCAGCAATTCGGTGCAGTAAGAAGTAGAGGGGACTTGCTGGTGAAAGTATCAATGTGTATTTATTCAGGGTGCTGATGGACCAGGAAGAATAAAGCAAAATGATTCCATATAGATGTCCTCTGCATCTGAAAAAAATATTTCCCGCTTTGAGTTTTGTGAAGTTTCTGTTTGGCAAAAGCATTTTTTCCCCGTTATAATTCCCAGCTGAAAATGTGCCTTTTTTTTTTTCTTTTTTCCATTTCGCCAGACGAGAGTTGTACCCTTTTATTAATTTTTCTGATGGATGCAGATGTATACTCTACAAATCCTTAATTTGGATTTTGTGGGGTTTTTTTTTGGTGGTTTCTTTTGTTTGTTTTCTGTTGTTTCCATAACAGTAAAATACTGTCGGAGCTGCTCTGGGAGCTGTTACGCAAGACTTGCATGAAACTTCAGCTCACCTGCTTTAGCTGTGAAAAGCTGTTTCCAGCACCATCAGACAACCCCATGAGCACATCCAGAAAACTTACTGTTTTGGATAAATTGCTGTTTTCATGTACTCCTTTTTCTCACAGTAGCCATCCTTTCAGCGTGTTTGTTCTCATTTCAAATTACCAATTGAGCCTTTCATCTAAAATACGAGGGACATTACCAAGGTATTAGTAGTTAAGCTGCTTTGTTAATTACAGCCAGGCTCCTCTTTTTCCTGCCTGTCAGTTCAGCAGCAACAGTGGTGCCAAATGGCTCTCCACCCGCTCTGCGTCAGCAGCTTGCGTTCACACAAATACCTCTGCTGTCTGAGATTTCCAGGTGTTCTTCCAACTACTGGACAGGTGGAAGACCTGCCAAGGTCACCAAGACATGGCCACACAACAGAGCGGCCTCTCCAAGCTGAGCTCGCCATCTGTTCAAGTCGCAACCATTGCCAGACTGTGATCATCCATGTCACCTGTCTCACACCTTCTCCAGGTTTACACAATTCCCTTGACATAAAGGGACTCTAGCTTTACACCATTCTCAAGATTTGTGTACAACCTGAACTTATAGAAGGGCATGATTATATTTCCTGTGTTGTTCTCTATTTCTTTCCTCATAATATCCAGCTTTCTATTTATTTTGACTGTGGTCTGGCATTAAGTTGGTATTTTCGCAAAACTACTCATTATAACCCTAACATTGTTTCTCACGCTTGCAGACAACCAGGACTTCATTTAAGTATATGCAAAATAAAGTATTTTTCCATTTTCATCACATTGCATTTACTTGAATTGAATTTCAGCAACCATTTTCTTGCCTTATCACTCTACTATTGATAAGATCTTTCTGCAGCTTCCACCTGCATCTTTACTATCCTGAAGTACCCTCTGCAGATTTTACTAGGACAGAATTGTTTATTTGTAGCTAATGCTGACGGCAGGTCATCTCTAGACACTCTGGGAACCAAGGACGCCCACAGATTGTGATCAAGCAGCCCTGAAGACACCTGTGGCTGCTCCATCAGTCCTGAAGTTTGTCCAGGTGAGATATCTGCCAAAGCTTAGGACAGCACATTCACAAGAGTATCCATATTTAAGAGGATGGGAGTTTTGCATGGTACTGCCATCTCCCGTATTTAGAAGGCTTAAATAAGCCAAGATACAGCCTTCACCTTTGTAATGAGGATTTTGGGTTACTGCTTTTACAAACTGCAAATTTTTTTATGCAAGTTACAATGGAATTGTCTGCAGACCACATCTGGTCTTTCAAAAGAGATTCACTTAGTGATTTCAATATCTTTATATACAACTGTGTTTCCTTATTTTTGTTTATATTTTCAAGAAAGCTCACACACACAAATGAAAAAAAAATGAACAAACTCTAATCTTTCAGGGCCAAAAGATAGCTAAGGAAAAAAACAAAGCCAATGTATTTTTCCCTTCTGTAATTCTGCTTGTGAATAGAATGTAAATCAAGTTAGCTGGATAATTTGCTAAAACCCATGGATGCAATAATTCTTATGTTGTTCTAACAGAGAAAGAAAGTAGAAAATGTTACAGGGAGAGACAATATGCAATTATGTATGAATACTAACACCCTAAGGGACAAATTACCAACAATGACAGTAAAATACTGCAGATTTCTTTTTGTGCTACAGCATAATTGACTTATACTCTGACGAGAAGAAACAGCTTAGCTTTGGAGAAAAATTTAAAAATACAAGCTACGTATTTGCTGGAAAGTATATAGTCACTTTGGTATTCTGCTTTGCTTTACCTGTGATATTGATTACATTCCTTTATTTTTAACTTATATATGCAGCTTGATTTGGAAAGATTTTATTTTTTTTAATCTTTTCAAGAAATAATTAATCGTTCTTAATGGTATTAATTATGTGGCTTCAATTATTTAATCAAACTTAGCCACTACATTCAGTGCAAACACTTTTAAAATTGCATGTGGGAAACCTCTATGTTGTTTAAACGCAGGAGAAATAAATCTTGCTCTAATGACTCAAGTGAGCTGAGCCTCAAGGGGCTGTTCCCATCCTTCAACACTACACCTTGCAGAATCTGCTGCGTGGCACAGGAGAGCAGTAGCTGATGTAACCTGATAAGCAGCAATCTGTAAACACCAATCTTGGGGCAAAATCAGAGCCTTAATTTGAATTTTATTGTTAACCTCAAGGAAGATTAAAGAAACACAGTCAAGGTTGGCTGCTCAGCAATCCAGGGTACTTTTTGAGTTATATTTGCAAGGTCCACATGATTAGTTTTCAGATTTCCTCCTACCCCCCTGCATAAATGCTCTGATTACTCTGGTTTTGTAGGGTGGTTAAGGAGGTGAGACAGATGAAACATTGAAACTATATTGACAATCTGGTTGTACATGAGTGGTCTGAACACTGAAACAGCTTACCTTGTCTCTGAAGAACATTAGAGCTTGGCCAGGTCTCACTTAATCTCTCTCTTCTACCACTGATTGGACTTCTAATGGGCTAAGGAGGCTAGAAAAGGTTTTACAGAGACAAGAAGTAAGCAAACTTACAACTCCTCTTGCCTATGAAGACACCAAGCATTTCCTCGCTTGACTTACCTATCCAGTTTTAGTCGGTATGCTCTATTCCTCAGGCATGGGGGAGAGAGAGATAGATGTTAGCCTGATAGCAGCCACAGCACCTAAGAACAGATTAGAGTGAAGGAGAAAGTGATACAGGTGACTTCTTCAGGACATAAGTAGTTCTCCTGTAACACTTAAGCCCTTATCAGATTCAGGTGCTTTCTCTCTGCCTTTGACCTTAAGCCCCAGTGAGATAAGATTTGATGACTGTCTCCACGGCTAAGCAAGATGTTTACCTGTTATATTACATATGCACTGCATATGCATTCTCTTGAGTTCAAAATGCTAATAAACAATTAAAGTCTCACAACTTCTGAGATTGGGAAGTGTTATTATCTTCATTTTACAGAGAGGAAAGGAAAGGCTTTGAAAGGTTACGTGTTTTTTTTTCCAGAGGTCACTTAGGTTATGATACACAGAGGGCTCCCTAGTACCAGGGCTGTCCATAAGGACTCCTGCACTTTAGTGTTAAGGCCTGGGACAAACTCTGATCAAGAGTTGAAGTGAACTTTTAATATGCTGAGCACCTAGCTGTAAGTCAGAAGATTAATGCTGACTTAGTTATATCCAACATGTTTAGTATCATTTCATAGTCTAATGCTGATGATGAGTGTCTGAAACTTCTGTTTTTCCATCCTCTTACTTTTGGGCGACATTAAAATCTCCTTACCACATGGTTAAACTGGCAAATATCAGCTTAAGCACCTGTGCTCCCGATACATCTATTAATATCACAGCATGCAGCACATGCCAGGTGCCTTACTTTGAGAGGCTTGGGATAGGGATTCAGTCTAAAGTGATGCCGGTCTCATTAAGAACCATGTTTTCCTCTTTCTCACCATGCTCCTCTAATCTTCTTACAAGGCAAACAAGCCAGATGTTTTCCAAGCACTTGTGAGAATACCATACTTTGAATTCAGCTCCAGATGTTTATACACTGAGTTCTGTACAGTTATCGCATTGTTTGTGTGATGCATAAATTAAGAGGGCCAGCTGAGAACAAAATACTTCCCTTTCTCGCTTTCACATAACTAAAGAATAATCAAGATTTTGTGAAGGTTAATAAGTAATTTCAACCACCCTCTGAGACTAGCGCTGTAGCCATTTACTAACTCTCAGTTACATCTTAAGAAATACCTTTCAATATATACAGGCTGTACTTTCACATAAAGACGTTTAATTTTAAGAAGAGTATGCAAAGAATCCAAGGTGGGAAGGGGCTACGTGGAAAGAGTTACGTGGAAAACAAAGCTTATGTGAATGACTTGTCACTCCAGAATGAAGTTAAAGGCTGTCCAAAAGTTGTGTGAATACTGTGCTAAGTCTCTCATTTTAGAAACATTGTTGGATAACACGAGCAGATTCCAGACTAATACAGCTGCATACCCCTCTATCACACAGCCGCCAATTCCTAGCGAATTCTGCAATACAGTGACAGTAATGGAAAGCAAAATGATCTCTAAATAATGGTTTAAGATGGTTACTTGATAAAGGGCACCGCAATAATTATGATCAATGGAGCATGGATTCAATATATATTGCCCATTTAGATGCACCAGATTAGCTTAACAGCTTTCTTTAATGTTCTGAGTATTTTGTGTGTGTGTGCGCACGCGCAGGCGTGTGGCTGTGCATGTGTATATGAGAGGGACAGCACTGCACATTTTGGTGTGTTCCTCATTACTTAATATTTATCAATGCAGATGAGCACGTTGTTGTATGGGAAAGTGAAATGTAAAAGTTAGACTATCAGTTGCAAAGACAAAGCATAAAAAGTTGTGGGGTTTTGTGTTGGTTTTTTTTTTTTTGAGATAACTGTTTTGTGCTCTTAGTGACAATAATTGCAGAAATAGTATTTATATCTTTAAAAAATAACACACACACACAAAGAAGAAGATAGAAAAAATGTGCAGTTGGACTGAGTGCTTCTTGGTTTCTCTGGACATACTGAAACACAATGAAGGCTTGCGGAGAAAAGGAGGCAGTGATGGGTTCTGACTCACATGAGGAGGGTCTAGGGATGCCTCGCAGATTCCCAGGTTTCTGGTTTGCTTCCCAGGATGAAAATGTAAGTTTCCGAAATAAAACACTCTGCTAATTTTCAAAGCCCAGAAGAAATGATTAAATAATCACCTCTAGGACAGTTCCTCTGCCTAATTGTTTTACTCACTGCATTTCCATGGAAGCTCATCCATCGGCTCCAGCGCTACATGGAGCTGACAGCTGGGCTGCATCATGGGGTTGTATAATATGCTTTGGTCGAACAAGTGCCCTTATTTACATAAATCTAGTGCATGAGCCCTTCTGCTCCTCACGGGTTCTAAAAAGATGTAGAACATGGTTATTCCTAACTTTGGCTGAGAAACTGAGGCCTAAGTGAGATGAAATTTTTCCACACACATGCAGGCACTGGTTGAGCTGGAAACAGATGGCTGAGTTCCCACTTTCAGCCTTGTGCCTAACCACTGGCGTATGCCGCCTCTTATTATGCAATGAAGTAACTAGCAGCCGAGGTTTTGTTTTAAACTGAAGGAGGACATAATTTTCGTGTCATAACCGTGACAAATGTAGGACTATATTTTGACAGGGCACAGAAACGCAATGGCAATTGTCACAGACAGTATTGGACCTCAGCAACGAAAGCAACAGGGCTATTTTTTGATGGTAGAGTGAATGCAAAATCTAACTATGAAGGCTCCTAAATATATATATAATAATAAAAAAAACCAAACCAAACCAAAACCAAAAACAACACCAACCCAAAACCGCACACTAGGGTTTTGGAGATTTTGTTTGTTTTTTTTTTCTCTGTGCAGGTTTTTGTTTGTTTGTCCAGGCTATATTAAAAAATGCTGCATCAAACTTTGATAAGCTCCCTAAGGTGTCACGCTTGGTGAGAATTTTTACAAGGTGTATTTTTCCGTATACTGTAATGTGTACAAAGGAAAGCCCCGTCAGCTGTGGGCTGGGAAGAGAGCCCCCCTGCTGGAATGCATCGCAGCACTGTGCACCGCCACAGAAACCATCCGCCTGATCCTCTGCTCAAGGTGCAAAGCGGTTCTGCAGGGGTGATAAAAGGCATCGAGCCCTGTCCTGAAGGTGACGTAATTCTTCATGTAGGTCAGTTCAAGAATCATGACAGAGGACCAACATAACGATTTCCTTTCAAAGCTACCACGGGATAGGATCTGGATGAAACCTGCCGCTATATTTACGGAATACATATAGTTAGGCAATAGCCTCTTATGGCATTCACTCCAAAATAATGGGCAAACTAAATGAATATTAAATGCAATGCTTTAACTGTAGCACCACATGCTGGCTCTGCTTTGTGAAAAACGACGGCGATTGGTGAAATGATAGTAATGTGTGATATACAAATATTTTGGGTGAAATATATAATCAGTTAATTGGTTTATTAAATTATAAAACCTTTGTTTGCTTGAAAGAGCAATAAAACTAACTGACTAAATGAATATTCGCCCCTTTGAAGACTTCTTACATTAATTATGTTTATGCATCACTTGCAGCAGTAATGTTAGACAAAGGAAGCTTTATCTTTATATGCCATAGCTACATTGTATTGTGGTACAAATGATGGCACCGACTTTGTGTCTACATAATTACTGAAATCTTATCCCTTTTGTGTTTGCACATCATTTTCAGTTTTTTGGAATAGTTAAACTCCATTTTACTTTTTAATAACATTTTAGAAATCATTCTGATTCAGGTAAACAGAATTTGATTGCTTTGATGGATTGAAAATGGTTAGCTCAGCCAGAGCTTATTTGATTTGTTTCTTCAGGGATTACAAAGAATAGGATTTTATCTATGAACTGACAAAAGAGGCAATCTCTGCATTTTTGCCTATGAAATAGCAGATCCACTAAGCCATTGCTCCTTCACATAGTGAATGTATTAGTCATGGGGTTGCTTTTTATTCATTTTCAAAGTTTTTATTCCACATTGTATGGGGTGTCAAGCTCCTTTGTTCTTAAAAAAATTAATCTGGAAAAATAATACTGTCAAATGGAGTTTGGGGAGATTCGGTAGCCCATTAGATTTAAAGCAGATTTTAAAAACAAACAAACTCTTTCTCACCAGCAATGGACATCTTAGACAAATGCTCTTCAACTAATGCAATGGATTTAAAAGCCTGAAGTACCTGAATGCTAATTACCTGCCAAAGTTCAGGCTGAGAGTTCTCCTGTGGGTTTCCTGAGAGCTCAGTGCCTGACCCAGTCAGATTAGGTGGTTTTCCTGGTACCGCTCTTCATTTTATCCTGTGTGACATGACATTTGCAAAGCAGACAGCGTCAAGAAAATGTCAATATATGGTATAGAGATGATACAAGACACCCCGAATAATGTGTTTGCAATTGCTCATACACTGGCCAGCACATTCACCGCGTCCTCTTCGGAGATGCCGCCGACCGCCTTGGGGCTTGTGCCCGCTGGGTTTAGTTCATGGGTGAATAGATTGAAGCATGATACTCAGAAAAGCACTGAACAATTTTTCAGGGAATTTTTAATTTACAAGCTCAGTGTTTGTCTCACACTGTCTCAGGGGAGAAAAACAGAAATGTAAAGTAAGTTGGTCCTTAGTCTGAGACTCTGCAGCCAGGTATTGGATGATGCACACATTTTTATCCCGTGATGCGCACTAAATGCATTTCCATCTATCTAGCCCTCCATTTTTTGGACTTTTTTTCCCTTTATTTCTCTTTGGGGTAGTGAATAGAGAGAAGTTTAGTCACTCAGCGTGCAAAATGTTTAAGTGCACTTTCAATTTTCAGTAAGAACATCCCACTTGCTTAAAACAAAAGTTTTCACAGGCTGGGACCTTGTGTCTTGACCGTTTCCAGATTTCATCCCCATGCTCTGACTATTGGAACACAGCAGGACTTCCTGTGTGCACTTTAAAGCTCAATTTGACATCATATACAGTCTACTCTCAAAAAATTCCCTTAGCAGGAATAAGGGGATGTGCTTTCTTCAAAATTTCCATTTATGGCCAGACATGATGGAAATGTACAGTGTGCTGCTTATGTATCATCCCCACTAAGTATAAGGTTTTAAATTTGCTCTGTGAAATTTAACAGGCAGTTTGCAAACGCCTCAGATTAGAAGACCAGCTAGTGGAAATCAGGGTTGGCCCATTTTCTTCTTTGACTGCAACATCTGAAGATTTGGCCCAGCATTGGGTTGTTTCTCTGCACTTTAATACACAGATATAGAAAAAGCTACTGATTCTGATAACTCAGACCGTGGGAGACAGCTTTGAGGAATATGCATACAAACTGCTCTAGGAATGGTCAGCTCTACTGAACACGAGCCACTGCTTCCACACCTCTAACCTTAACAATTTACTGCATCCTAATACAACCAGAGATGAGACAGGATGGTGTGTGGATCAGAAATGAACACAGGGAGTCCTGGCACACCCGGGGCTCTTGTTCTGCGGCTTCTGTTTTATTTCAGTTAAACATGAATGCTCTTTTTCCAAGGTTAAACATATTTTTTTTTTTTTTTGAGAATACTCATTCTCTTGATTACAGAAAAGTGTTTCATATACCTCATTTTTATAATTAGGTGCCTTCTTATGCTGATTTATGACTTATTTTAGCTTTAATTGCTCTGTGTTTCTGACGGCAAAAATGATAATCCATACTCCCATGTAAGCTTCAAAGAAATGCTGATAATCCGCTGTGCCTGATCCCGAGACCTGGCAGCAGCAAACTGGAGGAGAAAACAATGTGCTGAGTAACATTGTTGAAAACCTCCTCAGATGACTGGGGTAGCACTCAGACCCCTAACAGCAGTTCTGACGTTGAACTTCTCTCCAAATTGTTGATGAGACTTTTTCTTCCCCGCTGCTACCAGGGTTCAGCGGAGGCTGCTGCTTTTGTCAGAGTGAGGAATGAACTCTTCCTCTCCTGTTCGACAGCACTTCTCCTGCACAACTCCGTCCACAGGGAGTGAAAGGTTCACCACGAAAGAGTTAAAGCCTTTTCAAAAGCGACAGGCTTGATCACGCACTTTATGCTGTTTTACAAGGCCAGGTGAGCTCATTCATGAACATCAGTCAGTTCATTGCCAGCGCTCTGAACTCCCTCTGCTTTAACCTGAGATTTGAGTTGCATACTTCTTGGGCTTAATCCCGTATTTAATTAAGTGAAGGTCAGGATGAGGGTCAACTAGACTAGTGAACTTAATCCAAGACCCACAGGTTATACAATAGCTGCTTTGGGGAGGTATAATTGTAGATAGGAATCGAGAGAAGAAAAGACAATATAATTGAACAAGTTATACGATAAAGAAGGAGGGGAAAAGCAGGATTTTTTTTTTTTTTCACTCTATGGCACTGAATGCATTTTACAAGAGTAGCCACTAGGTAGCAGAATGGGCATGATGCTCTGATACTTTGTTGGGCCAAATGCAAGACAAACAATGCCTTGGTCCCAGCAAATGCAGTGTACGTAACTGTGTTCAGCTGGTACCTCTGTCTCACAGGAGAGAGGGATTTTTAAGATGTTATTCCGTATGTTGCTTCCTGCTGCTCTGATCTTTGAGCACTTTTTCCCTGGCGTGCTGAAAGAGGAGCTTATTTCCTGAACAGGCAATCAACCCTGACTTTTGTTCCAGGGAAGACTTTCTTAATGAGTGACCTGATCATTAGGGGGAGCTGATCATTAGGTCAGGGGAGCAGTAGGCCCCCGAAAGTCAACCCTGCCTGCCTGGTGCCCAAGCAGAGTCCCCACGAGCTGGCCATGGCAGGCTCGAGGCAGTGACAGGACAACACTCCTGCACCCTGGCACTCACCCAGGGTTTTGACTGGAGCCTTCTGACATCTCAGACACTGAAGTAAGAAAACCCTTTTCCGACCTCCTCTCCTTGCACCCCACTGCAAGTGGTGCCCGTTAGAGGCTACAGGGAGATGATCTGCACCTTTCAAGGGGCTGGAACAAGGACCCCTTGCATCACGGCATCCTGTCGTGTGCTCTGGTTTCTGTAACCAGTACTAACCAGTTAACACCCAAATACTCGACTGAGCAGAACTCTGCTTGGCTCTAGGTGAAACCTGAGCAAGCCACTAAGGGTCACAACTTTAAGGTGACTCTTCTTCAAAGGAAAGAGGGTAGTTCACACAATCCATCTTCATGTGGCTCTTCTATTGCTGGCCCAGAGAACTGCACTTGAAGCAATCCTTCTTGGTGCATCGAACAGCCCAGGATCCTGCCACAGGCAGCTTCCACAGCACCAATTATCTAATATTGATTAATCAAAAATTGACAGTAAAATCACTTTACTTGATACTCTAGTGTTATGCTCCAGTTTAATTAGACAATGATAATGTTTTCAAAAAGCTAATTTGGTTGTCCATAGGAAATGTACTGAACCAAACCCAAAAAAGCAATGGTATCCCGTATTCAAACTTAGAGAGAAAGCTTCACCAAACAGTTGGGTAAGGAGAATCTCAGGTGGGTTCCCACCTAGCTGCATCTCTGATGAAGAGGTAAAAAACTGGAGTTGCATTGTATGGGTACAGTTATCTCACAGGCTTGATGTGAAAGTTTCGTTCATGACCTTGCTGAGTTTGAAGTTATGTAGCTATACTTTTGCAAGACCTAAACTACAAATGTCTCTTTTACAGATCAAAAATTTTCTGAGTATTGACTGATGGACTCATCAAGTCCGCAGGATGAGGGTTTAGATTTCCAGGCGGGGGCTGGAGCGCTTCTGTAAGTCAGAGGAGAAAAAGGTTCTCAGAGCTTTTACGGTGCTCCATGTTTTGCTCCACACCGTGGCAGCCTCATGTGACGACTCAAACTCTCATCTCTAATTCCTATGCAGGGAGACCTGCTTGGGAATGTCTAGAACTTAATTATGTAAAAACATTCCAAGATACCAATAGTAATTGATCCTCATTACAGATTCAATTTGTCTGCAATTGTTTTAACTAAATAACTAACTGAGCTGTTTTTCAGTTATAGCAGATGAGGGAAGGGGGGGTTGAGACTTAAACAAGGATACACTTTCTAACTCATCGCCGCAAGGGGAAAACAAGATTTTTCCAGAAAAAAAAAATGTTTTAAAGTAATTAGCTCCTGGGCTGAGATATTTTCAGCCTGCTGTGAATTTTTATGACAGTGCTGTTAGACTGAATATGGTTTCCTAGTTTATCTTGCAGAATTTTAACTATGACGTGCAAGTAATATTGCAGGAGTACTAATTATGTATCTGCAGCTATATATCCACATGCATATATATCCCCAGAAATTTCATCCTGTCTCTTGCAAGAACTGAGCTGAACCTCTTGTGCTCAGTGAAAGAAAGAACTACATTGCACTGTCTGGCTCTTTATCATTTTACCTGTTTAAAAATGAAAAGGAAAAAAAAAAAAGATATCCTTATTTCAAGTATGTTGTTCAGTGAACAAGGGACCTGGTGAGGGACCTGGTGGATCTAAGAGAATTAGCTTTCAATGCCATCTCATTGTTTGACTCTGGACTAGGCATATTTCCTGTCTCAACCTTAACCTCCTCGTTTGCAAATTGGAGATAATGATGCCGAACTCATTTGCAAAATGCTTGAAAGTGAAGCCAGAAGACGACCAAGTGCTCTTATTTGATATGAATCATGTAATCCTATCTAACAAGAAAAAATGTTGTGTTGGACCCTCTCAGGTAGCCAGTGCATTCAGTACTGAGCTGCCGCCGTTTTGCCAAGAAGCTCCCATCACCCTCAAGGTGACACCGTTCTGATATTCTCTCCCACAAGCTCACCTTAATCTCTACAGAGGTCAGTGATAAGGCTCAGACACCCTCAGTCCTCAGCCCCCATTTCTTTCCATGGCTTGAATCCCAAATCAATCAGATTTGGAGTAGAGGCGATTCAGCTTTGTCTGTGCCCCATCAGCAACGGTTGAAAGTCAGGAGCTGTGTGAAATGCAGTGACAGCCAGCTGGGGTTCTACTGCTGGCCACGGGGCTGCATGGGCGAATGCAGCCCCATTTAGCAAGTATTTCACATCAGGCTGAAATCTTTAAAGGAATAAGAAGAGTAAATACAATAATTATATTATTACTTTTTTACAATAAGCCAATAAGCAGAGTTCAATTAAAGAAACAAACAGGTGGATCAGTGACAGCAGAGCCTTTCTCCTAGCAGAACCGCTTTCACGCTGTCCATACTCACCGGATCATAAGAAGTACAAGCCTGCAGGTGACACCAAGCATCTCCAGCCCAAATGAGAGAACCGTAAGGAGGAAATAATAGTGTCCTGCCTGTGTAATTAGAGAAGCTGACGCGTGAATCATTGTTATAACGAGTTTAATTATAAACATGATTAAATAGGCAATTAGTGCATATTCTGCCCCGGATAAACAAAATTAAATTCCTGCAATATTCACATCTTCCACAAGGTTTATTATTAGATTACTGTAAGTCACGTGGTACAGGAACATTTTCATGTCCTATATTTGTTATGAACAAACACCAGTTTTTATTTCCACTTGACCAGATGTAAAGGACAAAATGTGCTGCTCCTCTAAACCACCAGGATCTCTTGAAAAGCAGCATCCCGCTCATTTTAAAAAATGCACCTTACACAGAAAGCCACAGACAGTGCGGGCTCTCCAAGTTTACCCAATGACAACTCACCACAGCTGCGACTGGCGATCGGCAGAGATACAAGGATCCAAGCGTACAGGAGTCCCAGGCAGCTCTCACTGTGCTCTCCGATGCCTGCCAAAGCTGCTGGTATGCTCCTAGAGTATCAAAACAAGGGCACGGCAGGGTCAAAGCTCTGGGGAAAAAGTGCTTTGGATCTGGGGATGGAACAACTCAATTACAAGTAAAATGCATAGGATTTTCAATTGAAAAATCAAAAGGCTTTTTAGTGGGTATATTTTACTTCCTGGCACGTGTTTCTCCAGTGACAGCTTACGAAGAAAGGTAGTAATGTCTTCAACATAGGGGCAGTCTTTTATCCATGTAGCTCCAGAAAATTGTATAAATATTAAATTCATATAAACAGCCTTTTCTATTTAGTGAGTAGTAATTTGAGAGCGTTCTGTAAGGAGACAGAGAAAATGCTGAGTGTCCATCTCTCTGGAAATCAGGTCCTTGCAAGAACACTCCAGTTAGGAATGCAAAATCACGAACTGGTTTTAGGAAACCCTGTAGACCTGGTTTTCAGATGTAGAAACTGGTAACAAGAAACTGCTTGAAACTGGTTATCAACTCCACAAGGCCTTACGCTTTTGTTTGCAGCACAGTCCCTGTCCATTTATACTTTGGCTTTCCTTGAGGATATCATTTATGTTTTCCCAAGTGTAAAAGGAATTTAAAATTCCATAAATTTTCCTGTGCTTCCTAGCCAACTGGGACGGGATTTCTCACCAGTCACTGATTTACAGGTCTCCAATAAATGTGAAAGGGGGCTACATGTATTCTTTATTTGCCCTCTCCCAAGCCCACATCCTCATGTGCGAAGCTTTTGGGGCAATTGATAAAAAAGCAGTAGCTGTTACAGCAATGTTTAGCTGTAGTATCACATCCAGCTTTATTACTCCTGACTCTCGAGATAACCTAGATTCTCTCTCTGTATCTGTTATTGCTCTGTGAATCCAGAAAGGATCCAAAATAAACTGATATACCAGCCATATGCATAAATCTGTCTCAGCAGAAATTGATTCAGCAAATTTTCTGCAATAGCGAAGTCTACCTCATCGCCCCTCTACATTGTTCATTGTATACTCAGCTTTTGGAAAATAAGCTGCATTTATATAAGGCAGACTGTTCTGCTGTGCAGTTAACATCTTCAGCAGTGATGGAATAAGCAAGCAGCTGGGTCATGGAGTCCAGGGAAAATCTCAATTTGGATAAGAAATTGCCACAAGTAATTTTAGTTCTACACTGCCACAGTCCCTTACTCTTTCATGAACGAGGCAATCTTCGTCTAACATAGCATGGCATTCACATCTCATAGGACACATAATGATGTTCATACCATAAAAAATTTTGTGTCTCTATCTACAGCTGTTCGTGATGCTGCAGCGTGTAAATTCTCAGGTGGATGATACAGGCAAATTACAGCTTTCCCCCAAATAAAAGTCAGGGCCAGATGCAACTTTGCTGATCAACGGACTCTGTCAGTTGCTGGAGAGCAACCTAGCAGCGTTGGGCTTGACTGGAGTGTCCATAGCAGCAAGGAGCTTTGTGCTGGGCACTTGAAATGAAGGTACTTAATATCCTGACCTGTGCTGATCAATGCACTGTATCAGAAGTCAGACAAGGAGGAGAGTGTCCCTGCTTCAGGAACAGCAAATGCTAATGTCCGTCCTGAGCACCAGCACCCTGCGACTCCTGCGTGAGCTGAAGACGAATGTAGGTATTAGCACCGGGCCTAATGCTGACCTGCTGTACAGGGATGAGTTTGGGGATGAAACAGTAGCCTTGCTGGCCACTACTGAGATTCAGGCAAAGAGCATTTACGGATTGAATGGTCCTGCGTTAGGCATGTATACAAATTTATACCAGCAATGGTTGCAAGATCAGGCACATATTATTTTGTGAAAAGAAGTAAGTGACATACTGAGATATGCCTCCCAGATGTAGAAGACAGACAAGCATAGCCCTAACACATGGGAAAACCTGCCTCCTCTACAAACCACTTACGCTTAGCGAGCCCTTTATCACATTGTCAAAATCAGCACCAGCTTGAGCTTTCTGATATCAATATAACATTAACTTGTCTTGGGTCAACATTACCTATTAAAGGGTGGAGAGGAATTTCAGAATTCCTTGAGACATAAGTGCACTGAAAAGCCAATTGAATCCCCAAATATGCTTTTCCTCAAAACTAACAGGTGTACTTTTCTTTCTCCTATTTCTAATTGAACTTCTTGGCATTCTAGTCAATGGTCTGTAGTATGCTTTGGAAAACAATAAATCCTGGTAACATGAGACCTTGCTACAGTATTTCACTGTTAAATCTTTGCTGAGATTTGGGAAGGGTGTAGCAGGGTTTGTGTGCTGAGTTATGGGGTGTGTGGATGAATGATTTTTCCCCTCTCGCTATTTCCATCACAGAATCAGCACACAGTGAAAAATCTCTGATGAGTCCGATTTCTACTGTGTCTGCATTTGAATGCTCTAAGACACAACATATTGCAAATATATTTTAATCTTTCTTTGAAGGTAAATGATTATTTTCAAGAAGAGAACACTGATGTTTTATTTTATAGGAGTAATCAATGTTTAATTTTCTTCAAAATGTAATTTTGACAATAGTGTGTTTTCTCCTTAAAAACAAATATTTTCATAGAAAAAGAATTTCAGTTCAATTCCCAAAGAAAAACTAAAGTTTTTCTTGTAAAAAAGTTCTGTTTATAATTTAAAACTATTTTCCTAATTTCACACACAATTTTTGAAAAGCAAAAATATTCTCTGAAGCATTTTTTCATTAAAACCCACCCTCCATTTTCACGGGAAATGTTGGGGGAAAAAACCCACCTCTGAAAATTTCATTAAAATTTTTGTGTTGAACATTATTTGTCTGGTTTACACTCAAATACTTTTCTGTTTAGTTATTGTATCACTGCTACTGTGACTTCCTGGAATGCAATCAGGAAATTTCTGATATAATCAATAATTTGGTATTTAGGAACTTCCTGAAATTGCCTGAAATGACAGGTTAATGAGAAACATTTCGTACAAAAACCCCAAAACCCCCAAGTTTCAAAATCTTGTCTATATTCTTAAAGACCTATTGAGGCATTTTCATATGATAGTGGGTTAAACATCGAGGTCTTAATCGCACAAAGGCATAATGAGACAGCAAAGAGTTATCCAAGACTCTGCATTAACAATGATTAAAAACTGTGAAATTGTATTTAATAGTTTATAGTCTAAATTTTAACTATAAGATCATGAACAATAATTCTTTTTGATTATTTTTTCCAATTTAACACCACTATTCTTCAAGGACCAGAGAAATATAATTCTAATGATTTTCCTCTGTATTTCTGAGAATATTGTTATGCTGCTTTAACAGAATGTCCTAAATGAACGTAACTCTTTCTATCACAGACTTTAATCACTGCCCAAACTTTTTACCCCAAGCTGACCTGCAAGATCAACTGTAAGCTTTTATTCCTCTAAAAGACTTTACGATATCAAGAACAGCACTAATAATAATATGTTGGGTTTGTTTTACCCTAAACATTTTTGGCCATTTACAAGGTTCTTCAAGTTCAGTCATTAATACTGGAGCTTGACCATAGCATGGCTATTAAAATGTAACATTACTGGGAAAATAGAACACACTCTTTCCAAACCTGTACCCCATGCCTTAGTTTCACATATTCACTGACATTTGATGTAAAAATTAGGACATATATATAAGCTTCAATTTTGCCTTTATTCTTGAAAGTTATGCAAAAAGTGCATGGCCCAGAAGACTAGTTGCCAGCCATAATATAAAGAAGGATACTACGGAAACTGAGAACTGGTTATAGCAGATACCCTGTCAAAGGAATGATTTATAATCTGGAAATACAAGCAGTAAGAGAGGCCCACCAGCTAGACCTGTATCATCTGAGGCAATCAAATCCTGCAAATATAAAGCAATTTAGTATTACCATTTCCAAGTGCTCCCCACAATAAGGACTCTTGTATGCCAAGGTTTAATATTCAGAGCAGAAACCACAAACTCTAACAGCCGCTTCTGGTCAAGATAGCTAATAACAGTTCCCAGGCAATGGCACACTTGTAATAGTATTGCACAAAGCAGCTGGGGATTTACTTGTATGTCAGCTTCTACATCTGAGAACTAGAAAACGATGGTGGGTCAGACATCCATTTGCTTTATATATTGATATAATTTCATCAGAATTTATGATGTGGGAATTATTGCACTGGCAAGAAATGTAATCTAACCTTCATCTTGCACAATGTAGTACCGATATTATGTTTTTGAGAGAAATATACTGACTTGTTGAATCAGATTACTCCAAGTGCATTCCTAATGGATTTCAATATTCCCTTGGACAAACCAATGCTATTTGCTTTGTATTTATTACATTTTTAAAAAAATATATACAGAAGATAAAACCTCTTCTGACACCATATATTCTTTCATTTTGCAAACTACTAACATACATTTGTTCATTAATTTTAATGTCTAAACTTTTCCCTGGGTCTCTGCATTTACTCAACTACCTGTATTTCAACTACACACTTTAAATGTATAAAGAATTTAATCTAAGTATTGACAAGTGTATGCTTTTCTCCTTCCTCTCCTGGATTAGACAGCTTGTCCTTGCATATCTGTGAGGATCACAGGGTATAATTATTAGTGCTGGGATATTCTCAAATGCCAGGGTATGCCACTGGTAATAAGTGATATATTTGGGCTATTCTTTATTATGACACTTCTAATGTAACAGAACTCCAGGGAATTTTATCAAAAGATAAAACTTGTATCAGCCCTGAGGTTGCTTTATATCATGAGTCAAGAATAGGGAAAATCATAATAGTAACAAAGATTTATATAAAAAGAGAAAGAGGGATCTTGAGAGCTAGTCCCCCAAACAGCTCTGAAGAGACCTTAAAAAACCCATGAACTCCAGTCCCTGCCTTATAGCTGGATTATCACCAAGAAGGTAGTTACTTTCAAACCCATCCATATCATGAACGTGCCTACTGCTAAGCCATCTTCTCCCAAGCTCTCATTTGCCAATAAAAAGTACTGGCAAGTGCCCCAAAGGAGATTAATCTCTGCTGGTGGAACATCCAGCTTGGTGAACATCATATGCTCTTGATGGAGAGCATATGGAGCTCTTGAGAGCCCTGCAACACCTCCTGGGCAGGAAGCCCTCTGAGCAAGTCAGGCCAGCTGGAAAGGGATGTGCAAGAACAGAGCGCACTATGCCTGTGAGCTCCCTTCAACACCACGCTCATTCCTGTATAAGTCTCAGAAAAGGCAGGGATGCTCCACTAAAGTAAAGGGTGAAGCGCTGGGTTGCAAAACTGGAAAGAAAGCTTTAAAGAAGTAGAGCAAGAAAACCATCTCTTTTTGGGGCCGGAGCTTTATCCTCAGCTGTTACTCCACAATTCCTGTGCAGACAGTGAGGGAACAGTGAACAGTGAATGAACGCTAAAGGCGAAGGGCAGCAAACATTCTCCCAGACAGGGTGCTATCTCATAGAATTACCTTTCTCCTCCCTCACAGTACATCATTTACACTCCATTTTAATCAATAGCTACCGAGAGATATCCCATTTAGAGAGCTCCCTGTCTTTTGGCTTTTCAGCTAGCAGATTGTTTTATATTCCTGCTTCATTTTATTGTTCTTCCCTCCTGCTGTGGTGATCAGACAAGACAGAATAGGTTAGTATATCAATGGAAACGCAAACCACTGTGCATAGTACGTAAATATTGATATTAGGAATGGGGAGACTGAATTAATACCTACACACACTGTTAGGTCCAGGGCACTCGGTCATGTCCAGGCAGTTCTATAAACAAATGCATGAAGAAGAAACAAGACATTCAGAGAAAGATCCTGTTCCTTACTGTTATTTATCCTTGAACACAATTATCATCAGAAGACAAAAACTAGACAACCCACCCACACTTGCTGGTGCACAGTGCTGGAACGTACATTTTAGTTGGAAATCCCCCTCTTTGTAAAGAACATCATATTTTGTATGGTCTATTCAAGCCAAAGTTGTTTTAGCATTGACACTGGGTTATTTTTAAGTGCCAGACAATATAAAACATTGTAATGTGAGAGCATTCATTACACCATTTGTAAAAAATTCTCCCTTTGAGATCAGGAGACTGCAGCCCATCTTATTATTCCCCAGTTCCACTGCCCTCACTCAGCTGATAGTGCCAGGGCTGATTTGGTGATTCATGATCTCCACATTGAGGAACTTCATCAGGTGTAACGCTCATCAGAGTGCAGAACTGAAACAGAAATCGGATCACAGAGATACTTGCCTTGCTTGGTTTTTTGAAAAAAAACCAACAACAAACCAACATACCTTCAAAAACGAAGATTTAACAATGTCCCCAGGCAGCCTGAAGTATTGCTATAGTAATTTGCCTGATGAATATAGCTATATAGGACATAGAGCTAGACATTAAATCCATTATTTCTGGAACGATCCAACATAGCCATGAAGAACATATGCTCCTTATACAGCTTAATTCCTTTTGCTGTACAGATTGTACTTGATAGCAAGTAGGTATGCAAAAGGTAAGAGTGAGATTGCTGACTTGCCCAGAAATGATTGCTGTTTTAGAACAGGTGTTTGGAAAAAACAGTTTTTCACTGTAATGTTTAGGAAAGACATATGCCGTTGATTTCTTCTGGATAGACTCATACATGGCCGTTCCGTAGTCACTGCAGAACAGCCACCCTAATGCCAGCTCTGGCTCTGTACAGAACAACTCTTTTTCCTAACTCCTAAAAAGCGCATATAGGAGATACGTGTGAGCACCTCAGGCTGAGGGTTTCTATTGAACAGCCATGCTATGAGACGAACGTATTCAGTTATTGCTTTACCGTTATTAAGTGGCAAAGCCACTATTACAGAGGCAGAAGCTGTGAATGGGATGGGAGATGCTCTAAGTACAGCATTCCTTGGGCACAGGTGGCAGTGCTTCAGAATAAATGTATGGTGTCTCCTGAGACGGTCATCGCTGTTTCACTCACCTATTCATTTCTCGTCCTTTGATGTTCCTTGGAAAGCAGCGTTATTTAATGATGTATAAGCAATTGTAACACACTGAACCTTCCTAATGTTTGGTTGGGTAATTTCCTGCTTGCTTCACCACACGCGGCCTCCTCCTCTTTGCACCTGAAATACACATACATAATAAATATCACCATCCAGTGCTAAGCAGTCCTATTTTGGTAAGATTCTCCCTGGGAGGAAAAGCTCTGTGTTATGAAGCCCACTTGCCTAAATCACAGCTAGTATTAAATACTGTACAAGGAAAAGGTTTCAGCCCAAAATGAAGGGAAAAAAATAACGGTAGAGTTTGAGCGTGAAGTCACATGAGTGCATCTGTCCGTGTTTTACAGAGGCAAGGTTGAGGTATTACCTAAAAGCATTCATTTCAAAGCAGTGTAGTGAAGCCTGAAGGAGCACTATTTTAAAACAAATCAGTCAGCATTTTATTGGTGTCGGCCCAGCTTTGTATTAAACACTCAGATTAATGTTAAATCACAGCTCAGGAATTATTCATGAGATCTCATACAATGTAATTGCTGATTTTGGCATCAATAGTCTGTATCCCTTTATTTCCTAGATTAGCTTCCCTTTCTGAACTACTGTATGTCATGCCAGAGACAATGATTTTATATGACATATTTAGGAAGAGGGACCCACCTATTTTACATAAAACAATGTCTGAGGAATGTACCCTTATTGCCGAGATGCCAGTCTGTGCTGACACATTCCTGTGAGGGGCAGAGCCTGCTGGGAGAGCAGCGAGCACAGCAGTAAACGTCTCCTTTCAAACTGTTGACTGAATGGTTAGTTTTATTCCAAACCTTTATAAAAACTAATGAAATTACCCTTCACCTATCTTTGAGGATTAGCATTAATGCTCAGAACAAACTGCATGACTACTAATCTCTTAATGTCCCTAAAGATATGTACAAAATGAAATTTATAAATAATAAATGAAACCCAACTTTTTCTAGAAATACCAAGTCATCCTGCGGTTTCCCTCTTTCTCTCTGAATGTTGTGTGCTCTTGTGTGAGGTTTGGCCGATACAGGGAGTTGGAGAAAGGTGCCTTTGAGCATGGAAGTCAATGAGCTCCATGCTTTGGGCCTCCACCGGTTTTTTCCCTCTAAAAATACTGCCTTTTTTTTCTACAGTAGCATGTTTAGATCTAAATGTCTTCACTCTCTCCCCCCTCTCATTCCTTCATGCTCCAAATACCTGTATCACATGGGTGAGCAATGAGAGCAGGAACCCCTGAAGACACAGAGTATTTCATGCTCAGGTGGCTACATCCTGCAGCTGCCAGAAAAGGAACAATACCACGCATGCCATTTCCTCACATCCACATTTTCATGCAAACAAAAACCAAACTGAAACCCAGACTTAAATTCTCTGAGTTGATGAGAAGAAATTGTTAATATTTATCAGAATTCGTCGCATGTACTATAAGTAAAAGAGTTTTCCTAATAAGAAGCCCAACTGTTGTTCTCTTAGTTGGAACGTAAAACCGGTATTTTTCTAAATGATGATACTGGAGGGATTAGTAACTCCGATTTTCCAGTGTCTTCAGTCCACCCATTCCACTTCCACTCCTGCTTGTAGAGAGTCACACTCACATACTTGAGAATTTTAGTATCTACTTTTAAAGATGTGCTTTTTAGGCTGTAAAAAATTACAGATTTTGAATTTAATAGTTAAAGATTTCCCAGGAGAGCTGGTCTCTGACCTCCAACCCTGGGGTGTTTGTTTGCTCAACGAGCACACCTGAAGTGTACTTATTGCACTTGCACATATTTTAGAGTATAGCAGACACAGAAAATATATAAATAACTATTTCTGAAAGACTGCATCACTTTGAATTGATTGTAATGATTCATTTTGAGACAGACCTGGATCTGCTGAAATTTGCTCACATTTTCAAGCCCCTGTCATTGCAGGCCTGACACAGTCTGCCCAAGGGTTCTTCCCAGGTCATTATTTGATTTACTTTTTTTCTCTTCCTAAGAAATCTTCACTCAAGGAAATGTTTCAGGCCAAAGATTTCATCCTCTTCAAGGACTAACTCACGGAAGACTAAGATTCATGTCCAAAAAGATCCTTAGTTACCAAATTGCTTAAGATTCATGCACTTACTTTTTAATCACTGAGCCCTTACAGCAAAATCTGGAAATCTAAACTAGGCTTCACATGCAAAGCAGAAACAGAACTACATGCCTTGCAGAGGAAACACAGAAAAACAGTAAGCCAAGTGGTGAGCCTCTGGAGCTGGCAAAAGAGGCATGAGTTTATCCTAAATCCTTCCCTGTGACAAGGGGGAAGGACTCTTTGCCATGACTGTCGCAGAAAGTGATCCCATCGTCACCTTATTTTGGGGAGGCTGCTCTAAGTAAGTAAAAGTAGAGTGTCATCATTATCTTGCTCCCTCTAAAATCATCAGCCTCCATTGTATGGGGGGCTTTGTATGAACCTGGCTTGATATTTAGGGCTACTGGGTCAATTCTCTCAAGATGACAAACACCTAACCTATGGATCCCAGTTGAGCCTAGGGATTAGCTGAAGACTGGCAAAAATCAGTTTTCTGTGCACATAGTAAAGCAGAATTTTTTGAAGACCAGCAATGGATATCACATAGATGCCCACAGGAGCTGACATTACTTGAAAGGTTGGCAATAGTGGTATGACGACACAAGATTGTTTCACTCCTCAAGAAAATTTGGTTCCTTTGATTCTGCAAAGGTAACTATGGGATAAGAAAACCTCAGTGCTGACTTGGGTTTCCAACGGAGCCTGCCCCAAAATCTCATTTGCTTTCAACCGTATTTGGACACTTAAGGCCTCAGAAGCCTAAAATCCTATTGAGTAGGGTTTGTATGAACTGTTATAAGAGAATTATATTTATTCATGATAGAAGAGCATATTCTGTGGATAACATTGTATGCTCATACAAAGTACATATATCAGAAAGTCATGAAACATGTTTTAAAAATACTTCACAAGAGATCATTACTGCTTGAAAGCCAAATAGTGATTTTGTTAAAATAAAACAGACCTATTTCTGAAAGTCATAAGACTCCCATAGGCGTCAAGTAGCACTTTGAGGACTCAGAACACAGAAAAGCAACAGCACTTATTTTTATGCTCAAAATTTCACAGTGGCCAAATGTACAGTTTTCTAACTTCACAAAAATGCATAAATTAATAATACAAAATAAAAATAGTATGATCCAAATTACCTCAAGGCTGAGATACCATGTGCCTAATTTCAGCCCAATTTTCATGGCTGTGTTATCTGAGCCTGCATATTTATAATGGAATTACTGACAACCCTTTTTTCATAACGAGACCCTCCTGCTTTAAGAGCAGTATAAATATAGTTGGACAAATTCGGTATGCAGGAAAACAAACATCAATAAAGATTTTGATACCCAGAATAATATAGAAATGACAACATATTTTTGACTCTGTACAAAGACATGCATTCATCTGTAAATGATTACATTTCTGTCTGTGGCAGAATGGTAGTGTGGGGCATATGAATCTCACCTTCAAAAGATATTCTTTCATTCTACAAAAAAACCCTGGCAAGCACAGGAAACTTCAATCAATGTCTTATATTTGAAAACTATGACACTGTCAAACTGGTGTCATTAAAGCTAACTAACCATATTAAACGAATATTAAAATATAGGTTTCTTTGCATAACATAATGAGTAAAACTGCTTTTAAGTTTTTCCCTATGCTTTGAGGTGTAGGTGGCATTTTCATTCCAAAACTTTGAAGTCAGAACAAAATGTACAGGTAGAGGGTACTAGATCAAATAATAATCAACTTCAAAAAGCATTTTGGCTGTTAGATGTCCCAAGGCTAATTTCCTCTAGACATTTTAAATGTAAATGTCTAAACTCATTTAAAAATTGTAAATTGGTCTAGGTTCAATCAAAACCCATCCTGACACAGAACAGGGAGACTGGGCTAATTGTCATTTGTTTGTCAAATGAATTCCATTTGGAAAGCAATGAAACCTCCAAGCTAATTCTTTTAAGGTGAGCTGGTAGTTGTATTATCAGTTAAATGCAGTAAAATGGATAATCACATGATGATAATGAAAACTGAACCTATGTTAGCACTCAGGCTTAGTCTGCCACAGGGCATATAGTGATGGAACTTAAGTACTGTAATGTTCCATTGGGCACAATGGCACCAAGTCTGCTCTTTAGCCTTACAGACACTTTCTTTGCATTTTAAAAAACTTTATCAAAGCACCGTGGCAATGTAGAAAATGTCAAAGTGAAATGCACTGTAGGCAAATTGAGATTTCATTAAGTTTAAATTTATTGCTTTTGACTGATGTATTACCATGCTTGTTAAGAACCAGTAATTTGGAATATCTGCCTGCCTGGTAAAATAGCTTTGTCTCCTTGCGTAATACTTTATATGGACTTTGAAAGACCACAGTAATTCAAAAAAAGTGTGGGTTATTTTATTTTTCTAAAGAACAATTTCAAATATTTTAAGGTCCCTGACCTAGTAGATCAATAGACTTATGCATGGGTCCCAAATGTGGTGTTGGTGCACTCGGTAGAAAATTACAGCACTAATATGTTATTTTTTTGCCTTGTTATAACATTGCACTCACTGACAACAGAACCTTGGGAAGCACGTAACAATTCTGCTTGTTCTGTCGCTCTCTGAACATTTATACCGGAAATAAACGAAAGTGTTTGTGAGAGATAAGGAATTCAACCAACTGGTGGGAGACTGTGAGCAGATGCATACTTTTTACTATAAATATATATACACACACACATAAATTGTGCATATACAAGAGTTTGTGCATAGGTATATAAACAGTCAAAGCAGAACACGTGCAGGTATTCTCCGTGTTGCACAGTATATATGTTGTTTAGTTTGCAGGCTTCAGCTATGGCAAAAGCTACATTTGAGGTGTTGACATAAAATCTCGTAATGTACTCTTGGTGCTTTTCTCACCTTCAGGAAAGGATTGAATCAACAGTATAGGACTAGCACAATTTCTGGCTGATGAGGAAGGTTAGGCCTTCAGGAACAGATTACTGCCCTTGGAGAGAGACCTGGATTGAATTTACTATATTCCAGATATATTTATTTACACTAGGTGCCAGGGTTTTATGGCAGAAGTGACAAAGTTTGTGAAACCCAGGAATGCATTATCATGTTATCAGGTGTCTTAGATGGACAGTCAATATGAACAGACTGTAGACACACCTGTCCCAGTATCCAGTTCACCAAGTAATGAAATGGAAACAATAAAAGTCTTTGAACAAACAACAGACATTTGAGTCTTTGGGTTTAAACAAGAGGATTGTAGAATTCAAATGGGTTTCCTCTAGTGCTGCCAAGGCAGCCATATCTGTATTGGTGCCAACGCCGAGAGTCACACAACAAAGCTCGACTTGTGTCTGCCCATGTGCTTTCATTCTGCAGAGTATGGATATACCTTCTTCTTCTTGGGGTGGGGTGGGTGAGGGAAAGAAGAGAGTTTTAAGTTATACCTATTTTACCTACACTTTCAATGAAGTTACCAGTTGAAAACCAAGGAGAAAGTGAAGTGTGCGATTCTATGAATTTAAACTGCATTTTGTTTTTAGCATTTAAAATTAACCTTCTGAAGATTAGGGCAGTCTGTGTGAATTAACTGAATTAATACACAATCATTTGTCACCGGAAAGACTTATTTCTCTCCTCATAGGGAAACATCCTGCTTCCCTCCACCCCAGTATTCAGCTACACCCAAACACTCCCTGCCTGTGACTGCAGATCTACTGAAGCTGGACATGGCTGCACCTGCTAAGCCATAGCCCAAAAGTCACCTATGAGAAATTTTCAGCAGGGGCACTCACCCCTCTTTCCAATGGAACCTCCAAAGGTTTCCCTCTTGCGTTCCTCCAAGGGACAGTGTGCCAAGGGGGTCACACAAGAGGGTCTTCTGTCACCAACGGTGTCCAGCCTGAGCAGGGGGCTCCCAGACCCAGAAGAGATCCACATGCACTACTAAGTCCCAAGAGAAAAGGGATCCCACCAAAGGTGGGTGCAAATCTCAAAGCCTACTTAAAAATGAAGGCTTTCTAGTCTTGTTTTTGCACATTGTACAAAGGCTACACCAACTCTGGGTAAGAAGGGTGCAGAGTCAAAGTAGGAGCTAAGGTAAAGCATTTTATTTGATAAAACATCTGGTTTTTTGCTTTAAGACACATACGTGCAGCTCCCTTTGAAGTCCAGAAGAGCTATACAAGTCTACACTTGAGGGCAGAATTTGGCCCAATGTGATAACACAGGAGCTTGTAATCTGGAAAAAGAGTGTATTTATTACATTTTAAAGAATTTTTGGGTTAACTCAAATTAGCCAGGAAGGAATAATGCTTCTGAATAATTCTCCTTCTCAACATGCACTTCAGAACACTGTAAGAATTACAACTAAACCCCACCTTTCTGCTTTCTTTTAAGGCATTGGACAAAAATTGAGTTTTGGAGTAAGCCACTAGCTGGAGCTAAAGACCTGTAGCGCAAATTCAAAGGAAAAAACAAAGGAAGGGGGGAAATCCACAAGCCTGAGAAGAAATCCAGACTTTTTAAGGCAGGCCTGGAACAGGTTTTTGATTGAGTTGTGGATACTGGCTGTCACCTGTTAGAAGGACAGAAAGATCAGCCTAAAAAATGAAAACATCTGTACGCTTGAGTTGATGGCTAGCTGAACTAAACTGAAGCAAAGTCTGATATTTAACAGCAGAATGAATCAAAACAAACATATTGAAAAGAGCTTTTTAAAAGCACCCAGAGGAGCAGTGAAACGATGAAAGAAAGGAAAAGGTGAGATACTAAAGAAGTAATTAAAGGCAGAAATTAATTGTTAGGTAGTGTTTGGAACTGAAAGGGAATTACCTAGAAATACAGAAAGCACCTAAGAAACCCTATGACCCATTTACTTTTAATTAATGATATTGCCAAGGCTCTTCAACATGCAGTTGTTTAAATGTCATCTGGGAAGATGCGTTCACATGAGCAGAAAAGATCTCTTTTTGTAAAGATCGATTTATCTGTGGCAATCAGATACAATATATCAGGTGTGAACTGAGCACTCCCTGGTTTTGAAGGGTCAGAGTAAAACAGAGAAACACAAAGAATATTCCGCATGTTCTCCTACTTCAGTGGCACATACACAGGATTTGATCTTCCCATGGAACGCGTGGCACTGAGATGACTTCAGTGAAAATTACTCTGAATCACACAGCTGCAAGCAAAACGTATTGCAACCTTTCAAAACATCACCAAATAAATGACTAACGTGCCCAACGGGACGAAAAGGGACAGCTTTCCCTGTAGGCTTCCATAGAGGAAAACAGGATTAAATGCTACTAGGGAGTCAGTAAACATTTCTTAAGTTTGTGTTTGTGCCTTTTGGACAGTCAGTTGCAGCAGATACTGAGGCTGGCAGGCAGGGCCTTACATCTGGGTAGACATGTATTTGCGTAAATTGAATGTTTCCACTAGGGTGACACACGTCATGCTTATATCATGCTGCCCTTGCCCTGATTCAACAAAACACTAAAATATGAATGCAGATTGAAACACTTGCTTAAGAGCTTTCCTGGAGCTGGCTGATAACTGTTTGCAAGTCTCAAGCCAGGTATCGAATGTATGGCTTAGTTAGTATGTGGAGGTATTTGTTTTCCACAGTAAATTTAGCTTCCAGAGGATCACATATGTGTCACAGAAATGGCCATCTTAATTTCCCCATGGTGATGATTTTCCTAATTGAAATACATCCTGTTCTTTCATCAACTGGTATGTAATGGATTCCTAGAGCCAGTTTGCACAAGCAACATCCACATCAGCGGCAAATGCAGCTCCCAGCTTTCAGCAGGTGCCAGTAAGACACTCTGCTCTTTGAGCAGTGGCAGCACGTTGTTTTGAACCAGCCATGTATGACTAGCTATTGTCATCCATCGGCTTTATCCATCCATTTTGTTCCTGTCCCGTCACAGAACTGACCTCAATAGTTTTTCTGTGTATGTGATCCAGTTAGAGGGAACTCTCAGCTTTCCTGGGGATGTATTTTACATGACATTCTCCTAAGGTTATGTTGTTCTGAAATTCTTAGAAGTAGATTTTTTTTCCTTTTCTCCAAGGATAACAAAAATCCCCAAAGCTGCAAAAGCACACCTTGAAATTAACGGTCTTAGTGGGTTTTACGTACACAAGTACACCGTATCTATTCATTTCAGACACTGCATTCATAATATCTAAGTATATTGAATGTGACATATTCTTTTAATAATTTTAATATGCAATTTCATAATTTTTTAATATACATCCTTTCGTGATTCACAGCACTAATTCCATTAAGCACAGATAGCTACTATATCTTGAACTGGACTTTTTGTTTCACTCTTTAAATTTACACAGAGCTACTTTCACGTGTGAACATGGAACTTTCTTCCCTGACTTAGGATAGGATTTTTTTAAAAAAAACCATTTTCCACTCAACTGCTTTCTCAAACCAATAGCCTGCAGACATTGTAAACAACTAAATTTTCTCAACAATACCCCAGTTCTGGCCATTTATCCTTTTCTTTGAATTGTACAAAAAAACTTTGAGTCACCACCATTTTCAGAACTCTTTTACAGCACTATGCCAAGTGTATTTATGTGCTGCTCCATAGGATCCAGAGAGAAATTGCTTTGTTTCACTGCTCTAGGCAGCATTGCAAATGAAGCTTTTTTATTGATACACTTAATGATTCAGGAAAGTTTCCTTCTGGGTCACTTTGTGATGTCTGTCATTAAGTTCTGAAAATCAAGATAGAGTAAGACAGAAGGAAAACAAAGGAATCTGCGTGTACTTATTTATGTTCTACTTGGACAACTCTTTAAAATGTTCAGCGAGGAAAAAGTACCATATTCCTGAAGTAGAGACTTTATTCTATTGCGCGCGCACACTTTAAAAAGTCCTGTATCAGTCTGAATTTAGAATGGAGTCGGGCAGACTCAGGGTTACTTGAGGCCAAAACTTTCTCTAGTAATGAGATATAAAGATCTGAGCTGCAAGCTGAGAAATGTATAGAGCAGGTAAGATGAGAGGAAGGAGCCTGGCCTGCCAGACCAAGGAAAACACACAGTGACTCCGTGTCCCTATGCCACCCTATGCACCCTTGTGTGAATTCATATTCCATGGGCAATTGTGGTATACCCGATCCTATCTCTCTTGTATATTATCCTATATAATTTCCTAGAAAGGAGAGGCAAAATTCTTTTAAACTCTCCCCTTGTGAAACTTGTCACACCGATACCATGGCCGCGTGGTTCTTTTGGAGTAAGGATGGGAGATGACACAACAGAAGAGGAGAGTTGTGCTGCACAGAAAAGCAACATATCATCCAAGAAAAGCAGGTGAGGCGCGAACCCATAAGCATGATGTTTGTTTTGGAGTGGAGAAGCAGCAGAGGATTCAAAGGCACTAGGCACAGCATGTAAACGAACACTGAGGGCTGGCTGGCCAGGGAGTGCCTCTCGGTAATACGGTATCGCGTGTATCCCGTAAGAAATCGCACCTATCGTACAAAGACATTTGAGTCATTTACATAGCCTCATCAGCCGTGCGAAATGGCTCCTTGTGGAGTCAGACATTTGGAAACAGATAAAGCCTGTAAAGAATGCTTCTTTTCTCCCTAAGAGATTAATGTAGATGTGAACACATTAGCGCCGTTTAAGGGAGAGTATTCTCTTTGACAGATAACTGGGATTGGGAATATTAGATTACCAAATAATGGACCTTTTAAATTCTGTCATCATTACTTATCAGGTACATTAGTTTAAAACCTGCAATTTTGAACTTAGCATTATTGAGCTTTTGAAAGATTAAATTACTGAGCTTTTGTTTGTGAATGGCTCTGTGAAATTTCCTGAAAAGGATAGTCCTCCTCCTTCATTGTGTAAATGTGAATGCCAAATAACATACTTTATTGATATTTACAGACATACAAATGATAGGACTAATGCACCTTAATGTCTGTCTCCTTGAGTGAAAAGGCAGAGCGTTTTTAGATAATAAAGTGCACTGTATTGCTTTTGTAAACCTGTTTGGAAGAGTTAGTCTGTATCCCCGCCTTCCCTCCCTGAAAACCTTATTCTCACAAGTAGCTTCTCACAGGCAGGGTGCAGCACAGGCCTCCTTCTAAGGGTGCTTTCTTTTACTCATTAGGTAGATCAAAAAATACATAACTTCAAGTTACGGAGACAGCTTGCATGTATAGGCTGGCAAGAGAGCCATCACCGTCCAATACATTAAAAAGTAAGCTATTTATAAGCACATCCACAATTGCATTAGATAGGGAGGATAAAGCCCCATGTTCATTAGGTGATCAGTCTCAGTCAAGGGAACAAAAGACCCTTCTGAGCTGTAAAGTCTCCCAGCCGCCTGCTAAGCATTTTGCTCAGTGGCTTCAGGCACAGGGCAATTCTTCGAGATCTGTTCTAACAGCCACTGCAGGGTACTTGACCACTCTGCTGAGATAGGTACCACCGTATTCTGGACATGGCAATCTCTGACCTTCTTCCTCTTCCTCATACTGAATTGTGAGATTGAGTCTTCAAGGCAGGATTTTCAAAGCTGAATAGGAAGGAAGTTAATCTCACAAATCCCTTCGACATATAATGCAAATTGGGCATTTTCCTTATACCAACACCTTTGAAAACTCCCACTGAGTTTCTCAAAGTTGTTTAGTGAGAGCAAGACTTTTTATTTTTTCCAACTTTTCCAACTTTTTAAGAAGTGAACAGAGCAGTGAGCCAACGAATATAAAGAGTGATAAGCTACTGCCATGAAATGCAAAAGGAACATTTTTGTGAAAATGTTTGTTTAATGAGGTAGGTACAAATTATGCCCATAAAACAAAATCAGAGAAAAAGAAAAGATATACTGTAAATATCCCTGACTCTCCATTAGATCCCAAATGTAGGTACCGCCTATGCCCTAACAACTCAAAACACTTGGAAACAGTTTAAAATATATTTTGTTTTGGTTGTTCAGTTTTTATGCTTTTTTTAAATTACCATGTTTTTTCTTGCCTCTGAGATAAAACCTGTCATATTTGTGAGCCAGACTTCAAATAGATGAATGTTCTGTATATGTTAAAAGAAAGGAAATTATTTCAAATACAAAATCTCTTCTTCTGAATGATGCTTTCTTCCTTCTTCCCCCACAAATGAAGTTTACTTTCAATTCAGATGCATAAAGCTGGACATCTATTCAACACATCAATTCAGCTAAGAGTGAGGAGCATACTCTAGCTACAATATTCATGAATTGCTTATCAGGCCAAGCTTAAAAGCTCTGCAAACTCTTGTATGTTCTTAGGTGTCTTTGACACAGAGAGAAGCTTCATTGTTACACTTGGATACTTGTAAGACTTGCAAAGTGTCATACAATCATCAAAAAAAGCAACCGGGTTACTCATAAAAAATGAGTTTTGTTCTCGCCTTAAAATGGTATTACTCTTGTTAGCACTCGTTGAAAGAGGGAAAGATCAAAACAATATATTTGTGCTTATTTTTAATTTAGAGAAATTATGTTGAATTTCACCTAACTTGCTCCAAGTATAATTTGAGTCACATAAAAAAGAGTCTTTTCTACAGATTTAAACTGCACTAGCTATTTATTGGGCTCCTAAATCATTGACTGTACATCACTCTGTACTGGTACATTTTAAAAGATATAAAGCACGTGCAAACAAAGGAAAAAATAATCAAGCCAAAATAAGCATACTGATTTATCGGCCTCAAATTAACAAAGCTATTGATAAGAAGAACACTAGATTATGAGGTTGGAGACGAGTGCATCATCTTTCTGTATGACATAAGGGTTATGGGTGCTTTAACAGATTTGAGCAAAATGAAATGAGTCAATATGGCTCATTCCAGCCAAGGCTAACATCTGCTTTTTTATTTGGGGAGCAATGTGACTGGGAGACCCACAAACACTTTTTCTTGCCTTTACAAGCTCTTTTTATTACGCTAAAAGCTCATTATCATTTTAATTTCTAGACGACGATTCTCATTAATTGCTACTAAAACAAGGCTTAAGGTTCAAGCTGTGTGTAATGCTAGAGAGCCTGCATGAGCATCAAGACGGGTTCTTTCCACAGTGCATGGGAAAGTACTCAATGGCTCAGCTGATTACTATACTGGACTATACAGGACCCCAAGAAAAGGACGATAAAACTACTTCCTCTCTAAGCAGTTGTTCATGAGGATTTTTGCACCTTCCTCTAAAGACACAGTTAGAAATGGATCCTAAGATCCATCACAAGATCATAAGACCGGTTAGCTGAAACCAGTTTTCTCTACTATCCTCCTTAGAGGGATAAGGTCTCAGTCCCACTGGTGGTGAATGTCTTCAACTTACAAGCAAGCAGAATTGTTTGAAATGAAACTTTTTCTGTTCAAGATGAATGGGCAAATATGCAAACTCCTCAACATGATCTTATTCCAATTTACAGAAACCTGTTTAAAGAGCACGTGCTCTTAAGCATCTTACTTCTACTGTCCCAGATCAGTTTTTTAAGCATTTCAAGCAATATTCTCGTCTTGTACGATGCCACAAACACCCAGTACCATTTACACAGGCTAAAAGACAAGATCATCTCCTACCCAATGAATTTCACAATACTCCAGTGAAAACAATGTGAAAGTAAGGAAAGCCAGTTTTTCATTGCTGTCTCTCCTTTAACCTCCTCCTCTTCCACTCCTACAAACCTTTATATACAGAACTGATCAAATGAAGTCTTTGGCCTTGCAATGCCTAGCAGTAAAAGCCTTTGGCTACAGACAGACTGTGTTATATTGCACAGTGGGCACCTCATACGAACAAAACTGATACTATAGTTATGTGTAATGTACTAGCAATGTTATTTATGTCTATTAATAAAGAGTCTTTCAGATAATGAACCACAAATGTGCTTTAGTTTAGGACACAGAACAGACACTAATAGCAACAGCCAGGAAAGAAACATGACAGGCAGGAACAAAGAAGAGTAAACAAGAGAGACAGAATTTGAAAATGGCAAGGATGCAAGCAAATATTTGTGCAGGCTAGCTAATGTCAACCTCCCTCCGCAGTGCCTGGGGCGTGAGGCCCCTCAAGAAGGACCCTAAGCCCATCCTGTCTCTCTCTCGAGGGGAACAGGCTTAGCCAGCTAGAAAATGGCCTAGCACTTTGGGGAAGAGGAGATATTTCTCAGAAACATAGTTTAGAGTGGAGTCCTCAGACAGACACTTGAGGCACTTGAGATTGTTAAAAAAACTTAAAAGCATAGCTGCTAGGGTGCTGCGCTGGACGGAAACCTCTGTGGTGAATTTTGAGGGACCAGAAATGTTGACACACTTTCCCTGAAGTGTTTGTATTTTGTTAGATGTAGAATTAAAATCCAGCTAAACAGAAATATCCCACTTGAAAAAATAAATTTTATGTAAGTTCAGACCTCAAATGCCTGTGTTTAAAGCTCAGGTAAATGCGAAGGTAAAAATGGAGCAAATGTTATTGGAAGACAGGATGCAAATTACACAGTCTAATCTCTCTGCCGTGATCGGCACACTCGCTTTATCTGGTTTCCATCTGTCATCTGAGCTTCAAGTTTACAGGCAATGTACTGTCTGTCCTGAAATCTACATCGCCGATGAGGCATTCAGTTTTCTGTATTGGAGAGTCTCCTCCACAGAGACAACAGGTCTCTTTATTTGAGGAAAAAGGTAAGGGGATTTATCCACAAGCATACTGGAAAACTGAAAGCTTTTCTGTCTGTCTTTGCTTTTCAAAAAATAGCACTTTCGCAAAGTTTTCTCCTAGAATTGACTGGAAATACAATTTCCAAGTTTAGAAAAAATGTTTTTCACTAAACAGAGTTCATTTCAGATGATGGTGAAAAGAGTGCTGTGAACGGAGCTATATGAAATTAAAAAGGTCATTAGATTGATGGTCTTCTCCAACCAGATTTCCTGTAAGTTTTTTTCCTGGTAGCTCATAAAACTCACTTTTAAAGAGTCTATTGTATTCTTAAATAAAAAAATAAATGCATAGCTGTTAGGGTGCTGTGCTGGACAGAATTCTCTGTGGTGAATTTTGAGGGAGCAGAAATGTTGACATTTCTGAGTACTGAGCACTGTTCATATAGTGAATGTCAAAGGCATGTCCTCATTTTACATGGGATTTAGTTTCAACACAAAAATTGTTCTATGCTTGCAATAAAGCACCAGCAGTAGCAAATCTGGAACCAGTCAGTACATGACATGAGACCCAAAGACAAACCCGTGCTGCCTGCACTGTGGTTATCAGGCATTTCTACTAACCTTCACCTACTGGGTCACCCCATAGACAGGGGAAAGGCAGAAGTGTTTAAAATCAAACCTCTCTAACCCGTAAAATCAACCCTGCATCGAATCCGTGTTGGCTTTGTGACTGTCAGGTAAGAACGGCCACAGCCGCCTTGGGTATTAGCTCTAACATTAAAAAGCTGAATTTATACATCTGTAAAATATGCGAAACTTTTTATTTATGCATATATACTTTTGTAAAAAAGAAAAAATCACTTCTGAAACACAGTCTCTCTGTGAGAGGGCCCCTGACGACAATTGTGAACCACCTCTAAATAAATCTGCTGCTGCTCTTTGTCCACTTATTAAACTGTTTTCAAGAAAAGAGTAGAAAACCAAAGTGCCAAAAACTTGAATAAAACAGATTAAAACTCATAAACCCTATATGCAACAGGTGTTAAATCTAGATGCAATGTGCATTATGTTACCACCTGTGCTCATCTTATTCTGGCCAAAACAATATCCTCTGCAGGTGTGCAGGAGAAGTAGGAATGTAACAGTGCTTTAGAGTAGGGGGAGAAAGTGGCAGCTTTGGCTGAGGCTTTCACATCAAGTCTGCAGTCAAAGAACATTTAGTTGCCTGCCAGAGGATGACCAGCCCTGTATGCAGATATTTCTGGGCACCACGTGCAGGCGTGCACACTGAGAAATACCTTTTGCTAGCTAGATTTCTGTGTACTGCTGCTGGTCCATCTGGAAATGATGGCATATGCCAGTTGCAATATTTCCTGGGTTTAATAAAAGGATCAATTAGACAGTCTTTCATATTTACCATATTCATCGTATTTATGAGCAGATTCTTACATTTCATTTTTTTCCTTTCTGCTTCAGCAGCAGCTGAAGAATGCTCATGAGATACTAATTACAGTGATTCAACCCTTAGCTGCTCCCAGTGGGTGAAGTTCAAACCCAAATGAAAGGGGTTTGGATAGAGAAGAAATAAATTTCACTGGTGATCCTGGTTTCTCAACTTCTGTGGAGCCCCAGGTCCATCAGGAAAGTACTCCTTGCTCCACGAATACATGTTATACCTTCCTCATCAGTCCGACGTTCATTAAAACTATGAGTGAGACCCTGAAACAGCTTTCTTAAACCTGTTGCATTATTTCCCATGTAGGGAACATACCATTTATATGCCTCTCGTTCAGCTCAGGTAGGTTCTCAGCAACACTTTTCCACAGCTATTTGGAAGGTAGGGCATCCAAGTCAGGGGGAGAGATATACTTTGAGTATTTCCCTGAATTTGTTATTCAAAACACAGTTTGAAAATGGCTGTAGGAATTTAATTAGAAACTTCCATTAGGAGATTAGATGACTAGAACAAAGAAAACCAGTGAAAAGGCTTCTTATTAAAACCAGTAGCACTGCAGAATATTGATAATATAACAAAGGAATGAGTGGATATGCATAGCAAATTATTAAAGGTTACAGATAAATGTCCAGAAGTTGCTTAGTTTCTGGTTATCCCAGTATATACAGAAGCCACTGAGACAAGATGACACATAGTCCCTGCCCCTGCAGAATACAGTGGCTTAGGACAGATTAGTAAATGTAAACTGCTCTGAAAAATAACCATGCCTGGCAAAAGAGGAATTTCTGCCTGGAAAAGGACTCGAGCAAGAAGAGTCTTAGGGCTCTGTGACACTGCAGAATCCCTAAATACCCTCATTGGGCAACGTCAGCTCAGGTGAGCCCAACTCCTAGGAAATTCTGTCCAGAAAACTGTCTTGATGGAGTCAGAAATTTTCACAGGGACTTGAAAAATCAATAAATGGTTTAAGATCAAACTTGGACACAATTTGAGTAAGTTTACCTTCCTGGAACTCGGATGAGTTGTTGCCACTTGTGATCAGATTTTAGCATCTACTTACTCAAAACATTCCTACTGTTTCCATCCGGGACCAATCCATATTCACAGCAGCCATCAAACTCCAACTTTTTGTGGTTCTGCCCTTTACAAAAATCTGATTGGTGCCTAGTTTTATAGCTTATACAACTAGGAGCCCAGCCTTATTTAAAATGTTCTTTCTGATCCAGTCTGGGCCACTTTTGAATATACTTCAATATTTCACGACTCGGCCGAGAGCAGTCAATGGGTTTGTAGTATGTATAAATAACTGAGGTACAAAGCATCTTCCTTTTCAAAATGGAAGTGCTCGATTTTCCCAACCATCAAGTGTACGACTGCTGGTTATGTCTACACAACATTGCAATATTGAGCTAGCCCAGGGCTACTTAGCCAGCAAAGCACTGAGTCGATGTAGGTATGTTGCTGTCAGTATCCGAGTTAGGTCACTCAGAGTTTGATCAGGTATCTTTGCATGACATTTCAGAAAATATAGAATGATGAATTGTAATTTTTAAAAATGCCTTGCTTACCAGGGATATTCAGAGTCCATTCCTATGAATACTGATGAATATGCACTCTATTATTGCTTGAGAAAGACCTCTTAAGTAATGAAGACAAAGCCAGTACATGAGTAGGCATGCACTGCCTACCTCAGCCCTTAGCCTTCTCATAACCAAAGACCCTCCCATTTTTTTCCCATTCCAGTAGAGTCCAGTGAGAGAGTACGAAGTGCCTTGTGTCTCCTTGCACTGCTGTAACAGGCTGGGGCAGCTGAACAGTCTCACTTTTCGATTCCAGACCCTTCTTAATGAGACTAATGTGACTTCAAAGAAAGAGCTAGCTTTGGTGGAGATTAACAGATCTACAGTTACCTCAGTATTAGCTACACTGTAAACCAGGTAACACCTACCATCCTGCCAACGTAGAAGCCAAAGCAGTACAGCTGGCAACTGGCAAAGGCAACAATTTGACACCTTTTGTCTACAGAAAAGGAGGTAAACCAATAAATTAGCAGACTAAGATTTACAGAGACAAGTTTTCTCTTTGTTAATACAAGACAGCATTTTAATGGATACCAGTTACTAAAAGGTTAATAAATTTGAATATTTCCAAGAAAAAAGTAATGGTATTACAAGATGAATAGATAGCTAGATGGATGACTGTAAAATACTAGAAAATTGCTGATTACTTTGCTAAAGGGCAGAGGCAAATTACAATCATTGTCTTTTGTTCTTGTGAACCCAAGGCATTTTTTTTTTTTTTGTAGTCAAGTTATTTTAAAATGAACCATACAAGAAACTATGATGTCCCAGGAAAAAAGGAATGTAACCCAGGACATTTAAATGGGTCATGAAGCCATCCTGAAGCAATACCAAAACACCGCAATACATTTGCCCATTTCACAGGCTTCACGCATTCTGGAAAAGGCTAGAAGACATATGTCTGTTTAACAATACTACAGTATCTTAAGGTCAATGTTATGGTAACACAAGCTTCCTCCCTTTCATCACAGAAAGAAAATTGTATGGCTACTGCAAGATAAAACCCCATCCAGTTCAGTAGTGTAAAAATTTAAAAAGTCCATTCTTCTACACTCCTTGCTGATGAAACTAGATGGGGTTACATGCTTAGAAACGCAAGGAATACAGAGGAGAAGCATGTATGTGGTGGCAGAAGAGCTCCAAAACAGACCTTGTTTGGTACTTATAAGAAGTTATAATAATTTTTACTACCCTGCTAAAACAAAAAAAAAACAACCTCAAATCCAAACATCACAACTCCTTCACCTTTTCAAAAGCTTGTGATGGTTTCTGAAAAATTCTTTGGATAGTACTGTGACAATTCCTTTCAGAAACTCAGAAGAAGAAACAAACTTTCCCTCTGAAGAAAAATTAAACCATCTGCAGTCTGTGAGGCCGTTACGCGAAAGTGTACGGTTGCCTTAGCTGGACTCCCATAGTAGCCATAAGCTTCTTGTCCTAGTGGCAATCTGGACTAGAATGTCTTTTTATTTTATTAAATCCTTGGTTTGCCATGAAGAAGTAAAATGATTTCATGCAAGAGTATAATAATTCCTGGCACCACCACCCCGTTCTGGCCATGGTTGAGAGCTCCCTTGATGTGAAGCTCAGCAAAGGAAGGCTTGCTTTGTCCTGTGGTCTCCTTAAACCCCTGCTCCGGCAGGAGCCCGGTGACAGCGGGGAGAGCCAGCGGGCAGCCCGTAAAGGCTCTCCTGGCACCAATCCCATTGATGACAGTCAGGCTGAGAAGGAGCCTGGCAACCTGGCCCAGAAGCAAGGGGTCACCCTGGGGACAACTGGAATCTTTGGAAGTCAGCAGCTTTGGGGGTCTCCTGGGTCACTTTCTTCTTTAGGGAAGAGCTTCTTGAAATTCCACTCAAAATAACTCTAGTATTCCCCCAACCACACAATATCTGCTTTAAACTTATGTTTATGTGGTAATATTTAAATTATAAAGCACTGGCCTTTCACCTTTAGGTTCCTGACTGGATTCAAACCCTCCTCTTATGGGAAATGAGTTTGGTGGCCTAAGCTGAGTCTCCAGTAGACAAAAGTCCTTATCTCCAAACTCCAAACATAATTCAGCACAACATGGCATGATTGGAAGTCCCTGCTCAGGAAAAGACAAGGAATGAGCTTGTGTCACAAGTAAATTACCTAAGTAATCAAATCAATACTGAATTCAAAGTGGAAATATCAAAATTATCAGGTGGTGCTGCGGAGGCTACAAAATTGCTGTTTAGCACAATGTTTTCCAGCTATATTCAAAATAAGAAATGTCATTTAGAGCAGATAAACTACAAAAAATGAGGTCAAAGCTGCAAAGAAGCATAAACTGAGAACCCTAATAAATTAAAAAATTTCCTTGAATAGCACCTTATCTCCCTTGGTAGAATGCATACAGTCTGGAACTGTGTATCTTCCCTCCTCCCAAGTATGAGGCAAAGAACAACCACGATCTGCATCTCAGATACAGTTGAAGATAGATAAGCATGTGGTAGAAATACCATTTAGAGGTGAGTCCTTACATAAATTGGACGAGTTTAAAACTGGACATTGTACGTTGTGGCAAAATACCTACAGATGAACTAACATATCTTTAAGCTAAAAGAGATTCAAGAAAATACAGAAAAGTACAGTTCTCCTCTAAGGTTGAAGGGGATAAAAAGATGTAACAGGCTGTGAACCTCTTCACTTGATGATGAAAAAAGGAAAAAAAAAGTGCCTCTTACTGAAAAAAAAATTGTTATGTTGTGATCCTTAAACCATCTCCTGGTCAAGTTAACGTGACATTCGATATTCACGTCTTCCCTGCCTGCTTGCTTTATAGTCTCTACCCTTTACTCACAACAAAATGGATGACAGTTTCATTACAGAATGGCATCACTTGTCAAACTTTGAATTACTGATCATAAAAATATCAGTTATTCTTTGAAGAATTGTTTGAGCACTCTCTTTTTTTTTTTTATCAGCATTACTGTTTAGTGCAACATACACAAGGGGTTGAGGGGGGAAGTGATGGTGGAAAGAAATCAAACCTGGCTGAAGAGCTATGAGTTTGCAATACCCTACCCATACAAACAAGCTTCTATCGCAGTTATAGACAGCAGAAATAAAAGGGAGCTTTTTGGCTCACAGCTATAAAAAAAAAAATTATCATAGTGATGAAGTTCCTCAGCCATCAACAGAGCTGTGATAACGCTGTTTGATGATGATTTTCCCATGAATGTTAAACAGCCGCCACTGCGGAGGAAAAGGAGCTTATCTGCACCTAATACTGATCTCTAATTCCTGCCCTTCTTGAACCATCCATTTTCTAACAGCATTAACTGGCAAATTTACATCCCATCTTAATGCTGCTAAAGAGGACAGGAGATGAAGAGTAAATGACAGCAGTGTAATGAGGATGGCTTTTTTCTCCTTTCTCTTTAATGGCTGAAGATTTACACAATTGTCTGTAAGCTTATATAGAGAGCTTACCTGAACCTTTTGCCAGCATGGATTCAACTTACAGGAGCTTTTGTTAACTAAATACACATAAATATTTTTAAGGAGGTTTAATATTGTGACTTCAAAGAAAGCTAAAAGACAGGATGAGAAAAAATATTTTTTAGCATTTTGATTATGGATAAAAATTGCTAATATTTCTTTCTTAAGCAGATGCAGTTGTATTTCCAAAATACAAAAATCAGATTTTAATAAAAATTCTTTTTCTGCTAAAAAATACTTTTCTTTTTTTTATCATGTAGAAGAAGAATCTTTTTTCAGGTTACAGAATTTTAGCGAAGAATTATCTCCAAAACTCAGAAATCAATGGTTATCCAAATACATTATGTAGAGCTGTGTTTCACATGTCACCCACAATATGGATTGCTTTCTGATCATGTAGCTTCCATCAGAATAGAAGGCGCAGAACGGAGAGTAAGAGTGGAATGTTCTAATATAGGAAACCACAGCAACAATACTTGGCCAGATTCAGTCAAAGTATTTCTATACATCCAGATGATAATTTCAATGGAAATTAGAACCAGTTCAAGATGTGCTGTTGATATTCAAAAGGCTCTTGGTCTGGCTCAGGCTTTAGCTCAGATACAAAAGACTAAATTAAATTAGCAAGATTTTTTTTTTAAGATAGCTTTTTTTTTTCCCCAATTCTTAATTTACTTCATATATATTACTTCTCCAGGGTGTGTAAGAAAGGCTGTAGCTGAAAGGGAAAACACAAAATATTGTTTAGAAATGCAAGGGTGGAGCAACTCCTGCTCCATGAGTATAACGCAGGGCAGCGTGTCTGAAAGAAATGCAAGACAGGGGACTTGCTGTTTTTCAAAGACTTTTGTTATCATCTATTACCTTTACTCTTCAGAAATTTCAGTGTTTGTTTAATACACATTGCCACTATTTCCATATCAGGCATGTCACAAGTATTTCATACATACACTCATACACATATGTAAGTATAATATTGTATCAAATGCATATGACAAACATAAACATCTAGCATAACAAAATATTCAAAATTAATTTTTATTCTTCTTCCAGCAACATTGGTGTACACTTCCCCTCCCTTTCTCAATGGGAAAACTGTAAATGTACCTTGAGAAACGGTTCTCAGCAGTATGCTTGCGTGTCTGCCCATACACCTATCATTGCTCATCTAATGAAGGTTCAAGAGCCCTGACCCATTGTTGTTTCAGAAATGAGAAAAGACAGCAGTCCCAGGCCAATGACTATCGCTGACCGTGGCAACATATATTCTTGGAAGCACATTTATCTCACAATACAAACTTTCTTTATGCTTAAGATAACATTTGGCATTTACATTTATAAAACATATTCATCGAAGAATCCAGGGCCTATATTTTAAAAGATGTGTAGGTTTCTAAACTGCTTTACTACCTTGGATTATTTAGGTTTATATTTTAAGGACATTAGGACATGCTGTAGGTAGAACCCAAGACATCCAACACACAACGTACAGCATGATATACTTTGCCATTAGGTATAAATGGAAATTTGTGTGGCTGTCTTCTGTTCCTCTACACTAATCTCTTGGTCCTAAGAGGCTGATAAGATAAGGTAAGCTATTTTGTAATCTGTTATTACTGTCCAAAATAACTTAAACCATTTGTGCTTCAACTCAATCTGCTCAGCCTCAACCACAATGAATTGTCCATAACTTTCTTCTAACCTCTTAAAGACACCTTAATTACTTGCTATAACTAGATCTCAGAGAGTAAAATAAAAGCAGTGCATGCCCTGAATCATCCGAGTGCTTCTGCTTATTGATCAAGTCTCACCACAAAACAGATTTTTTTTGCTAATGATAACCAGTTTTAAGTAGTATGTTGCCATGACCCAACACTACTTAGATTCCAGAATCACTGATGAAGTCGTCACATAGAAGTCTCCACACAAGAAACAGAGAAGCCTGCATTTTGTGATGTATAGATCAAACCAACCCAATTTCAGAGGCTGGCAAGGTCTGTATAATCCTGGTTTGGTTTTGATTTTCCTTTGAGTATGATCCAAGTCTTCACTACAGTTGGCTTTTTGGCAGACAGAAGTGTCCTGTCACAGACTAGCTTGCCTCTTCCAAATAGGCCCCAAATTGAATCACTTTGCCCACCTTTCAGATCAGAAATAACCACATGCTTATTAATCCAGCTATCTGCATGACATATTAGTACTCTCCAATCTAACTTTCCTGGCAGCTCATCCTTCTACACTGCATGCAACTTCGTGAAAGAACGAGGACACAAAGGAAGAGGCCTGAACTCAGAAGAAAACGAGAATCTTAATACACAGCAGGATATAGATGTAGAGGACATTGGAAAAGAATCTAGGAAAAACAACTGGCATCCATGTCTCACTGGCTCTCCAAGGCTGTAATCCTGAAAGTATCCCACTACAGCTAGGTGAGAATTTTTTACAGAATGCTATTTCCAGGAAAAAAGTGCTCTTTTCATAAGAATCAAAACATTATCATTTTCTTATAAGAATAGAATTAAATATATCCATCAGGCGGAAACTCCCTTTGAAATAACTGGAAAAAGTCTGGGGTTTGCTTTTTTTTTTTTAATTAAATTGAAACTGATTCATTTAAAACATTTGAATTGCACTACCCACGAATCACTGCAGTATATTATGAAGGAAAACACAGTTCAGTGTTAAACTATGCCATAGAAAACATCTGTTTGGTCTAACTAACTAAAATGAAACATTTTAACATTTTTAAATTGTTTATATAACTACCCATTACACTGAAAAATCAGTCTGAAACAATGAATGTAGAAACATCAAAACTTTGGCATAGAAGTTATTTTTGTTTTCAGCCAATTCTTCCATACATGCACACAAACTTAGATCTACATTTAAAATTGGTTTACAGCTGGCTGCATGGTGAGAAGGCAAAAGCCGAGGTCAGCACGGCAGTGTTGCCATTGCAATGAATACCCAGTTTTCATTTTGCTGCCCACCATAAATAAATAGAACAATATGAAAGAAAGAAAACTAGGGAAGCAACAGTAGAGGTCCACCTGCATTGCACACTTGAAATGAGATTAAAAGATGAAATATAATTAAAATAACATCACAAATTTTCATTGTCTCCTCATGTTGCAGCATGTACCGTCAGAATCACTGTTGACAATGCAGCATACCAAGCGTACCAAAAACTGTACATTACTATAAATTGCATATTTTTTGTGTGTATATAACTAACATTTTAGCATAACAGGACATAGTAACGACGCATCTCCAACTGTACTTTGCAAAATATTTTCTCCTGGGCTGCATATTTGGGAAGAGAGGGGACAAGGAAATAATGGAAGAAAAACTATAGACAGAAATTAGGGTTTATAAAGAAAGTGCAGACACACTCTTAAAACAAAAAAAAAAGCTTTAAATGCCATCCAAATTGCTTGAATACATCATGATGCCCCAGATTCTGTTAACGCTAAGCCTTACAAAGAGAGATGGGAAATATGATGTGGCATAACTCTGCATTTAATCAAGGTGAATCCCTCTCTGCTGATTATCAAGTGAGGATAGATTTCCTGCTCCACTCTCTATCCTTACACATGAAGAAAGATACTGTAACCGATAACATCTAAAACCATAATAAGAAAAAGAGATTATGTTAACTGTTGCTTAAGAAGTTTCTTTGTACCAGAGAAACAAACAAATTGAAGGCTTTAAAAATCAAAGGGCAATTTAATGTTGCAGTTCTACATGAACACAAAAGGACTAATAAAGAGCTGCCGCCTCTTGGTGCAGGTAGATGACAGAACTCTCACTGTTTCGAGCACGTCAGCAGTGGCTTCCTACTACCACCACCTTATTCCAACCCTGGCTGGCTAGCTTAATCTTCAAAACTGGATTATAGACTGCCTATGCTAGCTTTATTACTGTACCTGAGAGAAGAAAAATGCAAAGCGGCTACCCTTCTGGGAAGAAAACAGTCAACATACCTCAATAGGTGAGGTCTGTTTTTCGGATTTGATGTGGCTCTTTGTGCCCCACCACTTATCTGGAATATCGAGTCAGAGTTCCCTCCCAGACCAGTACAATGGTACTAGACTGTATAATGGGAATGGATCTTATTTAGCAGAAAAAAATAAGCTAAATACAGAATGAACCGTCTGCACCTGAGACCCCTAAATCAGGACCCAGAACAATAAAAATCCCAATAAGCTGCCTGAACTAAAAATCACTTCTCACATAGAGGCTGTTCTGGGGAATGTCTGAAGCTGTAATATTGCATGCTTGAGAAAGCCAGTGACCAACCGGATCCCGCTGTAGTAAGAAACGCATCTGACTACAATGAAGCAAGGAAGTGATTTGCAGCTGAGAGAGAACAGTGACTGTCCTGTAGTCCCACAAGACATTGCAAGGACATTGCAAGATTACCCTGAGCAAAGTGCGCAGTTCATCTCAGGTGATCTCCCTGATCTTTGTCTCTCTCTCCCTTCCACACACTGGCTCACAGACGAGGATGTGGATGTCCAGAAATTTCAGGACCATCATCTTTACTGTTTGTTATTTGATACAGCCCTAGTATGCCCTAGAACTCTTCATGATCCTCGTATGGCCGCCCTTACTTCTACAGTGTGTTAAGATATATGCCTGGCCTCAATTTGCAAAGCCATATATTCATTTCAGTCAATGTGACTAGGAAAAAAAAAAAAAAAAAAGAAGAGGGAGTCATGCCAAGGAGTGACTTTATATCTAACCACTCATTACTGGGTATCCAGACTTGATCAAACAGATGGAAGCTGTAAGCAGTAAGCACAACAGAAGATAGGAGTAAATATTAAACAACCTCAGTTAACATTTTTCACACAAAAAACATAGTGTTTTGCTGCAGACTTAAATTCATTTTTGTGAATGTGTCAAATTATGATGCTTATAATGCAGTATTGTGAATTCAGCCTGTGCAAAATATCACCAATGATATTTTTAAGTGGTCCAGTTTGAAAATATGACCCTTAGAGACTTGATGAATAAAATTAGTCAACTCCGTAACTTTAAAATAGCTCTTTTCTAATTAAAGTGTGATGAAGCTTTCAGCCTATCTAGCTTGGGATGCAGAGTGCACGAGCAAGCCAATTAGAGATAGTAGCAAAAACAAAATGGTGTCACAAAAAGATTTACCACATCAGTCCCTCCAGTAGCTGTACCATTTCTGCTGATAAAGGTGAAACAACAGCTACTGCTGCAGCTAAGGCTGAAGCTAATGTTAAGCTGACAAATCAACTTTTAGAGTCTTGGGAGATTCAGCAGAGCTATCAAGAGGCACAAAGGCTACTAATGCTTATGTCATACTTCTCAACTCTCACATTTTACCCAGGAGACGCCAGATTTTTTTGGCTTAAAAATTTTTTGATTTTTGTATTCTCCTGGGCAAAAAATCAAAGAGGCCCATTAATTCAATGAGAATTTCACATATCTCGCTGCTTGATTATTTTATTTTTTTCCACAAGTCTCACACTGTTTGAGGTTGAGAAGTACGCTCTACTTTGATAATGACACCCTGAAGGATAGCACTGGTAGAAAGACGAACATGCACCAAAATCCCAGCTGCTGCTATTCAGTGCAAACATTCAGTACATGTTGATGCTTGCATTCAGGTGGAGAGACCACCATATATCATTACATTGCCATTCAGGGAAGCCTACATAATAAGAGACAAAGAACAATTCGGCTAGCATTTGAACCTACATAGCACAGAAAAGAAAACAGATTGGTCTGACTCTTGTAAGCAAGCGTACAGCTAGTAATAATCTGTCAAACATTTGCACGCCTTGTGGTAATCTGGTTCACCACTTCTTAGAGGACGTGATTACACGCTTACTTGAACAAATCTCCCTGGCTGTCTAGTGGTGAGCATTAGTAGAAATGGGAAGAGACAAACAGATATGATGCCGCAAAAAGAAAAAGCAATGATTTTTATGATTTTCCTCATGTTGTTCCAATCTTCCATATCTTAAAATGCTGTGGGGAAAAAAAATCAAATTTTTGCAGAACTTAAAGTTCTAGACAAAAGCTAAAAGCAAAGCAAGTGTTAGAGGACAGACCAAGGTCTTGCAAGTAAAGTACTTCTCATGTTAGGTTCAAATTATATTCCAGAAAACCAAGAATACAGCTCCTTTGGGGTCAAAAGCACATGTGTTTGGGCACCTGAGGGCAGAATCACTAGATCTTCTGCATACTCTGTGTTACCGAAACAACCCAGTGTACTCTGTATTTACATTCAACCATATTCCATAGGGCAGAATCTTAGTAGCATAAGATGTGTGGTGAAGACCTAGGAAAAGTATGTAGCTCAGATTTTGAAAATCTATATCCAGCTTCAAACAAATCTGTTCTCCTTTTCTTCTGTTGCTTATAATTTTGTAAAGAAACAATATGTGCCTAATACATATATTATGCAGAAATTAAGGTGAGCTATAAAATAGAAGTACAGATGCAAAGTTTCAGGACTCAGTATCCCAGTGTAAATCACCTGTAAAATTCAGATCTGAAACTGAACTCAAATTGTGTGTGTGTGTGTCTCTTCAAAGCCATAGATTTAATTCTAGCTTAGCTGAAACATTATTGTTATGAAGAAATAGTAATTAGAAGACCAAGTTAGCCAGAGGAATTGGGAAAAAAAGTAAGGCAAAGCATAATTTTAAGATGTAGGTAAACACGGAAGAATGACGTCTAGTTAATTACATGCAGAAGAATGGAAATAATATGAGTTAGGAGCATGATATTATTGAAGGTAGTAACACCCAGTAATACATCATAGATTATATGAGATAAATTGAAGAACAGTAGACTCTTTACAAGTGCAATCAGAAAAGGTTACAAGTAAGTAACCACTGTATAGTCTGCCATCTATGGATGTGATATGAAAACTGGCCTTACTTTAGGAAATAGCACAGGGTTGGTGGCTGAAAACCTGTATGATCACCACGCAGTTTTTCAGAGGAGGCAGAACAAAATCTGACAGAAGATCTTCTGAATCATTGGATTAGGAATACTTGCAGAACAGTGAAAACATCTGCACTTGACATAAGATGATGTAATCATAGTGGAGGGATCCTTTGGAAACAGGGAACCATACAACGGACTTGGTGCTGGAAACAGGAACTACAGGGGAGAGTTCCTAAACTCTTAAAAACTCAGAAAAACTGATAAATTCCCCAAATTAAGATTTGCTTTTCAGTCTGCAAATAGCAGAGGAAAGATGCCAGAAGAAATATAACTAAATGTCCAAAAGAAATACATTTCTAATTGACCGAGGCCATTCTGCCTTTATAATGCTGATACCTGTATTTCTGATTTTGTCTTCCCAAAGATGTTTTCTAAAACTGTCAGTTTAAGCAGCACGTGCAAAATACAATCTGTTTTTTCCTGGGGCCAGCATTTTTTTTTTCTGGGCTCTGAAAGCATAGCTCTGATACAAATCTACATCTATGTGTGCCTGCTGCATTAGTGATCATACGCAATGGCCTGTCTGCTGTGTGAGATTATGGGGATACTGCAGGCAGGGGGCAAAGGATCAGCCAGGATGTGTACAAACTTCAAATTGCTGGCTACACCCCTGACTGAAGTCTACATAAATTATGTCCACCACGTTCCCATCATTTATTTCTTTTGTCATTCCTTCAAAGAACTCGGTCGTATTCTGTCTGACAGGATTTATTTGTGGTAAAACCATTGCTGATCTTCTTTTAATAACCCTTTCTCCTATAAATACCCAGTGCTTTCATCCCTAATGATTGATTCTCATATCTTAACTTTCAGCAATATATCTGAGGATAGCTATTGAAAAGCAAGTTTCATCTGCCAAGGCAAGTATAAGATGAACTCAGGTGGCTCTATGCTTAAATGTCGATGTATCTATTTATCATCTGCTAAGGTACAAACAGCTCATCATCACAACAACAACCACTGAAGAGGAAAATGATATCCTTCACTCAGCCAATTCTAAAGCAGGAATCCAGTGTCTGGAAATACCAGTTTAACGTTTTTGAACATGAAAAGGAAAAAACAGCCCTTTATCACAGACATTTTTACGTCAGAAAACCATTTCCCACCCTTTCCACCAATACATCATTTCCCACCCTCTCCATCAATACATGTCTACTACAGCTAACACATACATGCTAAAAAATGGGATTAGTTTGTTCTAATGCAGACTCCAACTTTTATAGTTTCAAGCTCCAAAATACACTGTTTTACCATATGTGGTGAGACTTTATGATAAAATTGCAGATAATAGTTGAGGCTGTCATATATTCTAGTATTCATATTCAGCTAGTTACTGAGTGGTTTATTTCCTCCTGTTTTAAAACACAGAGAAAAAAACCATGGTATCTGCTCTTGCTAATAGAAGTTTGCATGTCTGTGTCCACTCTAGAACTAGCTAATGCAATTCCATGTCAGCATTTTGTAGGTCTTACTATTGCACTGATGAAGAAACTTCAGTTAGTCTGGAACTCAGCTGCTGAAATTTTGACTGACACCATGCATGAAAATCACATTACCCTGGTTGTAAAAAACCTTCTCTGGCTACCTGTAAAGTACAGGATTATGTGTAAAGTCCTAGTTATTAACTTACAAGTCCTTAAATTGACTTGGGTTTGAATACCTCAGAGACATTCTGGAACCATACATCCCCAGTCGTTTTCTTTGGTCTCAGTCAATTGGATTAGTTCTTTTTGGCTGAAGACATTGAGCTACAGGGCATTTTTAGTGTTTGCTCGCTCCTCATGGAATTCATTAACCATGGAGGTCAGACTAGCTGACTCTCTAACATGCTCTAAATCTGAACTTAAGGTATACATTTGCAGATTGCTTATTAGGATGTATAAAAGTTATATAATTCTCTCTATTAGGTTTCTATAGTCTTTTCACATACCAGTGAGCATCAGTATTTCAGAGCTAGAATTAGTCTTGGCTCAGGGTTATTTCCCCCCTATGCACTGCAAGAAACAAACACTATACTTTTGCAATTTTTCTGAATAACTTTGCAAGGATCCGCAGAGAAGAGATTTGGCAGATAAAAACCCAATGCTTAGACAAGACATTCCTATTTTTTAAAGCCCGTTTGACAACATGATCTAGATCAATACCTCCAGGAAGCACAGCAGGCGAAATAGAGAGCAATTCCCTTTTTAAGTTTTTTGAAGTCTTTCATTCAAATATTATGAGTATTTGCTTTTAAGATATTTATAACTGTCTTGCTTTTTCTCACCAGTACACATCCAAAGAAGCTCCCTTGGTTTTAGCTGGTCTGCACCACAGTAAACAAGCACTGAATTCAGGCATGAGATCAAATTAAGTTCTGATCTAAATAAGTAATAAGACTAGATCAGATCATAATTTTATTGTATTAACAGGCATTCTTATGAAACCCTGTGTGATGTGATGATACTTACATTCCACAGTGGTACTGCAGGTGGACGTACTCTAAATTATAAAAGCATAACAAACTTAAAAGGTTGACTTAGGCACAGCCTAAGGGTATTTGATTTGGCCCTCCTCCTGTGTCCTAGGCAGAAGTCTTAACTAGCTACACAGAGGATGATGCAACCAAAAAAGGGAGGCATGGTTGCATCTAACCCATGAATGTGCTCCCTATATTGGTATATCACATAAAGAACAATTCCCTATCAGCAGTATATGAATAACTGTGTCTTGAGCTTGCATGCCAACAGTTATGGGTAGATGTCATCACTTTAAAAAATAAAAGCTGTTTCTATAGACATGCGAGACAGACTGGTGAATTTGCCTGGTTTAAATTAGGCTGAGTGGTTCATGATGGTGTAAGGAGGGAAAAGATATTTTCATAAAACCAGCCAAATCAAACCTTCCCTGCCCAATCGACTTTTCACAGAACAGGTTGACAGGGTATTAAAAGCTGTTCCATTGCATTCTGCATGTGAAAAGGGTGCCTAAGCATCTAGATTTAATAGAGCCCTAAATAGCTGGAGATAATTTATTCTAGTTATAGCTTTAAGTTCTGTTTTTCAGAGAATATGAGTCTTACAAAAATGGTTTCCATGCAAATCAAAACCAGCTGAAAGCTTGCCAAGGCCAAGATGTAATTTAAGATGGCATTTAAGCTGCTCTGTCTTTTCTGTCTCTAGAGATATCATCATAAAATAAAAGAATTCATCAGGTAATGTTTTCTTCATTATTCAGCTGCACAATCCTGAAGTGAAAAAGATAATTAGACATACAGTGCTGTCGACACATAGTTTATGAGGAGATTCTGATTAATTAGCTATGGTAAAAGGTTTTTATATAGTCATAATTAATTTATATTTCAAGAAAAAAGGCAAACAGACAGTACACAGATTTTAATATTTCTTTCCTCTGACAGATTTATCAAAGTAATTCTGAAGTTCTGTTGAACCTACTGCACTTCATTGTTACTTTATAAAGCAGGAAACAGACATCTAACAGCACAACTAATATTGACTTTCCTGGGAGTCAGACAGCTTAACACTCTTACACCACTTTGAAAAATGCATTTTTTCTCTGCTGAACCAGCAAGTGAAACCACTGTGAACTGCTCGCCAAAACACACCTTGGTCTGGAATACATTGAATCAGCAATGCAAAATTTGGATGTAACACACAAGTTGCCTTCTATCATACTTCTACTGGATTGACGTGATTTATAGTAGGACTGAGGTCAAAAGGTGATTATTCCGTATTTCCTTTACTTTTGCATATTGAGTATTAGCTAAAAGGGTTAGACATATTGTCTTCATATATTGCCATGTTAGCTCTAGAGTCGTGCTCACACTCAAATCTAAACTCCCCTAACTGACCTCACAGGCTACACATTGATTTATGCTTTGGTTAACACCGGAGTGAGCCAACCAGAGCTGCAGGCCAAGAGAAGGATGATGCAAATTCGAGAAAATTCAAGTGCGTAGAAGAAATGCAACCTGTTCAAACCATATGGTACAGAAATAGTGAGCCTATACTTAGGCACACATAACAAAGACAAGGCCACGGAGACTAACTTGTGTACCTTCAGAGTGAATTACTGGCAGGGATTAATTTATTCCAAATAAGAGAGATGAAAACCTCACTGATCTTTGAGACAAACTTTAAACTTCGTCACTGTGTTTTCAGGTATATTAGCCATACCACCTATGTAGTATGACTTAAAGTTTCATTTTTTCTCAAACACACACATTATGAATTCATGTTTGGATGAGCCTAAAGGTGGAAGCACACATGCAATCACCAGATCAGGGATTGCTATTCACTTCTTTTAGTCACTTATTCTGAGAGAGACTTAGAGGTAAAATCTCCTCTTGGGACATTCATCAACAACCACTGGAGACAGTAGAAGTCTTTCCAATATAATTTGGCTCAGGCCTTTGAAAATGCTCAGGTGGCACTTCAGCTACTGGCAGAATTAGAAAGACGGCCAAAAAACCTGATTCTTCTCTTGTTTCAGCAAGAACCTTAGTGATAAAAAGTAGCTTAAAAATCCTAAACTGCAAGATCCCAAGTAATGTCCATTCAATTTCTGGTTAAGCTTATTTGATGCAGTATATTACTCAGAATGATTTGGAACTATAAAAAAATGCTACAATAGGGAAGATTCCTGAATAAATAATTCTCAATTAAGTGTTAGCACCTAATTATATTAACTTATAGTAATTACTGATTCAATTATGAAATTGAAGATTAACCTGAAAATGCAGACTGGCTAATTTATTTTTATGATAGCTATACACTAATAGCACATGTAGTTGGGCTTCTCTAGGCACAAGCAAGGTGAGGGTTATTTTAACATTCATTTAGGAAGCTAGATTATCTTGCGACACTTGAAGAATATCTGACTAGAGTACCTGCCGAATTGTGTCTGACACAATGTTGCATTTTATTATTCTATAGTCTCATGTATCGTGCACAGAAATAGGGGAAGAAATAGACTTTGATATTTATCATCTCTGTTTATGATTTTTATTTTTTCCAGTCAAAATTTGCACAGGGTGTTTCATGTCAGAACCTGGCTTTTATAATAAGTAAAAGAAGCAAACATATTTCCTAATACACTTGCGTTTGGATTTCATCTCAGCAACAGGAAAGTTAGAGAATGCTTTATGGTTCAAAACTGAGTAGAGGGGAGAATAGGTTCAACTGTCAGTCCAAATTATTTTAATTAAGTATTTAGGGAAAGCTTTTGACTATGAAGAACAATGAGATAGAGTAAGGTGAAGATGACAAGGGTAAAGCTTCATTTGGGTCAGGGAAGATGGACTAGATGAACTCATGAGGTTCCTTCCAGACCTCAGATTTTAAGAAGGTGTGTAAAATAAGACTTTCGGTATTTCGATCTCCCATGTAATCTCATAATTTTTCAAAAATGCAGTAAAACAGAAGAAATTGAAAGAAAATTATCATTTTAGTATAATTAGCATAGCAGAATAACGGCTAACTTTCTATACTGTGTGTGACTAAGGACAAAGTTTTGACACAGATTTCTACTTTAAAATCACATGACTAGAACAATAACAGCATGCCTTGGGATCTTAAACAGGTAATTTCTCCCAAGTCAAATTTTCAGTGATGGTTTACTTATTGTGCTACTTACAATAAATGTCACGACTCTCAACTACAAAGATAACAAGCTGTATTTGTCAGCGGTGCATGTCGCATATTTAAGAAGTAACAAAGCAGTAAAGATTACTTCACGTGTACAGATTATGTATTATTTGTTAGTGTGTCACTTCCAGTACTCTTTCTTTTCCGAGCGAAAGTATAAAAAACATGTGATTAGCTATGACACTTTATGTGTTAGCTCTTACACAGATAAATGTCAGATTTAGATAATCCTATGGGATCTATGCTTCAAATGCTTAGAAACATGACTCTGGAAGTTTAAGAAAATATATATATACACATTATTGAGATTAGTATACCAAATAGTACAGTCCTGCAATAATAATGTATGGGGCAGGATTGAGTTTAGCAACCATCTCCAAACATTTCCTATGTGAATTAGTGGAAACCAAGTATATGGTAAAGGGGAGTGGATTATTCAGTAAAGACGACTGTTAAATATATTTCTCCCTAATCCATCTCGGTCCTAGCATGTTTTTTAAAATTTCAATCTCAAGTACATTTGTAACTTTCAGGAAGATAAAATGTAGTATATAGGGCTTCCAAAAGCGTCTGCTGTGGATAATTCTTTTTATTCTAATGCATGGGCTTTTGCACATGTAATTGGTTTTTCCTCTACCATTCCTTCTTGTTTAAATTCTTCCCATTTTAAATACCAAATATCTACAGAGTTCTTAGACAAATAAGCATCAGTATGAATACCACTGCTGTAAAGGCAAAAGATTTTTCTGTTGTAAGAGGAGTTCCTTCAACTGATCAACTTTTTGGGCCCATCATAGGCTAAATATCTGTTAATATTCTGCAAACCTTCTGGAGTATCGTATTTATTAGACATGACATTCTTGGGAAATGAACCTTGCAGGAAAATTTTGTAATTAATCCTCAGACATCAAAATTCTTTTCCAAAATTAATTTTTCTTTTGAATTTTGTCTTTTAAGACACAGCCAAACTCAAGTGCACTATGATACAACCTTAAAGGGAGAATTTATGTCTTGCAGAGCATCTCAGAGATACAAATAGTTCTAAGTGCATACTTACTGAGAGGGCTGCTGTATACCTAGAACTTACTTCTTTCTCACATACCATGTAGCTATACAAGAAAGCAGAAAATTCCAGGCCCTGGCAATTTGTTCTTTAGACTTGCTTTCCTCATCAAAGTCTCAAACTGGAAAAATATAAAGAATTTAAAAATAATAATAATAATAATAATAATAATAATGAATTTAAATTCTTTGTACAATCTCATTTGAGTATTGGCAAAAGTCAGACTTTTTTCATGCTTAAACAGAAACACGTCAGTACCCAACATAACGTAAACAAGTTATATAGGAGCTCACTGTCTCAGCACCACTTTCATTACGTTCTTTCCACTTCACAAGTCATTTGCTGCATATTTCAGTTACTTCCAAGATACACTGTATTACTTTACATTCTCATAAACACTAGATATTTCAAGAATTCTTTACTACTAAGAAGTTGGCAACTTGAGTGCATGAAAGGACCATAGGGGAAGCAATCGAGCTTTCCAATACGAAACAGAATTTGACACTGGATGTGTAGAAAAAGAAGTGTGAACAGCAAGGTTAACCTTGTACTGGAGTCTTTCCTTTCCCATTTCTGTTAAAATCTATTTCTTGCTCACAAATGCAAAAATTACACACCTGTCTGACAACTACGCACAGCTGCATAGATCTTGCTGCTGATCCAACCACCTGCAAAATGCAGCACCCAGTTAACGAAGAAATCCACAGCACTCTTAGGAAGCAATACCTAATTTGCGCAGTGCTGCCTCCAACTCAAGAGAAACATCCATTCTTTGGGATTCTTGATTAACAGTACCGGATTCCATTTGGGACCCTAAATGGACAAAGCAGCCAGTTTTAGTATTTCTAAGTTTCATCAAGGGCCTGATACAAACCAGGCTGGTTTTGATTCATACAGCAAAACAGGCTAGAAGAACCAATCTCACTGATATCTACCCATAATAAAACAGCGGGCAGCAAGGAAGGTGCAAACCTTAAAAAAAGAACACCCAGAAATCCCCATCAGATAGACTTCTGCTGTGCACACACAGTTCAATATGTAGAAAATATGTGATTGGGGCTTTCTGACACTTTGAAACATATGTAACTAAATACACTAAGAATTTAGAGTGGGAACGCTAAATTTAGAATTTAGAGTACTCAGCACTGATTTAATTGGGCCCTTATCAAAGCACTCATTTCCTCAGCAAAAAAAAGAAACAGACCAATGTTGTGCAGCTTTGAAGAGAAAAGGGATGAAGAAAATATACTGGGTACTTACAATACAAATGACTGGCTGTTAAGAGATAAGGGAAGATATAGACAATGTCTCCATCTCTTAAGCTATATACTTGTCTTGGAAACCAGCTCTGTGTAAACTGCAAATAAGCAAGACAATTTTTAATGAGAAAAGAATAGGATTCTGTATACCGTAAGTATCACACTTAATTTTTAAGAACATCCCAAACCAAAGCTCTTGGAAAATTATTGCTAAAAAATAATAACTTACAATAAAACTATGGTTAAAATGTGCTAAATTATGATGATCTGTTTGACACTATGTAGAATTAAGAAGAAACATTTTCTAAAATGCTTGTTGATTTACAATCATTAATTCCTCTTTTATTTAAACAAATAATTCCTCCTGAAGTGTTTCTTTCTAATCAAAGGCCATTTAAGATATTTTAAAAAAATTAAATAACACCCACTTAACAATGTGTGTTCAGTAGACTTTTTCATCCCCCAAAATACACACACCAATTACCTTACCTTTTGCACAGACTATGCTATCCCAAAGAATCCCAACGTGCTTTGCAAATACAATTAACAACATGGCACGTCAACTTCCACTGCTGATACATATCTATTATTTCCAAAACTGTCAGCACTTGGCAATACTGTCTAAATGTTTACAAAAAAAGTGAAAAATCAGTTATCTGTCTACAGGGCAAATATAATCACTTAACTTGGAATCTAATCAGGATTAAGCACTGGAGTTTACAGCCCAGCTTTTATTATTGCATTCCCATGGTATCTTGATGGTTAGCATCCTTTAGCTGCATAATGGATGACAATGCTTGATTGGGTGTCTGCATCAGAATGAAGAGTGCTACGTAATGAATAAGCCTGGATTTTGTTTTGGGGTTTTTTGTTGTTTTTTTTTTTCTTTTTTTTTTCCTAAGAGAGTTCAAACCTTCTTCTCCAAAATACACATTTGGTATAGTTAAAAGGAAAGCAATTTTGGAGTAGAGGTAGGTAGGCTGGTTGCAGCAACTATAGCATCTAGAAGCTGCTCACACTATGTCCTTTCTGATTTTAGCTTTCAAGGGATTATCAGGCAGCTAGCTACAGGCAGTCCTCTGGGTATCACCTGGCCTGTTCCTGACATACTGCCTACAGTAAAATGAGATGACTACTGTAGCTACAGAGACCCAGCACATTGGAAGAATCTCAAGCTGGTCACTTAGGCTGTCCACATGGTCTGATACCATGGTAGCCCAACAAAGACTATCACAGGTTATACTCACACTCTTAAACACAGCACAAGGCATCACAGCTAGAATACATAATGACTTTATGGTTCGTGAATTTTGTTTTATGAAACAATAGATTTTGTTTACTTGCCCTGGTTATAAAGGAGGATGTGAGAATTCCTGGGCTGTTCCAAAAATGTAAAGCAGGATCAGCAGTAAAAGATGTTGAAGCAGCAGCGTTTCCCTGAGAAGCAGCCAACTTAGAAGTGGAATATGGATTAGTGTCATCAGGAGCAGCAGCAAGAGCTGCACAGGCAGTCTGATGGGGCACTTTTCTCACACATCATTCTGCGGCTCTACAGCTGAGCCACTCAGAAAATCACAGCTGAAAAATTTTGTCCAGAACTATCAAGCAGATTTGCACCCTCTCTACACTCTGAATTTTACAGGTTGCTGAATAAAGATGAATGAATATCTTATGTAGCAGGTGTAATTTTGATCTCTGGAAAAGAAAAAAGTAGCTCCACTACTGTACACAGTAATGGCATGAACTAGAGTTTGATGTGCCCTACAGTATCTTTGCAGAAGTCTGCAATCTCTTGTTGGATGAGGAAAATAAATGTTATTTTTAAACAATTCAGTCAATCCCGTCTTCAAACTCAGTTTTACTTCCAAAAACTGTAGCTGGGAAGTCTCTGAACAAGAAAACACTCAATGAATTTTCTTCTTTAACATCATTACCTACTCTTATTAATTATAAACTAACATAAAATATGCTAGAAATGAGTCTCCCACATTAATTCAGTGGCAGCACTAATTTCAGTCTCTATCTTTAACTGGCTATGGTCAACAAACCTGCAGGGAGTTTGTGTATCTACCTCTCTTAGTTGAAACTGGCCAGCAAGTTAAAAAATTACGAAGTCGTCGATTATTGAATGACTGAAAGTCTGACTGCAAACACCATTGTTCTCTGGAAATACAAAAGACCAACCAATATTTATACTGCAAAGTTTTTCAAGTGGCAAAAGATATTTAAATTTAAGCTGCACGAGTTCAATCATGTATTTCGTCTATTTTAAAACACTCTGAGTTACTACAGGGCAAATTTACATCACTCCACTAGGCTCAGTTAAAAGAAAAATATTCTGGAAGTCCGGGTTTACCTTCTAAGATGTCTCAAGGCAGGCATCTGAAATTGCAAGTACCAAAAGTGACAGCACACTTTTTAAAACATAAGCTTCTATCTCCAAAGCACAACATGTTATTATTCTTACTGACTATCAATCAGACACAAAAAAGCCTTAGTTATTCACTACACATACTCAGAACCACATGTCTAGTTTCTTTGGTCTTGTCTGGATTGAGTTGGTTTCTCACGGTGTCTTTATTTCTGTCATTTGAGTTTGCTCCTAGATATCTTTTGTGTTCTTATTAACATTCTAAAAATTTGAAGAATTCAAAGTAATAAGTGAGTTTTCCCATATGACTGTGTACGGTATTTACCATTATAACATTAGCTTCAAAAGACCTTCATGCTACCTCAAGGGCTGGTAATTCTTTGTTTTGCAAAGTCTTCTGAACGTGAAGACTCTCGTGTTCTCCTCCTTCTCAAAGGGAAATAGCTTTGACCATGTAGAACATAGCTCTGCAAGATTTTAATGTAAAGATACAGTATGAAATACCTCTTTATTCATAGAATGACCATTCCACGGTATGACATAATCACATGGCTTTTACTACCTAGCAAATCCCGGGAGTAGGTGAAAAATAAGACAATTCCTAATTTTAATACGAAAGAATCACTCTGACCAGGGAGTTCCTTTACCCCAGTGGGTTATTCCTTTGTGCCACCAGGAGGCAAGTCAAACTTTTAATCCCCATCCTACAGATAAGAACACTGAGGGAGCACGACCAAAAGACCTATCAAATCTGTGGGTGGTATCAGTATCACAAGCAGGAGCTCAGAACTTCCAAACCAGTTCTTAGGCTACTGGCCAGTAGCCTCAGATTGTAATCATGGACCCTTGCAAATAGTCAAATTGACCATACAGTCACAATAACTATGCATTTAAATTAGCCAATTTGTTATTATAATTACAAGCTTAATCTGAATTCTGTGTGTGTAATAAAATTTAGAACTACCCCAAATATGTTTCTCATAGTAGACTGCAATTCTTAATTTCCTGACACACTGCAGATGTCAGAGAAGGGTTGCTGCGATCCCTGTGTCTTTTAATATGCCCTAAAGATAAGTAAATCAAGATGAAAAAATCCATGAACCATAGGCAACCTCATTATCCATACTCTCTGTGCTGTTCATTTCCTAAGGACTGTTCTATATGAGGGAAATTCTCTATATTCTATGTATTCTACAGCAGAAGAGACATTTTCCATCTGCTACATTTTCCCCCCTCTAAACTGTACTCCCCCTGTTGGATAATCAAAAGATGGCCGATTGTCCTCAAAGAGAAAATTATAAAAAACATCTAAATTTGTACATTTCATCCTATATTTTTGGCAAAATACACAAAAAATAATGATAATTGTTATATACTCTTAAAAATGAAATAGGCCTTAACAGTTAGCTACCTCATTTTGCTCTAAAATTCAACAAACTCTGAGAAAATCTCTTTTTATACAATCTTTTGGATATGTCATTTGCCATTTATATTTGATGGCCTTAAGGAAAAAAAAAGTTACAAAAAGGTATTAATGCAAGTAGATAATAAAGCTGCATTCTATAAATCTATAGCAGCTTACAGTAATCATTAAAGCATGCAAAACTCTTTCATCTATTCAAAAATATGCAGTGCACAGAATGCCTGCTAAGGTGCATGACAAGTCAGAGTTAAATATATATTAATAAATGAATTAGCTTCATAAATAATAGCCATAATGACATTTTAGGAGACAATAAGTCTGAGGATTGTCAGAAAATGGTTGATGTATGAGCTTCACGTCTCAGTGATTCTTCAAAATGAATAGGCTTTGCAAGATAGTTCAGACCCACGACCAGCCTATTTCCTTGAATAATTTACTTGTTGTCAATTTGTACAGCCACATTACACATGCAAATTGTGCTGCCTGTGCAAACACCACTTGGAGATGATAAAAACAAATTTACGAAGGCTATAGAGGAAGGATTTATTTCACTTTCTCGCCCAGGTCAAGCAATACATGTATCTGACGATTGTGTGTACCCAATTTTGTTGTAATTATATCAGCAAATTATTCTTTATAATCTTATTATTTTTAGCAGTCTCCTTGTGCTTGGGATAATTAGCTTTCTTCACTCAGTGTAAAAACAATTCAACTTGCCAGCTAGGCAGGGCACAGCTCCATTATCTGTTTTGGGTTTAAATTTATTCCCTATATTCTTGGACACTTTGTGTAAATTAAAAATTTCATAGTCCCTAATACTGTACACGCTGTTCATTCAGTGATGAATTAAGGTCCCTAAACCTCTACGTTTGCTATTAGATATCTCACCCACTTTATATGTTAATCTGTGCTAATGAATTCCACAACCCCTAGCCACAGCGAGATGACTAAAATTATTACCACTTACAGAGATATGCCTTTTTCATTTAAAGTTCAATTCAAATTGCTCCCATAAACAGTCTGCCACACAAAGATACCTCCTTTAAAGAAGAGTTACTTACCTGTAAGTAGAGTTCTCTGAAGGTAGCATTATCTTTGGATACACATTCCTCAGCCACGTGACCTCTGGTTTGTGGCAGGGGGGAGTGGATCCATCCCTTGATAGTTAAAGACTTTTTCCTCAAGGCACTTCATTACCTCTGCAGCTCCTGTGCCTCAAGGGCTATTTATACCACAGCCTGTGAACACAACTGCCCCTCGCCTTCTGAGGTAGGCCCTGGACCAGGCTGAAGAGCCGAGAGGCTCCTTAGAGAGAGAGGTGGCCGTTGTGTTGACAGAACATCTACACAGCAGCTTTGTGCTGAACGAGTCTCAGGTAAGTGTCTTCTTCCCTCTCAAGACACCTACCTATGAGCCTGTCATTCACGGCAAGAATAGCAAATCCAGTGAAACAAAAACCACAAAGGCGGCAACAAAAAAGCTGGCACGGCATTACGCGTGTAGCACAACAACAGTCACCCAGATGTTGGCTTGCCCATGGTGCAGCTACTTGGACTTCACAGACAGCCCGGACCCACAACCAAAATTCTACTGCTCTCAAAGGAAACTAATTTAAATGTTAGAGTTTCCTCAATAAAGGAGAACAGCAATACCCTCTGCTAAGCAATTATGTTTCAAACCAGTAGAGGGCATTGGTATACATAGAGCCTAAATAGGTTCATTACAGTAGCTTAAAAAATCGGTTGTTATTTATATAAATGAAACAATAGCACACTTCAAATATGGTACAGAGCATCAAAACTAGCCCTTCAAAGTTAAATCAACACAAAATTAAACTAAAAAGATCGAGATTCTTACAAGACTTTCAAATTAGATAGACCTTTATTTCAGTACAAATACTAAACTAATAAGGTTCACTATTGCACTTCTAAATAATGCCAATTAATACACAAACTCTCTGAGAGGTTAAGAAAACTGCTTTCTGACTCTTCTTGTGTAAAAATAGTCAGATGATATTTCATTTAGTGATCTGGCAGAGGGGCGTTTCTCTGCTATTTCCAGAGCAGAGGAAATGTATACAAGATCCCAGTACAGCATATGGACTACGTCCATTACAACAAAATTGGGATTGATGTATTTGGAATCCTGAAATTTGTCCTATACTAGGTGAAGACCCTAGATAGGGGTGATGTCTACATTGCAGTGAATAATATTGCTGCAGGTCCCATAAGACATATCCTATACTCAAAGTAGCAAATGTAGTTGTAGCAACACAGGGGTCAGGCCAGCAAGGACAACAGCCATCAGGTCTCAAGTACCCAAATACATGCTATGGCACTTAACGAGAAGTGAACTTCATAGCCTTGTTGCCCTACCGTTGCTGGCATCCAAACAAGTTAGGTTAAGTTCGGTATGGGTACATCTACAACAGCCCAGTTACACTTTTGCCTTCTGCAAAAACTTGTAAGAACCCAGATCATCGGCACCTTTAAGCGCTTTCCCTTTTTTTGCAGATCTACCCCACAAGATTAGTTAGTCTAATTGTTATTTGTTCCTTGGCTTGACATGATATCTAAAATCTGTCACAGACCTTCAGTGGCATTTTAAAATTAGTTGGCTAAAACTTCTTTACCTGTTTGTGCTCATTCCCATCTTCCCTATCCACACCCGCAGTATCACCACTCTTAGAGCAAAATCTGATCTGCTTTTGAATCGGTTCCTAATTTGCCATCCTATTCAACGGTCATAATCAGAACTAATCCACACAAAGTACAGGATGGAAAGCTGTGGTGGTTTAATAATTCGAGCAGATATCCCTAATTGTCAATGCCCCGAACAGTCCAAATGGGATCAAAACCCATTGCAACAGACAAGGATGATGTAAACTCTTTCTACCTGTGAGCTACTGAAGTTGAAAATATGTTGCTCATTGCTCACAGGAAGCCTGTGTTAAGAATCATAACTGAGTGCAGATCTTCCAAGTTTCAATCAGGAATTTTGAACAAAAGGTCTTACGACCTCCCTGAATACTAACTGTGTGCTAATACTTTAGAGACGCCTTTTTTAAAAAAATTAGACAGAGCAACTTGCTCATGTGCTGCTGATGCTTAAAACCACAGACATTTATTTCTGTATCTATGTACAGAATTTTCATCAAAATGCAAACCGCAGAGGAACAAGGACATAGTAAATCGACAGTATGACAATCTTAGTAAAAGCTCAGGGCTTGATCCTTCACTGTTCAGTTATGTAGTGCTGTCAAACAAGCAAATTCAGAAGCATCTGAGCAGATCTGCTCTGATGTTGCACAACAAAGAGCGCTGTGAACTGACCATGGAGCTCTTGGTTAGGAGCAGTACAAGGAGTTACAAGGAGTAACTCCAACAGTTATACTCCAACAAGGAGTACAAGCAGTACAAGAAGAGACCACATAGAAAAGCTTCCCAATTGTGCACCGGGAATTATACTCAAGCCCGTTTTTCTTCAGAAAACTATTCTTTGTTACATCCCTTTCCATTTTTTCGCTTAGTGCCCTTGAGAACATGGGAATGAGAACACAAGGGGACCTGAGACGTAGATCAATTGACAGAAGAAAATCTCTGGTATATAAACCGACTGTACGCACACTCGGTCAAGTTGTGTTGCAGTGTTAACAGCTCTGCGCTCTCTGCTGCCCACTCTTGGCCTAATCCTAACCCAAATGAAGTCAATGGAAATCTTTCCACTGACTTTAACAGGCTTTCGATCAGGGCTCAGGCAAGGGCCTGCCTGGATTAAAGTCTTACTTTGAATGAGGTAAAGAGAGCTCAAGTTACAAAACATCATTACTACTTACAATATATACTATAGAATATTTACTAATATACTTTAATGTATGGTCTTAGATAATGTTCTTTGGAGATTTCCATTAATTGTCTCTATGATGGTTCTTGTAATGTTTGTTTAGCAAGAATTAATTTGGTTCTTATATGGCACAGTACATGGAAAAAAACCCCTCTGTAATCCTTTTAACTGACTTTAAATACTCATTTGAATATAATTATTTTAAAGGATTAATAAAAAGTATTTTTTAAGTTAGCAACAAATTAAAAGTTTAGGAAAAAAACAGAGGTTATTTTATTGTCTTTACATCTCTCTTTAAAATCATATTAATTTTCCTTTCCAGCACTATTTTATTGTATTAAAATATAATCATGCTAGAAAAATTTCTCATTATGTTAGCAAAAATGAATACAAGGTAGATAGTATACTAACACAATGACTGTAATCTGCTAATACAATAAGACCTTCCTATTATGCTTAAACAAGAATTCAGTTCTTGATCATTTCGACATATTTCCAAAACACTGTCTCAAAAGGATAAAATGTAGCCTATTTCCATACTTAAGAAAAAGTTTCTGATGTCCTCTTTTACTGCTAAAAACCAAGAAACAGCTAATAATGCATATTTTATGTTGCAGTCGATTCCATTTCTGCACTAGCAAACTGTGTATATTTTGTAGAAATAAGCATGTACATGATCGTTTATGATTACCTAAACTTGGCTTCAAGCATGTGTCTGATGAAATAGTTCAGGCCTCCAGCGTGTCCTGAAGCCCAACAATCTAAACCTCAAGCCAGTCTGAAGAAGAGAGTTGCCGGGTGAGAACCTGGGGATCAGGCATATACACAGGTGTCAGCTTTTCTGAATATCCTATAAAATTTGACCACTTCTGTTACAGTGACTCATTAAGAGAGCGTTTCAAAAAGAACCCAAGCAATGCTGAGTTTTGTAGATCATAATCAACGTTTTTTTTACCCAGAAACTATCAGCACACTCTCTTTCAGTGCTGCTACATGAAAACAAGCAAAGGTGTGGAAAAATGCTCTGTTCAGGCTTGATACACTGCACACTGCCAAATGTGGTGGTGGTGTGAAGCGTCCGTCCTAGGCAGTACCAGGAGTAAAAATAGCACAAGAAGCACAGATCGGTTACCCAAATCAATATAGGATATCCTCTTCTCAAGCCAACTTGCTTAAGACTACTCCAGGACAGCGTGTACGAGAAGTACCATAGTGCTATACATCAATACTTGGTTACTCTACAGTAAAAACAGAAAAACCAACCCCCAGAGCTGCTGTTTACAATTCCTGAGCAGACCATGTGTTTTCCTCTACAGAGATTCCCATAGCAGGAACCTCATATTCCTGTTGCCACATGACAATACATCTGACAAAGTAAACTAAAACAACTGGGACTCAAAAGTACTATCTGTAAATATCCAATAGCAGAAGGTAAAGGTAGGGAACAGCGACATAAAGAAAATCGCCTAGAACCCTAGAATACATAGAGATCCTGAAAGATTCAAACTAAACTTGATGTTACATCTCATTGCAGTAGGCCTTCCTTCTAAAGTTCAAGTAGCTTTTAATAATAGCATCAGAAATATCTAACCTGTAATTACTGTGTTGCACTAGTTTGATGTTCCACGGGAATCTCAGAGGCATGACTCTCTTCATTCGTAAGAGTCATTGTTTGGCAGGTCTCCAGAACAGGAATTCAAGTGAGAAAGGAAGTTAGATCAGTTGACCAAAAGGAAATAAATCAGATTATTTGAATATTTGCTTAACACGGAACAGAAAATTGGCATGAGAAGAATTCGACACTGAATCGAGTTTTAGACACAACAGCAGCCCTCACAAATTTGATGTAGGGACATCAGTGTTGGTCACAAGAGTGTGCTGCCTTCCCCCTTCTTCCCCAGATCAAAAAACTCCACACATTGTTTCAACAAAAAACCAGTAAGTTGCAAATTCTGTTAAGTAGCCAGCAATCTCTTTTGTAGCTTCAGCAATCCTTTTGAATACAAATGCTTCTGGACTGCTGAAAACCAGGGAGGAGCTCTTTCCACCCTTCTTCCTCACGGAAGAGACTTCTCTGTGAGAAGTCAGAATTTATTGTGTGAAAACTGGAGATTATCCTGAAATTCGGCTTTTTAAATTACAAGTATAATAAATTTGTAATTAGGAAATGAAATGCAGGTGAACATTTGAGTACTTCATTTGGGTGAACTAGCAGTGCCAATTAGTGCCACAAATTGGCTTGTGGATACTAAATAAGGAACACAATGTTTGGATACAAATTGTGTCATGAAATTAAACTTGTCTTCTGAAAATGTATCCCTACCAAACAAATAAATTTACAGGTCATAAAGATATCATACATCTTTCAATTTTTGGATGTTCTCAGATCAGCTCACATTAAGAAAGTATCATGCAGCCTAATGGTCTAACATTTTGCTAGAACAAACAGCAATGAATATCCAGTATCAATACATTTATCAATTACCACCTATCTGTATACCAAATACAATCAATTATTAAATGTAAATAAAATAAACCTCTTAAAAATTGATTTCCCAGATGAGAGGAAAAACTAGTTAGCAAGCTGAGTGTGAAATTTACATGTAGTTCATGAAAAAGTGATTACTTACGGAATTAATTGATTTTAGAAATGAATCTGAGGATGTAAAATTATGGCGTAAAAAGGAAATGAATCTGAAGATCTGCTTTATGTCCATGAGAAAGGTGTTTCTTTTTTCCTTCCATGCACAGCCAACCCCAGAAGCTGTGATCCATTGAGAAATCCCTACTCAAAGCCATATTCTCTGTTGTCCATCTTCATACCACTTAAATTCTTGCCCCTTTCTCATTCCCCCCATGGCTGAACTGTTTGTCCACAACTGGGTTGTGTCCTGATTTGGTGCCAGCAATTCCTTTCTCAGAAGTCTTGATACTGAGATTTAGTTTTCAGCCTGTCAAATCGTCACTCAAAAATGCATCTTCATACAAATTATTTCAATCACGAAACCTCCCATCTTTCAGCCATGTTTCAGTGCTAGTGATGTCAGCCTTATCCCTTCCTCTTTTTCTTGCACTTTTTCTGTGTCTCCCTTCCTGATGCTTCTGATATGCCAGGTGTTCTTGCTGAATCATATTCAGGCTGCTCCTAAATACTTGTTTGTTTCATCTGTTTCTCCTATGAAAGCTGGAGGACAAGAAGGTGTAAGAGAACCTTCCAAACAAACAAGACCTTTACCGAGTGCTCTGCATTGACTCACTGTTCACCTTTGAAGCACATAGCACAGTGCTATTTGGCTCAGAATTCCCCATGAGTTCCCAAGAGCTTTTCCACATTCATGGAGCAGTTTAAGAAAAATACAAGCTCTGATGCTGGAAGACAATCCACAACAACCAACCTTCCGAGATCTGGGACTAGTGTTTTTGAAGTTTTCTCTTTACCGCATGAATCCAAGACACTAGTGGGAACTTTAAAAGGATTTTTCCATCCTTCAAGAGTAAGGTTGCTGACCCTAGTCGTTCTGTCCCAGTGTAAACACTTAGGCATTGTATAAATTACAATGTTTACTTTTGGAATAGATGCCACACTCCTTTACGGCAACTCGGATTGCTGTAAAACTTTTCATCTGCCTTTCTGCTAGAGCACTGCTGTTAATTCCCACAAAACCACCTCATTGCACATGGTGGGCCGTCAGACCCTTCTGGAGCCCTCCTGGCTGCGAGGTGGTTGCTCTGTTCCCCCAGAGCGGCCTCACTGAGAAGAGGGGACTTTTGCCCCCCACATGAGAACCCCCTGTCCGGGAAGGCAGCACCTCTTCCGCCGGGGCCGGGGCCGGAGCCGGGGCCGGGGCCGGGGCCTGTCCCTCGCCCTCGGCCCCCGCACAGGCCGCCCCGCCCAGCAGCGCCGCCGGCCCAGCCTGGTTGTCATGGAGACCA
>VYZM01016435.1:413161-428575 GCA_013398915.1 Dromas ardeola | reverse complement strand
GGGTTGTGGTGAGGGGAGGTGGGGGGCGTCTGGGTTGTTCGCGGGGTTCCAGGGACGGAGGGCTGGGGGATGCCGGCTGCCTGCCCGGATTCTGGCCAGGAGTGGCGTTCCGCTGCGCCCGGAGCGGGCTGCCCTCGCCTCGCCGGCCTACCGCCTCCCCCGGGCGGGCGCTTCCTCCGTCCTCCCCCCGGGGGCCGGCGGAGCTCGGCCGCGTGGGGCGGCTAGGGGTGGCGGTTCCGCTGCCCCGGGAAGTCATCGCCTGGAGGGGCTGGACGTGCTCCCCCGCTGCCCTTAGGGGAGCTGCCATATCGCCCTAAAACTGAAAGCAGCGATAAGCAAATGGGAAGTGGCAAAACTTTACGGAACAAGGAATAATAAAAAAAGAACTGATAGCTTCAATCTGTGTACTTAAATCCTCTACTTCTCTCTGAAATAGTAAGTATTAGAAGCTTTATAATGTGCTTGCCTAAAACAACAAATGGTAGTTACTTTTCTCGAGAGAAGCTAATATGTTTCTGGTGATGTGTCTTGTTGTTCCTGTTTCTCTCTTTTGCAGGCTAATTGTGTTTTTATCTCGGAATGGGTCAGCTCGTATAACTCTTGGTGTCTTTGCAGTGACCTGAAGTGGCTTGGACTTGTTTAAACGGGGAGATGTGGAGTGGGCTTTTGCCTCCAGGACTGAATGAAAGTGATGTTGACTTAAGTTCTGACGATGGAGAGGAATCACATGGTTCCTTATCAAAGGAAAGTGCAAAAGAAGATACTGAAAGGGTGCAACTTTCTGGATTCCAGGAGAACAGACCCAAAAGCGATGCCATCAGTGAACCTATTGTGATACCAGTGACAGATGGAGAAAATGGATCTCAAACGTGCCCTTCTGGAGTTTCTGTAAATATGTGGAATGTGGGTATTGTTACAGGTCTCCAAATGTCCAGAGCATAAATGCAGCATACTCAAAGGAGAATGGCTAATTTTTAAATTAGAGTAACTCAGTGTTGAATATTCAATATACAAATATGCAATGAAAGAAAATATGATCAAAGTGCAGTCACTGTAATATACCTTAGATTTTTTCAAGCAGGGTGAACAGGAATTTAGATAGGAACTGAGTGTAACTACACCCCTTACTTCACCCCCACCCCAGTGCCGTAGTGATTGAAAGCCAGCAGGGAGATGTTTGGATAACTGGACAGTTGTATAAAAGCTTGTGTTTTCAGTAACGTATGGGCTCTGAGCTTCTTCGTGACTGCTTTCTGCATTAGTAAGGATTTACAGCTAAATATATCAGCCACTGTACTGGTGATGCCTGTCTGCAAAGTAGAGGTGTACTCTTCTGCTCTCTGTAGGGCTTAATTGCAGGTATTCAGACTCATAGGTGCCTATAACCTCTTGATTTTCCTGTTGTGTGTGAAGAGTGGAAAAAATATAAATAAAGCAATCTGTGTTTTAGGTATTTGAGTCAAAATAAGAACTAGCAAAATCTAGTTACTCTTGTCCATACATCGATCCATGTAGGTAGCCTGCTGTGCAAGTACTATGCTGTCAGAAACGCTTAGATTATAAACTACCAGCTAGGCAATAGCAATACACTGAATAGCTCAGGAGAGCTATTCAGTAGCACAACCGGCATAACTATCCAGTGTCACATCCCATGAGAAAACTGTCGGGTTTGAGTAGTTCTGGGATTTAAGGAGGGCAGAAGGTCAGACAGAGGTGATGACAAGATTAGAGCTAGTTCCAGTTTAACACCATCAGAGTTGGATGTTCTCAATTCATAAATTTTAATCTCATAGATATAACAAGGTATTGCAGATAAATAAAATATTGGGACAACATTTCTCAGCATATTATGCAATTTTTTTAAAAAATGGTGGGAAAAAAAAATACTGATTTGCCTTTTCTTAACCTTGTAGAAATTTTTGGATCTTCAGAAGAAAAACCGTGAAATGAAAACCCAAGCAAATCAGGGAAACGAAAGCCGAAAAAGAAAGCGCCACAGAAAAGGTGTTTTATGTAATTACAGAATTTATTTTATCAAAATGGAATTAGTGTCAATTACTTTGGGAATGGGATTTGCTGGGCTTGGTGCAGGTGTTTTTGTTTCTGGGGGGGTTTTGTGTGTAGGTTGTTTTGTTTTGGTGGTTTTGTTTGTTTTGTTTTTGTTTTTTTAAATTCAAAGAATTGAATGCCTGAGTAGATGTATTCTAGCTGTTACATAGGGTTTTATTTTTCCAGTTGAATATATCACTTGTAGGACGAGGTTGTAAATTGCTACATAAAGTTCAAGTAATACATTTATCCTGTTTTTAAAAAGGAGGTAGAATTTACTCAGTTAATACTGATATATAATTGCTAAGTTTATTTAGTAATTCTATAAAACGTACTTTTGTGTATTCTGGCTAAAGCTTTTTCACAGATATTGTAGGAGATTCTTTGTATGAAAAGTCTTACAGCTCAATAGTTTAAATCCACATGATCATTGGGTAAAAATCCTACTGTGTTAATTTTTCAAAGGAAATGTGACCAATTAGATTTCTGTTAAGTTCATTGGATGCTGTAAGGAATTACTGTGTAATGTTGGATTTTTATTTTTTTTCCCCCTAGAAAAACAGAAAAAGAAAGATGAAGTGACTAAGAGGTATAACCAGGTCAATGTAATTATTTGAGGTCTGTTTTTAATATCGGGCAAAAATTGTAAAAATCTTGACCACATGCATGGCCAAAGCCTGGCTGTGAACATCATGTCAAATATCTGCTGAAGTTGTCCAGTGTCTCTGTTGGGCAGGCTGAATTTGATACCAGTGATTGCTTGATGGAGTTTATTGCTTGATTTTTAAAAATCCACACAAATGTATTATTTAATGTAACTTAAAATGGAATTAATGTTATTCCTAATGATGTTTTGCATGTGATTGCATACAAGCTGCTGTTCAGCCTGCTCCTCCTCCTCTTCTTTTTCCACCTTGGCAGTGTTATATTTACGGTTGGACTCAATGACCTTAAAGGTCTTTTCCAACCTAAATGTTTCTATGGTTCTGTAAGTTTGCTTTCAAGATTGTGTAATTACACTTGCAGAGGGGAAGGAATAAATAATTTCACTTCCATTAAAAACAGTGAATGGGTGAAAAGAACATGTCTGCCAAATGGAAGAATTTCTTTTAGCTTTGAAAAGAATATTACAATTTGTGGAAAGGGGACTGGTTATATTAATGACTCTTGTTTGTTTTTAGTTGTCAACAGTTGGAAAGTGAAGATAAATGGAAAGAACTTACACAGTACTTTGGAATCAATGATAGATTTGAATCACCTGTGGCTAGCAGGGCTCCACAAAAGGTGACTGTTGCTACAAAAGCAATGTCAGCTTGTACTTGGCAGTAAAAGAACCCAGCCTTAACTGAGATAGGAATAAAACTGAGGCTATTTGAAAGTGAGTAAATTATCAAGTCACTCTGAGGAAGGATTTTTAATTAATTTCCTTTTAGATACCACATGAATTGTACTGGGATTGAAAGGTTGCTGTGCTTTCGTTTGAGACAGTATCCATGTCTGTTTCCTGTCTGGTTTTGTTTTCTATTATTATGAGAGAGAGAACATTTCATATGCATTGTTTGACTTTTTCTTTTCTTTTTTTTTTTCATGTTTTAACTTTAAAATGTGTCACATAAATCCTGTAGTTGACACCAGTGGCTATAGGAATTAGAGGGCCAAACCTATCCTACAGTTTTAGTGGATTTATAATGCATTCTGTTCATAAATAATATTGTGTAACTCGTCATATTTGAAATAAGTGGTACAACATGATGGGAAAGTTGAGAAACTTGTTATATTATGAGTTTCTCGTAGTGCTGTTTGTTTTGTAGTTTTTCTAGTAAAGGCCTGTGTAAGTTCTATGACATCAAATATTCAGTTGGCCTTCTTCATAATAAATTTTGTATTTTCCATTTGCCTAAAGTAAACTTCTGCACGCAAGTCATGAGACATTGTTCGTGTTCTTATTTTTGGTGGGTATTTAGTTGTTATTAAATTGCTCAGGATAGATCTGGAATGAGGCCCAAAGTGTTAAAATACAGATGCTCTCCACATAAGTTCAGAGACTTTATCATTAGTGGAACGTCTCATTAATTTCAGAAAAAAACATCCAACAGAACTGGCTATCACTGCAACTTCCAATTGCGCATTTTTTTCTTTTTTCAACTTCCACCTGAATAATTCAAGTGTTTCTCACGAATTCTGTTTGCTGTTTTGCTTTTATTTTTTAAAAAAGTACATATTATGAAACTGTCAAATGTGTTTTCTGTAGCATCACTAATATTTAAAACTAGTGAGTCCGTAAATTGTCCTTTTTTATGAAAGAGTGAGTTTTTTTGTGAAATTCTGAAGGTGGTGCCTACTGCTGTGCTACCCTTCTGTAGTCCTTCAGAAGCTTCCAACTATAATTTCCCGTAAACATTTACTTTTTGTTGCTACATTGTTTGTAAATGTTGTTAAACAAGTTACATTATGTTGATCATAAAAGTCACTTTCTTATTTTCAGAGGTTAAATTCTGATGCTTTTTCATTGTTCTCCATAGGACTGCTAGAATTTTTAATTTATTAGCACAGTGGAGTGGCACCGTGCCAGAACTCAGTTTTTGGATAAAGATAAGATCTTAGAACTGTAACGATACAGTGGTAATTGCCATTCTTCATGTTACCTGACACATATATTTCACATTTTGTTTAGAAAGCTCCAGGGATGGAGGAGATAAGCCAGATCTTCAGATGAAATTTTATTGTGACAGGCATAAACTAGTCCGTGTAATTTTTTTAACCTACAGTATTATCCTGCACATAAGGTGGAACTAATGCAATGATTTGTGCTCAGGCAGCCTTTCAGTGAATTCTTAATTATACTGTCCATTACAATACATAGACAAAGTGATTTGTGTTACATAGAAATTACAGGTTTATGCAGTGTCTTAAAATAAAGAGTTTTGTGAAAGAAGTATTTTTAGAAAGGAGATGCTTCCTTTAAATGTGTTATTTCCTTTTGTCCTCAAGATACTTGCTTTTCTTTTTGTAGTCTGGCCTTGAACTTAGCATAGAGAAGTCTGTGGCTGAAGGTGACATTGATAAGGCTGAGGAGCTGAGTGATAGATTAGCCATTCGCGAGGTAAGTGGGATACTAATAAAAGCTCTTAGGAAATATTTAATTTTGGTACATTTGTACAAAAAGTGTCTTAAATAACATTCAAGACTGTTTGGGGCATCTTTCCTGTTTCCTAAGCAGATTTCTGTCAGTGATTGAAAGATTTTGATTCTGATCTAGTAATGCTTGGACAGCTGTATAAGAACTGAAAATACAACCATGAACGATCCCAAGTAACCTCGCTTTAAAGCCTTCATGCTGACTCGACGAGGCAGATGAGTCAGTAACTAGTCCTCTATGTTGAGCTGTTGATTTTTCTGCATGTTGCAAGCCAAGAAAACGGGAGTAGGATGTTCCCTTCCTGTGGGTGCCCTGTGCCTCGGATTTTTCTTTGCATTCCCTCCCCAATAAGCTTGAGAGGCCTGAAGAAAGGTAGAGATTTAGAAAGTTTAGAGCAAAACATGCTCAAATACAGACAGATGTACTCCAACTTGTGCATTAGTGCTTCTTTCCTGTGTATTCATGTGATAATGAGTTGATAGCTGTAAGAACTCTGAAGAATGGGAGTAGATGGATGTCAAACATATTGCTGTGGCCTTAGAATGATGTTTATAGAATAAATGGATTATTTTTTTTCTCCTTGTCATCATTTTCAGTATATAAATGCATATCTAAAAAAAAAAATTCAGGTGAGAGAAACTCCATTTTTCAAGATGTTGTCACGTTAATTGGTGTATCCGAGTAATATTATGGAGGCTATGCTGCTCTTTGGTACAAAAAGTGGACCCTTTAAATATGTGTGTAGTGCTGAGTGAATACTTAAACTGGTGAGGAATCTACCAGATATCTCTGGTAATTGCAGTTTCATATAAGTAGTAGTTAAGTTGGTGCATGTGTGGTAGCAGCTGAAGTATGTAGTATGTAACTGAAATCCATGAAGGCGGTTGTGCCCACTGCTGTTTATGTGCAGGGGAGAAAATGCAAGGGGAGAAAATTAGGATAAAAAGATAGTTGTAACAGTTTTGAAGCCAGGTAAGAAAAAATAACTAAATAAGTACTATTTGAGGTGAGTGGAGAAGCTCTCAATTTTAAGTCATTTGATTTATGCAGTTGAAATTCTAAATATTCCAAATTTGTTTTAGAAATTAATTATATATTTTTGCTTTCATTCTTCTATGTTGTATACTCTATCTTCACAGAATTAATGGGAATTTTCTGTCCACCAGGAAATTTTAAAGGTATTAGAAAAGCATTAAGACAGACAAATTCAGAATGCCCCTCATTCTTATATAAATATTTAAAATGTTTCCGAAGTACAGCGTTTCAAGCTAAGCTTTAATGCAAAATCCCAGATTTAAATCTCTCTAATGCAATATAATACAATATTGTGATGGCTTTAAAAACAGATTACTTTTAAAATAGGAAATACAGTTCTTGAGGTTCTGTAAGTAAGGTTAGGTAAAACTAACCGTTCCTCAGCATGTGTTCTTATACAATCTTTAAACTCCTACATTTAGTCACTCAGAGCAGGTTCTAATGACTAGACTCTTATCTACCTTTTCACCGGTGATCTCAAAACTTCAGTCTACAAAGGTAACAGCTATGGACAGGGATAGGAATGTGTCCTAATTTTCCCTTTAAGTCTGACCAGCTTCTCACAGCGATGCTGTTGTATTACCTTCCATGGGTGCAACGTGTTGTACTTGCTGTTCTCCTTCACAAATGTCATTATCCCATCTACTCTAAAGTGGTTAGAGTATCATAATCAATAAAACATACTGAGGTTCTAGTGCAAATTGTTTGACTATAAAAACAAATTAATGTAAGAAGTTTTAAGGTTTTGTAATATTTATGATAAGCTGTTATCTGATTTCAGTAGCCATGGGATTGTACAACATCTAGCGTATCCCAGGTGCTACAGCAATCTATTATTATTTGTGGAACATTAGCTCCAAATTGTTGACTTTCAAATATTAGCATGTTGTAATTCTGAAAACAAAATGCTTGAAACATTATTAGTATTCACAGCCTTGACTTGGTTTTGGTTAAGTGGGTTTATCTGAATAAATAGTATGTTGAAAGAAGGAAAACTCAAATGACTCTGGCTTGATCTCGTGAGGAGTTCTGTCGAGGCAGAAGCCATGTGAATTCACAGGGGTTCTCTACTGTCGTAAAGATGCGCTACAAAACCCACTGCAAGATTCATTTTTCTGTGATATTTAAGAAGCTGGGTTTTTTTTAATGGGTCTTTTAAAACACTTCTTATTCTAAAGAAATCATTCGAACAGTGACTAATTCTGATTCAGTGAAGAACTATAACAAAGGATTTGGTTATGGAAGAGGTGGATTCAAAAATCATTGTTTTGTATACAAGTACAATTAATATTGCTTTCTTATTGTATAGTTTTATTCAATTGCTACTTTCTTTACCTTTGCAATTTAAAGAAATGTCCCTTTTAAAACTCATTTTACATAATACTACTTAGAAGTGAGTTAATTTTTGAAGTATGTGGCTATTTATGTTCCTCTAACTTCCAAATGCAACACAAGACTGAGGAAGTCAGGCATGGCACTATATACTATGACTGTATTGAAGTACGCCCCTTCTGAAGTCTAGAGAAATAAGTGGATGAATTATTGTTGTTTTATCTCGACTCCATCTTTTTATGTATAGTTTTCATTTTTCTTGAGCAGTGTTGCAGGGTTGGGGGCAGGGAGTGGGTGAGAAACAGCTGCCTTCTGTTTGGGGTACAGCCCCCCTTGCAGCCATGTGAAGAATGTGGGTAGGTGTTCTTTTTGAAATCAGGTGTATGGGGTTTTAATCGGCACCATTTTCTTTTGCAAGAAGCAGTGACTGGAACCTGCTGATAAAGCTTTTGCTTTGAGGCACAGATCCCAGAGTTCTTAAAGCCGTTTCCTGCCTTAATAAGTGAAACTAATTTTTGATGTATAACATTTATAAGCCTGTGAAACTGATAGGGTAGCTTCAGTATTTAGAAAAATGAAGCCAAAAATAAACAGATGATGAGAATAGGCAGTAAAAATATGTCCTAAAAAGCAAAGGAATGCCAAAATGATGCTGTCAATATGCTATCATAATGACACAGTGAGAAAAGGTTTTTAAAAACCAGATTCCTTAAAAATCAGCGATGATTTAGGCAATATACATAATCTAGCAGCTGTGAGTGGATCACTGAAATTTACATCCTAAAAGCCTAAATGATACTGCTTCAAGGTTTTGGGTCTTTTGGCTTCCATGTGGTACTTGTTGCAGGTTCTTTAAGGAAAATGTTATTATACTGCTGGAAATGAGGCTTTGGGCAACATACTATTTGTTGCTTTCTTCTGCTCTGACAAATATGCACAAATGCTGATCTTAAAACAAATCTTCTCAATCCAGAATCATTCCAGATTTTAGACTGAGAGAAGTTAGAACTTGGATACCTTGTGCATGAGGCTCTGTATTTACTGATGACTGCATGTGTGCATTCATATGTAGCTTTTGAGACTAGCTAAAATTGCTTTACCCTGTTTACATTGTCAGTTGCATTTCTAGTAAAAAAAATTAATTGTATTTATGTGATGATGGTGGTATTCAGTCTAATCTCTTGGCCAACCTCTCTACGAAGTATTACCCCTTGTATCGTGTTGTCATCCTAGTTCGTGGTCTAGAAAAGCGATAGCAGTTAGTTTGGGAGTTACCAGGATGGCAGATCTCTACCTATGGCATCCTTCTGGGGTGTTCTGCTTCATTAAGAGTTCTAGTCATCCTGAAATTCTTGATTGCTTTATTTTATATATGAGTGAAATTCTTCCTGAATGAATACGGGCATGCCTGCGTTATGTTGTACAGAATAATTTAGGCCATCAGTAATGCTGCTTCTTCAGCTAGTCTGCGTCTAGAACCCTGTCTAGCTTGAGTATCTTAGTGCCATGGTGCAGTTAACGGTATGTAAGATCAACAGTCCTTTGATAAACTTTTATTGAGCATCAACATAATGCAGGTGCCTCATGCTGCTTAATCTTAATTCACTGTGGATTTTTAAACACACTATTAGACTGAATTACTTCTGCAATACTGACAACATAGTACTATTAGTATTAAATAACTAGCAATTCCTTGTGCTGGTATAATATGTGCAATTAAGGTTTATTGTTGGGATCCAGTTGTTGTCTTTGTTATAATATTCCAGGGCTTTCGGCATTGGCAGAGAGTCCTTCATGTTTTTAAGTTCTTCTTTTCAAATGTAGAATGGCTTGCTTACACCTATTGTTCGAACACTGCATTTACTGATGACTTGTTTAACTTGAGAGATGCCAACAGAAGTGTTAATATTAACGTAGGAGTTACCCCAAAAATTCCGATCCTTCTAAGAGTGAAAGTTGTTTACGTGGATGCTTAGCTGGGCTGAGATAAAATGGTTTTCTTGGTGATGCTTAAGGTTAGGGTAGATGAGATCTAATGGTAGCAGGTACTTGGCGGTGTAGTTGGGAAGAGACACTTGGAATTATGTCAACTTTTCTAATGATTTCGAAAAACCTTTTTGGAATAATATCTTGAAATGTGCTTTAATCATTCCTACTGTGTTTGTGGGAATCTGCCTAGGTTTTTTATAATAATAAATGTTGATAAATTGGAGAACTGTGACAATGCATGGTTGGAGGTGTTTATCCTTTTGAGTAAGGATGGTATGTGGAGATATCTGGTAACTTCACTTTCCTGTAGAAAGTTAGGGTTTGGAGTGGTACTTGTAAAAGTTCTTTTCCTAATTAAACCAAATAATTTTAAAAGATCCCTTATATATATAAACCTAAAATATTTTCCAAGGTTTTTTCCCTTAGAGAAAGAAATTTTCGTAGTGCTTTTGTACTGAAATCGTTGTGCGGTATCTCAGGAAGCAGAATGCAGATTTCTTATGGCTCTAATATTCGGAGACCTGATCTGGCTAAACCTCAAACCTCGCATTATGCTTGTGGTTTTTGTCTTAACTGCCTGGTAGGTAGGTGCCACGTTGTCTAAGAGTGCGTTAGCCTGAGGACTGTAACTTGAACACGATAAAATAATCTTGACCATATTAGACTTACCTGTCAAGAGGAACTTTTTAAAATAGTTTGTAATTTAGTGTGCTAAATTACTCGGGTCGTTGTCAGTCTCTAAATAGCGCAGGCTTTTTGACAGCGCTGTTCTTAAGTGCGTAGCTTAGTGGCTTCTGGCATTTTGTGAAACACTTTTTAAAAAGCTGCAATTTATAGGGAAACTATGGTATTGTAATCAAGCCTAAATGAAAGATCTACATTGTAATCAATGAAATTAATTAGCCATTCACTGGGATATCATTCTCATGTTACAGCAAGACCAGTCCTGCTGTTGTCTTCAAAATTTGTTGCATCAGTTTTGATCATTTTCTAATGATCAAATTAGTATCTGTTGTCTCTAAGTAACTTCTAGTCACATAATTTAGAATGGGAAGTAGACGAGCAAGGTTGTATGTCATAACATTGAGAACCATTCGGGAAGCTGTTTTCCATTTGAAAATCTGGGTAGGATATGATTGATCACGAGGTCACACACACATGACTGTTTCAGGTGGACAGGTTATAGTGCTTGATGGGTGCTATATGGTAAAAACTCCTTTTTTTTTATTGGCAAAATAGAGTTTCTAAATTCTGTGCAACATTCACAATTTGTCATAGTGCTTTGAGGTACCTGAAGAGATTGATGCAATTGTATATGGAATGTAACCAAGCACCAATTAACTTGGAAGTCATGCCCATTGAAGGACCTGGGGGGGGGGGAAATAAAAAAGAGTTTCTTTTTTATCTCCGAAGGATTTTCATTCTAATACTTAGCAGAGGTGCTTCCAAATATCTCTCTTCATTGAGGTTGTTTTCTTTTAACCTTTGGAACATGGCAGGGTTATCACCTAGAATTACATTCTTATGCTCCCTTAATTATGTATATCTTTTCCTTAACAAACCTTAAAAAAAGATTTCAGATGTTACAAGTCTAATTAAAGAGACAGACAAAGCACAGTTTATACTGTAGATTTTTTCTGCAGTTCAATTAATCAGCATGTTTTCTCTTTTAATTAAAACCATTTTAGTAAATTAAAGCCCACAGCAAAACACATATATAATTTGTTTGTAATTAGCTCTTAATTGGTGGTAGTTGAAGCTTAGCACCCTTGGTTTCTTTCTTCATGATTGCCATTTTATTAGCAGCCAGTCATTAATTAATCTTTTTTTCTAATTAGCTTATAAAACTGTTGATGGCACATTATTGTAAATGTGATTTTAAGTTCAAAGCTTGTTAATAAGCTTTCTTACTTAGAAGAACAGAGATAAAGAAATTGCTGAAAACAGTACTACAGTTCTTTTTTTAAAACTGCCTTTCTTATAAGGGGGCTGTGTAAAGCATCTAACAGCTTATAGTTAATTTTTTAATGCTGTGTTTTCTCATGAATGGAAGAAGTTACTTGCATTTAAATGTTTGAATCTAGCAAAGAGCTTAATATTAGAACAGTTTTCTGTCCTTGCTCCTTTACTGTGTCATCCCAATATAATTTGATGTTGTAATACACAGCATAAAAATACAACAAAGATATTACAAAGTATTTTACAGTGGAAGTTGAGCACATCATTGAAAGGGGACAATTTTCACTGCAAAATCCACTCGGTATTCTTGTTTGCTTTATATATTTTATATACGTCAGCAATGGATAACATTCCATAACATAAAAGGAGAAAATCATTGCTAAAGGCAAGCCTGAAATAACTAGATTCATATTTGATGAGAAACTGTAACACTGTATTAAAAGGCCGTTTGGCTTCTCTGGTATGATCATAGGATATTTCAGGACCTGTTTGAATATAGATGTTTTGTTAGAGCTTCTGTGTAGGTTTAGCATTCTTGCATATCCCACCCAAATATTTCTGGAGCAGTTCTTGACTCCGTTGTTTCATTGCTTGTGTCATTCAGCATTGACACTGCACAGTGCTATCTTAATGAAAAGTCTTTGCTTTATGATATTTTGTGTTAAATGTCTCAATTTTTCAAGGAAGTTTTCTGGAAGTTACAGTAAATTCTGTTGCAACTTAATAAAAATGTTTACTCTTCTGCCTGAACTTTACATACTATTTCAACTCATCCATTTCTTTGCTTGTTTTAAAAGTGTTTTATGATGCTGTGCAAGAAACACTAGAAAGGGATAGCTGACAAGGAAAAAATTAAAAATTGGATAAAAAGTAAATGAATAATGTCATATTACTAAAAAGATGAGAGGCTAATTTGTGCCGACTTTTTGCTAATTTTGTTCAAGCCTCAAAATGAGGAGCTGTCACCCGTTCTGTGTAGCACTGATGACAGTGCCAATGATCCATGAAATAAGCTGCCGCTGGCTTTGTTCTGATAAGAATGAACAAATCTGCACAATGTACGGCTCCCAGAATCTCATTTTCATACTTGCATGCAGGCTAAAAGAAATAAGCTGTTTGCAGGCTTGATTAATCAGACATTTGAGGGTTTTTTGTCTCTTTGATCTCTTTCGTCTCCTAGGTAACTTGCTTGACATTAATGTTGAGCTTGAGTAAAGACAATCAGGAATTGTAGACCAAACTGATATAAAAATTAAAGACCTTAACACTTTAAGTACTCCAGTAATGGTTCCGCTTTACTTCAGAAAACATCTGTTTTCATTTAATTAAAGAACAAAAGAGAATGGCATAAATATTTCTCATAGAGACCTGTTATTCCATAAAAAGTTAAAGTATGATAATTGGTATTTTTAAATAAATGCCTTGAAACTGTTCAAAAAGAAGCAAAGCTTCAGAAATTTGTTACAAGGTAACAATTTCAGATGAGCAGAAAATTTATGAAAAATAACGGATAAGGAATTTTCATTTCTGCTACATTAAACATCCAGAGTAAGATATTTGACATGATTATTGGTCAACTTCAAAATGGAAAGGTCTTTGCCCTGTAGAAGCTAAGTTGTTTTTTAAGTTTGTCTTAAAAATATATATATTGTGTTACAAGGATGAACCATTATATCAGCTTTACTACCCAATATGATTTACACACTTTAAACCTGTAAAATTGAAAGGAATTTAAAAAAAAAAATGTCGCAGTGCGTTTGCTTGAGGTTATGCAGACGCTTTTACAAATCTTCCAAGTGGCTGTAAAGATGAATGCCTCAAGGGTCTAGCCAGGGCCCTGCTTTTCCAACCAGCTAAAGCCCTTATCTTAAATCCAAGCAAAGTACCATTAATCTTTTTGAAAGACCTTTTATGGCTTTTAATATATCCCAAATTAGAACATTTTACACCCTTGGTTCCTGAAATATGGTGATAAAAAGCCTTTAGAGCTTAATTTTCCTTACTGCGTGCTCTGACCAATTTGCAGTTCTTTGTGATAATGTTTAGACACCTTAATTAAAATGCAGGAAAATATTGGATGTTCTATATGGAAAATGCTGATACTTTGACTACACAAGAAATTGTTGTATATATTTTTATTCATGCTTTCTTACTTCTTTTAAGATTGTATTTTATTGAGTTATCTGATGACCTGAAATGTTGTTTTTTAAAATGTAAAACCCATTGACCAAGCTTTTATGGATTTCTTTGGGGGTGGAGGTGGGGGGGGTGGGGAGTGAAGATGTATGTCTGGGTGTGGGTGGGAGCAGAAGACGTTTACTCTGACTAAAATGTCTGTGTGTTTGTTTATATGCGACATATTTGTTTTCAAGTCTTGAAAATTTGACTCTAGCCCAGAAATGATAACATTAATGCTGCAAAATGTTTCTCCTCTTAACTTCTACACACACTGCAAAGGATCTCATTATCCCATTTTTTCCGTACTTTTCAAAGATGGAAGAATTCATTCTGTCTTCCAAGAAATAAAGATCAAAATATTTTTTCTGCAGCATTTGTGTAGACTTCACTTGTGTATATTTGTATGTGTGTAAGTGTTCAGTAGGCCACTAGAAAAATATTTTAAGGAGATGCTGTTATTCATCACATCATGAGAGTTAATTTTGACGTATGTTAGGAGGTAAAATACAATTCAAAAATAAAGGCATAGTTCTGCAGATTGACTTCAGCCATCCGATTGCTGTATTTAAGTTAATTAGTCCTGTTTCAATTAACAAGGAAATGTTTTTTTTAATATTTTAGATGAGTTTTCTTAAGTATTTTTGTACTGCAAGTATATTACAGTTAATAGCTGTCCTTAAATATTAAGTGACAATGCAAATAAGGGAATGTTATGCTTTAGTCTTTGGCTTGAGATTTGGCAGTTCATAAACATAAAATGTTAATGCTCAGGGGAAGAATGATGTAGCTCATAATATAAAAGTTTTGAGATATCTGGTCACACAAATTAATTTGTGCTTCAAGTTGATTCCATAGGTACATATTTATGACCTTATAACACGTGCGAATAGTGGATGAAAAACTGGCTTAGCATTTTTTATTTTGCACGCTTTCTTTTTAAAATATCATGCTTGCTTCTCAATTGTTTGTGTTGCCAGTGTTTAGAGCTTCAAATAAAGCACAAAACTGAGGTGCTGCCTACATGCACGTAGACTCCAAGCCTTCTGCAGAAAGGCTACTTCCTTGGTTCGTGTACCCTGAAAGGACCATAGGGTAGAATAGCTGGTAGCGATGCTGTTTTCTTTCCCTTTGTTAACAAAATGATGAGGGTATCAGCCTCCCTACAGGGTAGGTGTTTGATGGGAGAGTTGTAGAAGATAAGTCAGTGCCTCTGCACCTGAACACGCATCTTGATTTCTGTCACATCTTACCTGGATAAAATGTCTCTCAGAGTAAATAAGAATTGCCTGTATAGATGCCGCAGGTTATTGAAGCATGGTACCATTAATAATGGAACTTTAACCAAAGTGTTAAGGAGTGTTGTTTCACTTGGGTCTCCCATGCCTCTTTTGTGTGATGCTCCCATGACATTTGGGGAAAATTTAGAATATCCAGTCAGAAACATGTTAGCTAACTTCGGTAGGTTTGGGCTGGGTAGGAGGAAAACCTGTTTGTCCGCATCACAGTTTGTAGCAGTTTAGGCTAAATGAATTGCTTGTTTGTCTTGGAGAAAAGCAGTAACTTTTTGAGACCAAATTCTTCCATAATTCGTAATTTAGTTGCAGATAATGTCAAATCACGAGAGCAATCACAAAATGTAACTTACAAAGAACAAGTTATAAATTCTGATTAGGGAAAATCTGGTCGTAGTTCACAGTACGTTCTTCCATCTTTTCTGCTTTATTCTCTCCGCG
>VYZM01016435.1:389667-406360 GCA_013398915.1 Dromas ardeola | reverse complement strand
GGGGGGAGCGTGTCAGCCGAACGGGCATTTCCAATTTGAATGCTTCTCTCTTTATAGAAATATGTTTATAAAATGTCCTCCACTCTCACCACGGCAATGCCAAGGGCCTTTCCCATTGAAATACCGACATCACAGAACGCTCTTCGTTAAGAATTATTTCCTTTGCTTTTCTCATTACGTTTTTTTGTTTCTTTATTCTAAAACCCAACATTTTGAAACAAGCTTTGCTTTAGGTCACTTTAATATTTAAAGAACAGCCCAGAGAAGGGATTTAGGTGCACTTTGTCAAGCAACAGCACATTTTTCCAAGCTCCACGGGGCTGCTGTTTCATGTCATACCTTTAGCAGGCTTTTTAAAGATCTGTGTCCCATCTCCCACCCTGGCCTGGACTGCCTGCCTTTGGGGTGAGGACTTCAGGTTTCCCATCTCTGGTGTGTTTCAGCAGTTGCTCCTTCCCTTCCAATCTCTTCTCCCTAAAGGAAAAAGTGTTTTATTTTTAAAGCAGTTCCTTTCACTGACCGGGTTTAAAGTGCAACTCCATGGATGGTTGTATAGGGCTGACTGGGGGAGTGGCAGAATGGGGTAGGGAGGTGGGAGCAAAAAGAAGGGTGAGGTTCCTTCCTATGGAAGAGGAAGGAGAGAGGGAATAAACCTCTTATACTGACATTATCTCAGGTCATACTGTACCCAAGGGTCCCGCACTCAGTTTTAGTCTGACAGCGCTCCCATTGGAATCAACCTTCATTGATTTTCATAGCTGATGTTAATGCTGGACGTTGTTGTTGTTAAATATAATTATGTATTTGAAGCATAGAATTATTTGATGTAATTAATTTTCTTTTTTTCCTGATTATTAGTTCAAAAAGCACACGCTCTAGGAATATGTTCCCAGACCCTTTCATCGTGAAAGTGGCACAATTTAGCCACAGACTAATCTCTGGGGATCATACTCTGCTGCCCTCAATCAAGAAGAGCCTTTACTCCAAAACTGGTCGCACTGGAACAAATAAGGGTGACAAAATGTGTATGAAAACAAACTAGACTGGAGACTTGGGCCTGCATTTACTGAGGGGAATGGATATTAGCTTCCATTTCAGTGCGGAATGGAGAAGGGTGTATAAATCCTTACACTCTGAAGGCAACTGTTATGTGGAGAAGACGAAGCAGGCGCTGCTGTGTTTGGTGCTGCTAAACATAATCTAGCACTTAAATGCTGGCACAGCCTGTACAGAAGGAGCTTGTCTACATCTTAACTGCGTTGCAGGTGCATGACCTCTGTTCTTAGGCATTAATATTCATTGGTCGTAGCACCTGCATGTCACAGAGTTCTGTCAGATATTTACAGATCCTCAAAACGTGATTCCTAGTGGATTTAATGGGCTCCATCAAAACGTCTGGTCCTTAGCTCTGAGGTTTCTGGAATATTGGCTTTCTCGCAGTCTTGAGTAAAGTGAAGTGCAACAGATTGTGGAGGAGTTTTTAACTAATAGCCACAAGGGAGTGTTGTGAGATGTCCAGGCGTCAGACCCTACTTCTTTGATACAAGGAAAAGGGTATATTGAAGCTGGGAAAAAAAGGAACCTTAGGAAAGGAATTGAGAGCAGAAGAGGCTGGAGAACCAGAGGAAAAGGAAGGCAAATGGTTGGTGGAAACTCCTCCAGCTCCACTGATGTCAATGGTGAGATAGTTTCTGTCTATTAAAAACCAGATGACTGGTTTACGCAAGTTGAAGTGCGTGACTTGCTGTTATTTAGGTACAGGGAGGTGCTAAATAACTCACTCAAGGCTGCCTGGATGTTGTTTGTATTTCGGCATGCGAGCTCTGTAAAATTCAACACAACTGCTGCTGTAACAACAGAAATAACCTTCCCACAAATGTTTTTGTATTGTTCAGTGGGAGCTTATCACAACCGGCACGTCCGTTTCATTACCCTCACATAGATAACCAGATGGCTGCTGCCAGAGGTGTACCAACCACCATCGCTAACGCTGTAGACAGACTGGTAAGAACTGGAAAAACTATCGAATAGACCATATACGACACATTTTCGGTACCAGCTGGGAGTGTGCACACCTTCATCAACAGAGTTGCTTAGTTTAGAAGGAGGAAGTTCATGGATTATACAAACTGATCAGGTCATCAGTTAGTATAATCTAGTGAGACAGTTTCTGTAACCCTGAATATCTTCTGAAAATGTCTCCCTGTGGCCATGCGATGTGGAAAATAAAGCTGTAGCGTAACCTCTGCTTGTCGTGTCTGAGCTCCCTCTGGTGTAGACAGAACATGTTCTGCTTGCACAGATGTGAACAAAATACCACTTGAGTTGTGTTGCCCCTTAGTCAAAGGCTATTCATTCCTATCGCACTGACCGCGCACACAGCTCAGTTAGGACTGCAGACTCACAAGGGCCCAAGTGTAAGGGTAAATATACTCATTTTTTCCCCCAATAAGAGCACAGGCAGGTTAGGAAAGTTGGCTGAGGCTGTGGAGAATATGACTCACAGGATACAAAGACCTGATCTCACATTAATCTTAACCAAGCACAGGCAACCCGACATTTGACTTTTATACAGTGAGAACCTGGCAGCAACCTGTGTGATTCACAATCTGTTATAAGCACCCATTTTCCACTGCTCATAACCCTTAGGTCTTACATATTTTACCTTTGTCCCAGATTGAATATTTTCAATTGACTTAATTATTGTCAATGTTAACTAGGAATTTATGAGCCATAATCACATCTAGGGTGCAAATTTTTGTTTAAATAGGTTTTGGGGAATAATGGTTAGAAATTCACAATTCTTCCCGTGTTATTTATTTGTTGTGGAATTCATCCATTTTCATGACAGCTGTATAATCCTTGTTGCACTAATTTGCTAGTGCAATATGCCACGGACAAAAGATTTTCTGTACCAAGACTGAACAGAAGCTTTGTTTCAAACCTTTTTTTATAGCCCAGAGTTTCATATTTAGCATAATGGCATTGCAAATGTTAATGTGCCTCAGTTGATATTTACAGCACTGCTCAGCAATGCAATTCATCATATAAGGACAGAATTTTACTTCTAGAAAAAATAAGTGGAAGTGCTTAGATCACATAGACTCCATTAGAAATAAGATGTCCATCTAGTAATAGAAAAAATGTGTGAATTCATCCTGCAGATAAATGGGTACAGATCTATTGAAGCAAGTGGTCTTTTTATATTAATGGAGTTGCACATGTTTTCTCCAGGGATCGGTTCAGTCCACTTTGCCTTTGTAGTCTGTGCTGAAATTCTTCAAGATAGGAAAAACTTGCAGAGTATTTGCATGTACTAAGTGCCTGGCATAGATCAGAGCCTTTACTTTTCACTTTTGCTAGCAGTACAATCATTTAAAATTAAAGAAAAAATAAAACAAGTAATTAATCCTGTATGAATGTTCAAACATTCTGTTACTAGGAGTTATTTTCTCCCCCTAGACCTCGGACTTCCTCTGTGTATGATCCAAGAAGGCAAGTAAAAGTCCTTTCCAGGAAAATACAATTTTCAAGTACCCTGATTGTGCTATGATACTTGCTCTACCTGAATCTTTTTAGATAACAGGCATCATGCTGTCTTTGGTTTATTTATCTCTGATCGAAGAGCAGGGGAACATAGAAGTGGCAGTCAAGGAACATATTAGGGGCGTACACACAGTTTGTGATAGTAAGATCAAGCGGAACTTGTGAGAGGGAGAATTTGCTTCATCTAGAAATTCAGCTGTGCTTATAACAAGATCCACCCTCACAAAGGAAAAAGAACAATCTGGAAAAATCTCTCTCCCCCACCCCCTTGAAAGGACGGTCTGATCGGGTTTTTAAGGTATGGATTGGAACTCTGGATATTTTTCCATGGTCTTTCCATGGTCTAAGATCATCCTGTCCTCAATCCAAGCTGGCTAGCAACCAGCCAGCTCCAGTCCCAAATCTGTGCAGCTCTATTAGTGCGGTGCTGTGTCCACTCTGTTAAACCTTCTGAGAGTCCCTAAGCCTTGTTTGCAAAAATCTGGGTAGACATTCCGCAGAAGATCATAGTTCAATATCCAGCACTGGCACCATTTCACTGTGAGACCCTGGAAAAAGTGCTCCAAGCCAGAGTTTTAAACATGCAGAGCCATCCCAGAGCCCACTGTTAAAATGCTACTGATCTTTTAAAAGACACTGCTCAGTTGAAGTCTCTGGTTTTGCCAGAGGGTATATATAAAGCCACTCAAACTTTGACACTGCCTCACAGGGAGGCTGTGAATGAACTTGTGCGTTAACCCCTGAGTACAGGCACTCTCTTTTTCACCCAGTGGAAATTTAATTATTGATTCAAACCAACATGACGCTTTTAGGGAGGATCAGTCGGTCCCGCGATACCCGGTGCCTCAGTGGCTGGGATATTTCCTCAGCTGTGAGAAGGGTGTCCTCCAGACTCTACTCCAAATTTGATAGAAATAATGAAATTAAAATCCTAAACTACTCTGATGACTACTTTGGTGAAAAGCTAGTCCCTGATGAGAGGCTGGTTGCTTTCTGTCCATCTTATCGCAGATGGGAGGTGCAAAGTACAACTGCTACCTATAGGGAGAACCCCGACAAGGAAGGACCTCCCGTCTGGTCTGAGGGAAGTGCCTGTTTTCAGGCTTATTTATATGATCTCAAGCTGCTGCCTCCCCAGTTCAGCTATCAGGTCCTCTTTAAGCCATGGTGGGTGGGAAGCACGGGCACTATGGCAGGGAGAGGGTGTCCCTGTGCAGGGCAACCTCATCCTTCCAGGCTCAACCTTTCAGCATCACAATACCTGAATTCTTTAGGGGATACAGCCATGATGTTCTCACTCTTGTTTTCTAATCAGGAAAAAAAGAATATTTCTGTTCTCTAAAGCCTTGATTGTGTTATCTGCTCATAGTTAAGTTCTTTGCTGTGTTTGCTACTCTGTTCAGACCAGATAATAAATAGAAATCTGATCTTGACAGTGCCCTGTACTGCAGAGGGGAATAGCTTTTCTTTGTCATTGCTGCAGGGGAGAGAAATGGAACAGGACCTCACGTGGGCATGCAGGTGGTGGTTGATCCCATGAATACCTCTATGGAGGAGCCTCCATGGGCTGCAGGTTATCTTTGAGAATACCACAGCTCTAACCAATGCCTAAACTCTCAACTCTTTCTGACCAAAAGTACTCCTGCACAGAGCTCTCTGTTGTTAGAATAAAGGCTTTCATCATCTGACCATAGTTGCTTCTACCTCCTCGCACTGTACAATTCTTTTAGAGATTTTGGTGGGTTTTTTTTTCCAGAATGGCTCTCTAAACCTGGTGCTTTAAATCCAAACCATACAGCCCAGTTCCTTTGGCAAACCATTTCTGTTGTATTGGTGTTTGCTACTGCTTTCTTTTCCCAGGACAGTAAGTGTTCTTCATCTTCTTTCTTTCAGGTTTTTCAAACGGTGGGTCAGCCCCACTTCTGTTTAGCATTCTGAAAGCAACTATAAGGGGCTATAACGTCAAAAGGGATAAAGAAACATGGTGAATTTTGCCATGATTTATATAAAAATGTGCGTAAGAAAGGAGGACAGGATCTGTTTTACATGGGCAGGTAAGTAATGGTACATGGAAAACCCAACTTCCAAATCCTTTTAAAATGAGATCTAAGAAGACTTCTAAAAATCTGACTTTTTATACCCTAACTTGCTAATTAGCATGAATTAAATATTGGCATTCCTCATATGGGAAGAATGAAGGTAAAGGTAATTCAGTTAACTTATTGCATATCATCATGCAAGAAGTACCTCTGAAGAGGGCTGCAGCCAGTTCAAATTGAATTTTGTCCTGATTCTAAGACAGGAAGACCAACAAGGCAAAGTCATTTGCAGGAGATATTGGACACAGAATCTCATTTAGAAATATGTATCTGATCTCTTTATGCTTCTTTAGCAATAGATAGGCTTAAGGGGTTGAAGAAGCCTGTGAAATGACCTGCTTTTGTGGGAGAAAGGAGATGCTACAATTTGGCTTTTCTTCCCCAGGGTGGCCGTTGTCCTTTCTGAAGAACTCAGCATTGCACAGTCAATAGCAGGGAGGTGTATATATTACAGGCAGGGTGGGTGGGAGGCAGAAGCTGCCAAATTTTTGCTTCAGCATAGCCTGGAAAGCTGCTATGAAATGAGAAACAAAGACTATGGCTGGCCACACCTTGAGAGGATGGCAGCACCCACAGCAGCCGTGGCAAGCTCCAGCTCTCCCTCCTCCCTGCTCCCGTACCAGCATGGAGAACGGCTCGCCTGGCTTCCCCCGGCTCGCCGCAGCTCCGATATTGTAATTCTGCTGCAGTCGTGCATGCCATCTGAATTCATTTGTCATATTCTGTGAACTAGAATCCATCAAAGCATATTCACTGGCCTTTTAATTAGTGTTAGATTAGCATTTTAAGATATGGGTAAATTCCCAAGTCTAACTTTGTTTAAAGGTGCATATTCAACACAGTAGCCAGGAAATCATGTATTCTCATGTACTTATTACCTTAGTAATGTAATGCTGTGAGGGAAAAAGGCAGATAATACTTCCGACAAATATTAAATGTTATTTGTATAGCTACTGTCTGTGAATTTAAACAGAAAATCATTCCTCACGCCTTGCCATGAAACACACACAGATTTCTTTTGTGGCTTTCATGTTTCATTAAAGCTTTGTATGTGGAGGAGAGGAAAATCTAAATTGCTACTTAATTAAAGGGATACTGTCAGATTAAATATATTTTGAAGAAATGAACTTTGCGTTTTACCTGGGTTGTCAGTAACACCTAGGATTATTAAAAATGAAATATTTTTTAACATCTAATATACTTCTCACCATTTATCAAGCTGGGTCTTTTTTTCTCCTTGGCTGGTGAAACTGAAACAGTCTCTTGCTTTTCCCTGTAGTCACCTTCATTGTCTGGATCCTATTAACTAACTCAATATTGGAGGGCTTTAGGTTGTAAATACCAGGAGGTGAAGCTTACATCTAAAACAAAAAAAAAGAAAATGTATGGCTCTTTCTTTATTCCATTAAAATATTTCTCTAAAGCTGGACATAATGTAATATGTGCTCCTTTAATCATGTTTTCATCGCCACACAGCATGTGCAATGCGGGTTAAATCCTGGAAAGTGCTGAGTTGGTTGTGTGTGCACCTTCCCCTCTTACTGATGGCTGAAGATGCTAAGGTTGCTCAATAGCAGGGAAAGGGCTCAGAGCGCCATGCTGCAGTGCGCAGAAACCAGAGCCCAGTCCCACCCAGCGAGCCCACTGCTGGTGTCCTTACAGGGAGCAGTAAAGATTGAAGTTAGGCCCAGGGCAGTGTTTCAAAGTATCACGGGCACATCTGACAAGTGAAAATAAGAATCGTTTTGGAGCCTCTCCAGCATCTTCACTTTCCCACAACGGCTGCATGGTCCTGCCTAGAAGGGAAGACAAAATCTTACCGAGGCAGGTGCCAGGTGCAGCTGTAGAGGAGACTGGATTCTGCATGACTGTAGATTTTTTTGTTGTTGATTTAACAGGAGCTGCAGAAAGAGGCTAGAGAGGGTGTGTATTATGGGTTAATATTATTATACTTGGAAATAAGAATACGTTCAGCAATCCCAGAACTCTGCAATATCAGAAAGGGCATTATTTACAAAATGGCCCTATCTATGTATACCAGTGAAAGCTAGTTTTGGAGTTTCATATTAATGCACATTAGCATCCTCAGGAACCTATCTGATAATACTTATACATGGAGACTTAAGCTCCTTAAGCAATGTTCACACCTCCATGAAAAATAATACAGTTAAGTTCTTCCTTTAAATAAACTTTCTAAGCAAGTCTATTAACAGTTATCTGCTATCTGCCACAAGGGGAAACATGTAGACAGTTCTGTAGTGTCTTATAAATCTTGGGCTGCTGAGTATTAGGTAGTAAATTAAATGAGAAGTGAGAGCTCCTTTCACTGGATCCTCCTACTTCATTTTACCACATGGGAATGTTTAAGTTGAGTCCTAAGGAAAGAATCTGCATCCCCAAGGGATGTGTTCCTGCGTTCTGAAAAATAAGCCTCCTATGTAAAAGGCATTTTAGAATGCTTTTGTGGTAAAGATTTACCATGGCCCAGAAGTATAAAAGCCTGCCCTGGTGTCGTATAGTGTTGTATCATTTTAACACGGCTATGTGTACAGTGAGACCGCTCATAAAATCGGACTTCAAATATCTGGAGATGTCCACAGGCTCCAACAGCAAACAATAGCCTGTGGTTTGGCTCCTGCTAGAGAGACTTGTGCAACTGGAACTCAATTCCCAGGTCAGCCGTTTCCTCTGACTGTGAGGAATTCACTTCATCATTCCCTGCTTCACGGTCGCCTTGCGGAAGGGGTGGCGAGGGGGGTGAAGGAATACCTTCCCACCCTTGCGATGGCAGGGGTGACCAGGGATCTCCGCGGTGGAAACCATACGAGTCACTTGGACAGAAGTTTTGGACAGGGCCGTGGAAGCTGATGGAAAATTCTGTCTGCTGTGAAATACTGTCAGATCATTAAAAAAACAAACTAAAGAAGGGGTGTCATTGTAAATTAAATTCCATAGACTTTTTGTTTTGTGTTAGATACATTTACGTGAAGTGAAATCTTACTGTTTTCATCGTATTTGTTGCTGCATGGATTTTCCACAATGTCAGTGGAATTTCATTTGAATAAAAAAAGTACACCCTCCAAATATCGAGGATTTGGATTCTAACCATGAAAGTTAAGCTAGCTGGATTTATAATATGCCATAATCAAGTAAAAATACATAAACAGGGAATCAGACATGTACAGGCAACACGGAACATAGATAATTCCTTTTAGGATTAAGCATATGGCCAGCAGCTGGCAGATCTCAGCAGATCTCTGTGAAACTAAATGATAACGTAGACATCCTTTGCTGCATGTTTCTGGGTGACAATAACTGGTAGGAGGCAAAAGACTGGCCATTCATGATCTTTATTTTATTTAGTGAGACTTTTATTTCTGTTTTGAAAAGGTGAAGGAAGACACGTAAAGGCAGAAGCTTCCTGGAAAGTATAAGCCTGTATAAATGGCAGCAATGGGGAAAACAGGCTTTTATTTTCTTTCAAAGACATTAAATTAAACAGAACTTTCCAGCATATGTTAGTATTCATAGCTCTTGCAGATCATGCATCAGAACAGAAGACTTGTGATGATTATTAGTCCTTTGTATTGCGGTAGGTCCTAGAGATCAGGGTGCTATTACGCTAGTTGTTCATAATTAGAGATTGTGTACTCCCTGGAGTAGTGACTATCTGAATAAACAAGACAAAGGATGAGAAAAAGGAAGTAGTATTGTTCTCATTGTACAAGCAGTGCACTGCGAAACTGGCAAATTAAATGATTTGCCCAAGTTCATGCAAGAAGTCTTTGTCAGAATTTGGTAGACAAAGCTTCTTTTTTTTGTTTGCCTTCTAGGAAAATGACTACAATGTAGGTATTTAGTAGACTGATCCCCCTCCAAAAAAAGAAAGAAAATAGTGTTTTGAATGTCAAAATAATTTCAGATTTTAAAAATAAATTATTTTTGTCATACAAAATGCACATGGATGTCAGGGATTTATTTTTGAAAATTTTGGTTTTCTTTTCAGTTTCCCCAGTTTATTTCCATCCATCTTCCCATTTAAAAATAGGCCAGTAGGAAAACTAGGAAAGAGTTGAGAGACCTGGTGGGGAAAAACAATAAGCCAAAATTTTCATAAAAAACAACACAATCTCCCCGCAGTTTCCAACTTCACTAAAAAAAAAATAAAATCTGAAAATTTGTCGATATGGAAAAAAAGAGCTCCTTTTCAAGAGAGACACAATTAATTTACTCTCTTATTTTCCCCTCTTTTACCACACACATTCAAGCCCCCAAACCCAGAGTGAGATGAAGCCAGCAGAGGTACCTGGCCGTACACCCATGAGGCTGCCTGGGGAAGTTCAGCCCAGGACACTCTGCCCATTTCCATGGCCGACGGTTCCTACTCATTTGGGCTGAGCTCCAGCGCTCCCCTGACCAAACTGGCAAGGCGGGACAAGTGCTGGAGCCAGGATGAAGCTGTAGCTCATCATTTGGAAATAGGAGAGGCTGTGCTATGGAATAGGGTTAGGGTCAGGAACCAAGGGTTCCCACCAATAGGGTAGGGTTAGGGAACCAAGGGCCTTCAGGGCTGGAACTTGCAGCACTGGGGACACTTCAGGAGGGCTGTTGTGAATGGCTTGTGACGATCTGTGATCCTGAGCTCTTGTCCATTATGGGGTTTTAAGCCCATAATTCTGTCTCTTCCCAACCTGTAGCACAGGACCTCGAACAGGCTTCTTGGAACAATTTCCTGCCATATCTGCACCAGTCTAAACCTGCCATTCGGTTACAGAACTTATTTCACTTTTCCAGTTCTTCATGTGGTGTCAAGGGTCCAGAATACCAGTAATTCTTGATGCTTTTCAACAGGAACACATGAAAGACAGATGTCGCATGCGCAACAGAAAGGTCCCTTCTTCCATCCTTTGATCCATCCTGTCTCGCCTTTAGTACATTGGAGGTAAATATACAGTTTGCTTCTTTTTGTCCTTGTTTCTTAGTGCTAGGAACACTGTGGAATGATTCCTACACTCATACTGAGGCCAGGGTGTTCCCCCTAAAGGCAGGGATGGGGGTCCTTGGACATCATCCTGGAATGTCTTGCAACATAAACAAGTTTTAAATACATTCTAAGACCTCCAGTCATTTGAATGATAATGATGTAACATTTTTATGACACTAAGCAACTTCAAAACTTGAAGGAAAAGCAACCAAATTAACAAAACAAAACCCATTGCTAAAACTTAATACTTTTTAGAACACTAAGTTGCCATAACAACTTGATGCAAAATTCTTTGGTGGCAACTTTGTACTCGGTCCTATTGAGGCTAAAATAACCTTACTCTTGTGTTAATACTTAGCTAGCATAGTAAATACTATTGGTTACAGAAAATTAAAACTTTTAAATAGTGAAACTACTTTTACTGAAGTAAAAGAAACCTCTTAAATCTAAGTGTTTTTCTTCTTTTAAAAAAAGCATAATTTGTCAGACATTAAAATAACAAAAGGTCTTTGAAAAAGGATTATGGTTTCTGATGTTTCACTACTAGAATGGATTTACTTTATATCCTACTGATGTTGTAATCTTGAATTCTGAGGTAATGTTTTAGCCCTTTCTTTTCACATAAATAAAGATTTCAATGATAGCACTTCATTTCTTCTGTAGAACTTTCCTTTATTTTTCAAACTACTCATTTTCTCTCGCTTAAACCATTTCATCAGAATAACATACAAATTGGATGCAGTGCTTATTAGGAGGAGGGGAACAGTTAGAAAGGCAAGGCATTTCAAATCAACACACTGCTGACTGCAAGGTAGATTTTAAATGGAGAATTTCCATATTGCTTATGTTTTCCTCCACAATGTACTTTAAAAAAAAAAAGTCTTATTTTTAAGACTTCCCTGTAAAACAAAGATGTGTATTCTTTAATATATCATGGGGTTTTTTTTGTATTTTAAAGTCACTTGAACCTTTGTTGCTATATGATGCACAAACAATTGTTTTCCACCAGTACTAAGGATTGAATTTCATGAATCAAAAAGCATATTTTAACGTGGTAATAAATCACTTGCTAATCAGACTGACTTCATCCCTCTTTGAGAAAGAGTGCCATATATCTCTTTGGGTTGCATAGATTTTAATTAACACTAAGTGTCTTTAAAAAGTCACAAATTCCCACCCTCTCTGAAATTAAATCCACTCCTTACACTCATTTGGGCTGCTTTTGGGGTTGTTTTTTATATCCTACAGGAGAGTGAGTGGTGGGGACAGCGGAGTATCTTTAAAGGCTTATTGTTTACAACCAAGGGAACAAAGAGTGCTCTGCGTCCTTCCAGCTCAGGGAGACTCCACAAGAGATTTCCCTCCAGCGACTTCGCCATTATTAGCTTGCTTGCCAAATAAGGACCATTCTCCTGACTCTCACCCTACACCCTGCCTTTGAAAGTATAGAAAAAGTGGTGTTTATAAACCAGATTTTTTTTTTGTTTTGTTTTCTTTATTATGTATAGTGAAGGCCAAAGCCTTTTCTGCTTCAGCAGAACCAGCAGGGAGGAAATACATGTAGTAATTACCTCAAACAAGGGGGCGATAAAGGCTGCCGCCTCTCAAGCCGTGCGGTTTAAGGACACGATGAAAGGTGGAGGTGTCAGCGCCCATGGCCCAGGACAACCGGCCGGGGACCCGGGGCGTCCCCACGCTCCACGGCCTCCTCCTGTGGGCAGGGAGCGGAGCCGGGGCCCGGGCAGGGCCGTGCTGAGGTGAACGCTCCCTCTGACAGAAAGGTTCTCCTCAAGTGAGAGAAATCGCTTATCAGAGGGACGCGGAGATATCCAAAGCGTCGAGGAGGTTTCCCATTTGCAAACTAACGAGAGAGAAGACCAGGCCCCGAGCCCTTCTGGACAGGCGCCTTCTGGTGTCTTGTGAGGACCTGCATGGACGCCGCGCTGAGGCCGCTGCAGGTGAGATGGGGCCGTGCTGGAGGGGACGGGGACGGAGGCAGGCCGCTCCGCGGGGCCTGGCCGGCATGACGGGGCCATCGTGGCAGCCATTGCGATTGCCGTCATGGGCCGGAGGCGGCACAGGCCCGCAGCCCCTGAGGGGGCTCTGGAGTGTCCCAGGCAGGTGCCCTGCTCCGGCCTGCCGTGGCAGGGCTGTCCCGCTGACAGGATTCGCCTTCCAGGCTCCCACCCCGCACAGCCAGATCTTCGCTGCCCTCTTGAGATGTGGTGGCAGATTTATTTCTACTAATTTTTTAAGTACCAAGTGTATCTAGCGTACTTATTACTCCTAATTAATGTGAGAATAAAGAATCAAAGAGGGTATTCCTCCAATGAGTTGTTTTTGAAGAGTGACAAATTAATCCCCTTGGATATGGCTGAAGCCAGGGAAGATCTTTTTGTTCCTCTAACAAACTGCAGCAATTAGACGTTCAAAACTCTGCTCGTGATAAATAGATTTTAATAGCTATTTGTCTCTTTGTGTGTGCCGGAATCCCGAGGCTTACGTCCTTCAGCCAAACGTTCTCCCAGGTAACGGCAGACGAAGGAATGTGCTCCCGGCCGTCGGACCTGTGTGCACACACACGCGGGAGAAGCCGGCATCCATTTACCCACTCAATTTGTTAGAATTTTTCTTATGCTCTTGTGAGCTTCGGACCAAATCCTCAATGGCCCGATTTGTTTGCGCGGTTACCTGCATTTGCTTCCCCTGAAAATACATTTTGAGCAGGATAAGGAAAAATTCTATGGCTGAGTTTTTTTGTATGGCTCTCCCTGTAAATGCATCATGACATTTCAAGGGGATCCTTGTGATCTGCTTTAATAGGGATCAGGTGGCGTTTACCAGAACTCCTTCAGACTTCCTGGGTACAACTTTAAATCTTCACCTGCTCACGGAGTCTCAGGGCTTTGACAGCACTCGGGGACGATAAGCCAGAGATGAGATTTTGTCCGGCCCCTTTCCCGATGGGCTCTGGAGATAAGTGACTGGGAGATTTCCAATCTGAATTGTTTCTCCAGTTCCTGATGCTGGGCGAGGAACGAGGGCGACGGGGAAGGCGTGGAAGCCACCTTTGTGCTGAAGTGATCAAAGCCGGGGGGCTGAAGGCTGCTTCAATGCTATCAGCCTCTAACAGGCCCCCCTGGGACTCCTGCACCTGCCGGCCGCCCCTCCTTTATCCTTGTGCTGCGTCCTGCCCGATGGTCCCCTTACCCCGGGGTGACACAGAACCGACTGCGCCAGAGGGTCTTCTCTCGCAAGATGGTAATCCTCCCCTGTTTATTCAGGCGGCTCAGGGGGGGCAGCAGCTGCTGGTTTGCTGCGGAGGTGGGGAGGTGGCCAGGGGAAAGGATGGGCAGCTGTAGGCAGCCATGCTCCAGCTGAGTGGGGCTGGAAGGTGGGTTTCCCCCCCCTGCACCGTTTCTGCTGCGGGCCTCATACAAAGCTCATGTCACTGGACAAGGTATACGGAACAAATGGGGCTTTCGATGTTTAAAAGTCTTTTCCACGGTGCTTTTCCATATGTTGCCCTAAAATTTGCAGCTAGCTAAATATAGTAACCTTACGAAGTGTACTATCCAAGGCAAAGTGTGGCTCTTGCACACTCCAGGCAAGGAAGATGACGCTTCTATTTCACTGCAGCCATTAAAGACAAAATAAAATATAGTAAAATCCTTCTGCAGTGTTCAACTTCAGAAAAAGTAATGTTTTCACAGGCTTTTTTTTCTTTGATATCAGACCTTTTTCAAATGGAAGCAGGCTGTAAATAGCTGTGAAAATCATTGAGAAGGGGAATTTTTATGAAGCAGAGTTTATGCCACAGGATGCCACATGAATGCAGGCAAAGATATATAAGTTTGATGATTTTAATCTCATATAGTACACTTTAAATGTCTTTTTTGGTACCCTCAATTAACAAGAAATTTTAAAACTGAATTCCATAACGAAATTGTAGAGCTAGAACAGTCGTGATGATAGTTTAAGTTGAGGGTATATCATACTCAGTGCTGTTTGAAAGCTATCGGGCCAGATCTGAGCTCGTCAGCCCAGGAAACCAAGGTAAATTTTGAGGCCAGGCTGGTGTGGTCATGGTTCTTTGAGTGTGAGGCTCACAAGCAATGTACTGCACAAATGGGAACTTGAGAGGCCAGAAGGGAACGAAACTGGTTTCCAAACCCAAAGAATTGGTGAGGCACAGATGGAAGGTCTAGTGGTGCGTGTTACTGGGGGAGGAGTGAGAGAGACAGTGGGGACAGACAGATGGTGAGACACACACCGGAGAGACACACATAAGCCCTTGTTCTTGTTCCATATTTAAAGAAAATAGTTTGCAAGACTTTTGGAAGCAAATTTTTAAGTGAAACACCAAAATATCCAAACGTGCCATGCAGTCATGGAAGCAGAGAATGCTGTGGTCCCTGGATCCAAGGCCAAATGGAGCTAACTGTCATCTCCTCTTTGATTTCTCACTCTCGCTCGATTTTCACCCAGATATTGTATAGAGAGGGTTGCACAAATCAAGATATTTCTTTGCTTCTCCCTACTTCTTCCCACCTGTGGCTGCTGTAGTTCACACTGGCCTTGCCTTTCCCTCAGCACAAAATCTTGCTGCTGAAGAACATGGCTAGACTGCAGCGCAGACACTTATCACTTTATTTTCTCCTATGAGCAAGGAGTGGGAATGTCTCATCTGGTGTGTTGAACTCAGATCTAAGTGCTAAAATGTTTACTGCTTTCAATCCGCCCAGCAGGATACTCTGAGCAAAAGTGACGGTTGGCAGCCTGCTGCTCATGGTACCATCCAACGCACAGGGCTTACAGCAGAACTCGCGCAGAATCTCAAACATAACGGCTTCTAATTATTTTAGGGGACTTGTTCCTCAAGTACTTCAGATGGCTTTCTATTAACATTTGACAACATCTCAGCAATTGAAATATGTTTAGTGAGATTACAGCATTTAGATTGTGGTCTGAGAACTTCTGATCAAATTCTGCTTTCCCTAATTAATGCATTCCGGCACCTACTTAATGGCATTCATAGCAACAAATAATTTCTGTTCTTCTCTAATGATATGCACCATACTTTGGCAGTAAAGTGCGGATAAATACATATATGTTTTTGTTATTTTAGAAGAAAAATCCATGTGCTGTGGTTAATGAACTGAAGGTTAAGTGACAATTTTTCTTTACAACCACTCATGTCTTACAGTCTGTGAACTGAAAACTGGATTAACCTTTAATTACCCCCCGTGATCTCTCAACCCTGAAACAACATTACCACTCCCCCTAGTGTTATTTGCATACAGCATTTAATGAGAGAAACATCTGTTTGCATATTTGATATCATTAATATTATGCAGATGAGCTGAGTTTTCATGTTGCAATGGGCAATTGTGCGGAAGTCTCCTTTTCTCTCATTTTTGGTCTATTTCCCTCTTCCTAACAATTTGCTCTGACTTGTATTAATTAGAAAAAGAGCTCTCCGGTGCCACTAGCCTTGCATATGTAATGCGTAGCTGCTATGTGATCTGAATGGCAGCACAGCAATATCCAGATGAATTTACAAAATATAGGGTATATGGCTTGAGCTATTAGGCAAACCTGTTGATATTTTCTGAGGCAAACATACTCTTTTAGTGAAATGCATTGCTATGGATGAAAATTAAATGAATACAAGTAAGATTGCTAACAGATTTTTTTCTCATGACTTTATTTATAAAAATTACTTCTGTCTAATACGATAAGACATATTCATTAGGTACCTGATCTGGCAGCCATTTGAATGACTGGAGTTTAGGTTAGAGCTTGATAATCTGTATCCGTTCTCTCTAGCAACCTGAAATGTTTCATATGGCCCTACAATGAAATCTTTACTCTGTACTGTGCCACAGCCACTGAAAACTGATGGGCCACTGCTTTTAGTGAGTGCATAAACCTGAGGTCTGGCAGAAGCTGCTTGTTTTTCTTGAGAAATAAGGAGAAATTTCCCTTTTGTGTAGCTTGAAACCTGTTTTCTTGAAGGTGTTCCTTAGAAGAGTCTAAGCCATTGCTGACATTAAAAAAAAAA